>JANZLD010000237.1:87324419-87341345 GCA_026413575.1 Erythroxylum carthagenense
TCGGCTAAGGGATACCTCCACGGCTGGGACTCGGAGGAAGATCCCGGAGGCTTCACGAAGAAATATTTTGTTCGCCAAGCGGTTATTTTAGAGGCCGTTCCGGCCGGGCGACATCGGGCATCTTTCATCAGAGAAGGAACCCCATCCCTAGAGCTCGGACTCTGACTCATCCTCAAAAAGTAACGCAAAATGTTAACCAAAGGCAGACAACCAAACTGATGGCACAACAAAGCCAAACCATTAATAAACCTCCACCCATTCGGAGGAATCTGACTCGGCCTCAACTGATAATCGGCGCACACCTCATCAATGATCGGGACGTACGAAAGCCTTAGGCCACCGACCGAGAAGAAACTCTCAGAGACGGCAAAACACCCACTTACGTTGCTGTGGATTCTTTCATTCACCGCAGCCAACCTAGGCTCCCAGGACAGAGGGATTTCATTCCTAAGAACCGACCGACTCAACTCCGACGCGGTCATCGTCGACTTATCTTTTGGTAGCTCCCTCACGACCAGTCCATCCTTTTGTTCTCTCGTCGAGATCTCTTCGACGTCTCTCAACCTCGACGTCACCATTTCCTCAACCGCTACTTCAGACGCCCTCTCGGCGGCGTCATTCCTTGGACAGACCCTACTTCCAAAACCGGTGGACGACATCTTCATCAAGAGGAAATTTAGAAGAGGAAACGAGGGAAAAGGGACGTACCTATTTAGTTGTATGAGATGAGAAATTTGTACGGCAGTTGGAGGAAAGCTTCGGAAGCTGTAAACAAGAAAGCACAGAGTGAAAATAAGGGAACAAAGCGAATGTAAAGAAAACCCAGAGTCATCTGATCCCAAGTATTTATAGAAGGCCAGGCAAATGTCCCAACCAGCGCCTGACATGTGGTGAAAATCCGAGCCGAGCTCAGACACGTGGCTAGATCTAAGCGGAAGTAAATTAGGGTTCTCAGAAACCCGACGCGACGCGACAGTTGAAAGGACACACGTACATGACAGCTACACAACGGTTACAAATTCTGAATTTGTCAGAGGGCACGGGCCGCCAACAATAAATGCTCCAAGTACCACCACGCGCTCACTAATGATGACCCCCCGACCAACTTTAGCGCGGGCTGTCACGCAATATGCGCCAACGCTAACCGATTGGGACACCCAACCGACCGATCCCAATACGAGCAGTCACGCATTACCCGTTGATACCCGATCGACCGAGCTTATTGCGAACCATCCACGGACGAGCTATAGTACCAACATCCGACCTACCAGGCCTACCCCGAGCTGTCTCACGGACGAGCTACAAGACTCTCGCATACTCCTTCGACCCTTCTCTTTGCTCAGACTCGAGGAGTAGGGGGCTTATGGTCGGGCCTGTCATGCTGGGCCCGAATCCAGGCATAACAACCCAAGGGCCGACCGGTTTATTCTTCAAAGATCAGTCTCATACCTACTCCAAGCCCAGCCCACGCTTCACGACCCATCCGTAGATGGAAGACTCCCATGCAGACGTGAAGACTTAAACCTAGCACATGCACCATATATAAGGTATAGTTCTATCATAATAGAGGTAAGCAATCACAACCCTAGTTTTCTCCGATTACAGCAGACTTACCTTCACCAAAAACTTGACTTGAGCGTCGGAGGGGCTATCGAGAAACAACCCCCGACGTGCCTTCTTTGTTTTGCAGAAACTTTGACACTGGAGCTCCCACGAGAAGCTATCATCCCCATGGATCCAAACGGCAACGCTCAACTACGCCAGAATCCGGCAGAACCAATTTTGAACTCATTCATTTCAAAATTTTATATACATTTAATATGTAAAAATATTTTAAACACATTTTTATTAAGCAATTATGAATTATATTAATTAAATGAATATGGTATTTCTCTTAAGCCATTTTTTAGTTTACTTTCTTTTAAAAGAAATTTATTTTAAACTCATTTATTTTAAAATTTTACGTATATTTATTATATGTTTTTTTAAAAAACTAAAAAAAAAATATTTCAACACCTGTCCCAAGTTCGACTCGATCCATACCGTAGTTAGCGTCGAGAAGCGAACTCACGAACTTCAAGGAAATGGATTGTGTTTTTTAGTATCACAAGTAGCACTCACCTGAGGCGTAATGGATTGCGTTTTCTAGTGTGACAACTGCCACTCGGACTTGAGGTATAAGATTCAAAAGGTGAGGAGTTAATTTCTTTAACGGTTATAATTAAGCAATTCAAAAAGGTCATAATAATAATTGATTTGTTAATTATTAAATTTGGTTAATGTAAAATTAACTTGATTAAAGGATGGAGAAAATTTTGTTGGTTTGATATTAATAAATAAGAATTAAGACTAAAACTCCTAAAAAACAAACACAAATATAACGTACCCCATTATACAAGACTCCTCATTTTATAAGAGTTGGGGTAAGTTCATTAATGCACACAATATAACTAGCAAAATGTTGGCATGCATCAAAAGAACTCAAAATAAACTTGGAAGACGGAATGATCAAGCTAAAGGCAGCCTTAACATGTTAAATTTGAACGTGCATGCTTATAAAGGACAAAAATTGTCAGCTTTTACTACTTTCTGGCAAGCAAGTCGGAAATGTCAAATGAAAGGAGCGGTGAGACTAAGTTGTTGATGATCCAAGGCAATGATCCTCAAAAGGAAACTGTACTGGTGGAGCAATATACAGTATCAGACTAGAGCTCGACGGTACCATATGGCCACACACTAGGAAGATTTAAGCGAAGGAAACTGGAAAACTAGTTGAAACTCGAGGCCCAGGCTACATGGATTGGAGGTATTAATGATCTTTACCTACTTGGCATCATAGCTTTCATCTGTCTAATTTATTGACTCGTACCTCCCCTGCCAAACTTGTTCACTCTATTTATTTACGGTTAAGCTTCATTATGGTTTCAGTAAAGTATATGTCGACTATGCATCGATTTAGTAGGTTGATGCGCGGAGGCCACTTAAAAACTTTATTTGCGCTTGAAGCTGAATTAACTTTAGTGCTTGAAAGTTTTGTCAAAATCGAATCCATACTTGATAAATCACAATCAACCTACAGGCTTTAATAAGCTGCAAGAAAAAAGGAGTTGGTACTACTTATAGCCATCAGAACAGTCGAGGATTTGAGAGAAACATTGTTGCAGGGTGTTCTTCGGTAATCAATGAGCCTGGCCCATATCATAGCTGTTCGGCCACTCATCCGAAATGAATGGAACTGGTTTTAAGTAAATGCAATACAACAAGAAATGCTGTCATGTTTCGGTGTTCGTTTTGAATGGAACTGGTTTTAAGTAAATGGAATATAACAAGAAATGCTGTCATGTTTCAATGTTTGTTTTCTAAATTATGATGATTAAGAATTAAGAAAGGTCATAGCAAAGAAGACTAGGGTTCGGGCCGGTAGAGAGCTGCTCGGCCATGAGCAGATCGGAGATGAAGATTTGCAATCCTATTCTATTCAAACCTGCTTCCACTGGGAATGGAGGTAGTACGAAGCTTCCCATTCCAATTGTCAAGAAGTTCCTGGAGTTCAAGTAGCAAGCTTGTTAAATGGGCGATTAGCTTTGTACTCGCGTTTTTTGTCCGACTGGAAAACAGGTGCATAATGTTGCAAAATTCAAAAGTTGAAAGGCTTGGAGCCCCAGACCACCTTTTGCCTGTGACGTGGGATTTCTAATTTTAACGTAAAAATATGACTTTAGTTAATCAAACGGTAGTCTAACTGAAAAGATGATCGATTCCTACTCTCATTGAAGTTCAGCACCTTTTCCTATAAGATCTTAATTTAAGGACCCACAAACTGGCACGTCCTTCTCGTGCAAAAACAATGGAATATATAGACGAGACAGGCAGACGCTATTAAGCTGAATCATGCAATGCATTTGATACCTATCTGTCAAGGGGATGCTACATTTTGAGTATCAATATTTTACCACGCAGTATATCAGTCACCATCTCAATTGAAGCCAAGCCCGGAAGAATCCAGACCCTGTTATAGAACCTATATACCATAGAGCTAAGTGTCATTCTAAGTTCTATTATGTTGACGATAGTAGATTCAAAATCTTCAACATTGCTTTCGCATTAAGACGACCCAGGTTGCGGAGGAATATAGAGATCAAGGTTTGGTAGTCCCTCTAAATGATAAGCTAAGATAAACATAGCAGGTGGGGCTATTAAAGTTAGAGTGGAGTAGAATCTACAGGAGGAACCATGAAGGGAGAGCAGGGGAAATGAGCATAACATCAATGATGGAATGCCCATATGTATAGTACCAAAAATGGTGGCACTTGCCCTTCTGTCTTCGGTCCCCTACACAAAAATATCCGAGTGCTTAAAAACATTGCTTCTGTCTAGCTGGAACTTTTTCTATAAGAAGAGCACAAAACCATAAAAACCAAAATCTTGGCTTCAATTGAGATGGTGACTGATATAATATAGGGTAAAATGTCCTTTTCTCAAGTGATACTCTAAAGGTTAAGAGATCTAGCCCACATAATTAGCTTAATGTAGCTTCCCTTTGACAGATAGCTATATACATATATATATATAAGCTTATTCAACTTAAGAAGATAATTCTGCCTTCAGCGTTCTTTCTTTTTTACTACTTGAGAAGAGAAGTCTAGGCAGGGCAATATTACTAGGGAGACCAGAAGAACATAACAGTTCATGAAGCAAGTTTTGCAACTAGAAAAAAATTCTGCGCATAGTTGAAGTCACACCAATTGTTTTCAACAAACTATTTCTACGGTATATGGAAAGTAACTAATCGTTATATGCTCCCAGAAATCCAAGCAACGATAGACATGTCAAAAGATTAGTTATTATTTCAATGCTCGCAGATTAAAGGATGTTGATGAGGCAAGGAAAACAGTAAAGCTACAAATGAACCGTCAAGGAAAGAAACCTGCTTCTTCCTGTCTGTTCCTTCTTCTTCTACATGAAAGGAATTGACCCTCGCTAAACAAGGGAAAAGAGAAAAGAATCCCCTCTTACGATTCTCTGCTGTATCTTCCAAGTTTATATCTTTCAGAAAAGGTCATTAAAACCAGCTCTAAAAACAACTACGCATAGGATTGTCATAGACTACCCTGCTGCAAGATTCGAAACATTTATGATTTTGGGGAGCTTCATTTTGTAAAACATCCTTTTAGAGATGCCACATCACAACTATCAGGTATGCTGAAATTGAGCAAAACATGAAATTTTCCATTGAGGAAGTGTTTGAGCTTCTATCACTAATTCTTGAAATGAACATAAAACATCAACATTCAAAAGTCTAGCACATAAAAGCATGTCAAGATAACATGAGCCTGAAGCCCAACCTTACATGGAATGGAAACAAATAAAGCTACTTGGACATGAAAATAATACATTTGACAGAAGCTACACAAACAGAGGATCGAAAAAACCTGAGAATATCAACTCAGATCTCTCTCCTCACGCGGTATTTGCCATTGAATTGTACCAAAAGTGAATATCTCCTCCAAATTAGTCTGTTATTCATCTTTCAGCTCCAACATAAGCTTAATGTTGTCCTGCAAGAAAAACGTAGCAAAGAAAACATGTTCAAAATGAATAATGAAATAGGAAACAGTAAAAAAAAAGGACTAAGTTGAGACGGGAGTTTTAGCAAGAGCACATGTAAGAGGAGAGATTCGTGGTTTTGGGTCAATCAATGGCGAGAATCAGAGGAAGCAGATGACGGTCTGTTGTGAATACCGCCGCGCTCCTCTTCTTCGCCTTGAATTCGTGCTGGAATGCGGAAACCGGATAATCCGAATCCAATGCCTGAGATCCCTGATTGGTCTTGCTGATGATGAACTTGTGACATTTCATGATGAGAATGATGATGATAAGCGACCGTGATTGCAGGATCCATCCAAGCACGAATTGAAGGCGTGTTACTGGACTGAAGGGGTCCCCTCTGAGTAAATAACTGGTTTTGGCCAAGCACTGGCTGCAACAGTGGCGGCGGCGACGGCGGTGTGTTGAATATGAATCCTCCACCGCCACCACCAATACCACCATTATTAGCATCACCAGCGTTCCAAGCCACCAGTCTTTGGTGATTCTCCGACCACAAGCCGGAAGAGCCGTCGAAACCGAGATCACTTTGAGCCGCATTTCCTGAGAAGAACACTTGATGTTCGCTCTGAGTATGACCATGGTGTTGTAATAAGATTGGCTCTTGAAATGAATGGAGTGAGAGTCGTAGATCTTGCGCTTGACTGCTTGTTCTCGACAGCAAATCTGGTGAGTAACTTTGGAACTGTATAGGAGACGTTGATGTCTCCATCGACGCACCCATTGGGAAAAAAGACTTGATAGTATCGGCTATGGAATCGGAGTCTAACGATGGTGGAAGAAAACTGGAAGGGTTGTGTTCCGACATGGGTTGTTGCTGCTGCTTGTTTGGGACATCACTTGACACTACTACTGTTGTTGATTGTGTCGTTTTTGGGGGCTTTATAGTAGCTGTTTGTTTCCTGTTACTAACAGTGGCAGGACTAGCAATATTGTGCATCGAAAAAAGATACTCTCTTTGATTCTCATTGCTTGTGCGCTCTTCTTCTTCTTCATGTTGTTGTTGAGTGGTTCTTGTTTTAGTGGAAGA
The DNA here is from genome assembly GCA_026413575.1 of Erythroxylum carthagenense. Classification (NCBI taxonomy): domain Eukaryota; kingdom Viridiplantae; phylum Streptophyta; class Magnoliopsida; order Malpighiales; family Erythroxylaceae; genus Erythroxylum; species Erythroxylum carthagenense. Next base: position 87,331,057 of record JANZLD010000237.1, read on the forward strand.
GCTATTGGTGGCAGCGGTTGTTCGGTCCCATGCGGGTAGCTCGGCGAGCTCGTCGATGGCGGTCTTGGCTTTCTTGATGAGCCAGTCGACGGCCTTGCTTGGTCGGTCGTAGCCGAGGCGGTCCTGGACGTCGTAGAACTGAATGGCGGTGTGGGCTGAGAGACGGACTCGTCGGTCTCTGGGGCCTTTGGCCGTGCAGACCTTGCTGTGACGGTCTTTTCTGCCTGTGGAGCGCACAATGTGGCCTCCTTGGACCTCCACGATCTCTCCCCTTCCGGTCCTTAACCCAAGTCTCGACGATGTTGTTGCTTGGCGGTGGTTGTCTCCCATTTTTCTTGCATATTCGATGCTCTGCTCTGGAAAAGTTGAAGAAGAAGAAGAAGGTGTGAGGTAGGATCTTTTGCTGTGAAGTTGATGATGAGAGGGTTGTTGCTGTTGTATATCTAACCCTTGAAAGAAGTAACGGTTTTGGTGTTGCTGGTTCAGTTGGGGTTCTATGTTTGGGAAGTATTGACGACAGTGATTCTCTTTTGGTAAGAGACTGGGGCGATCATCTTGTTCTCCGTCACTGTCTAGCTCTACATGTCTCGAATTTAGGACTATATTATCCTTTCTTTGCGGATCCAGACTCAAGGCTTGATGCCTTTTGTGTTCCAGCTTTTAAAGGAGGACAATTTTGATTCAGTAGAGGCTGGTAGTTGTACCTTTACTGCTACTATGCTGCTGCTGCTTCCTAATCTCTTCTCGTTGCTTGTGTAACATTTGCCACCGCTGTGATAATACCTGATACTGCTGCCTCTCCCAAAAGCCTCTGCCATTCAGTATTTCCACTTCCATGACACCCACCACCTAAAACTGAAAACCAAGCCTAAGCAGAAAGCAGCTCTGTTGCTGCCTAGCCATGCTATCCCATTTCCTCTCTCTCTTCACTGTTGGTTTGGTAATTGGGCTTTTTAGGTCCTTGGCACTTTTCACCAAATTAAATAGAGATGCAAGCTTTCAGACCCAACAACTAAAAAAAACACAAACGTTATCACTTATCACATACCGCTGATCTACGGGATTCTGCTGCAAGCTGCATCACTTTCACGAGCTCCCCAGTGAGAGAGAGAGCGGGGGTAGAGAACGGCAAGTATAGGAGAGGTCTAGAGGGAGGAAGAAGAAGAAGAATACTTCTTTGATTCAATCCTGGGCCTATTGGAAGAGGCTTTGATGGTGATGCCAGTGTTTCGTCAGGAAGGAAATTAAAGATTCACTGCCTTAGTACACATCACACACAATACAAAGGTCGCAAGAAACAAAAAAACAAAAGAAAATTATAAAAACCCTTTTCGCATTCAACCAAAAAGCGTCCCAAGTTTCTATCTTTAACCGCTCTCTCTTGTCAAAGACAAATCTTTACTGTTATGTTGTGTGAGCACTGAGCATGTTTTTACTACTTGACCAGAAGTTCCAACTTCTAACCGTAGTTACCGTTTCACTACTCGATTAGAATAGAATGGCAGCCTCTGGAATCTGGATGCTTTTGCTTTGATGCCCGATGGATAGATTAAGATCCTTTATATGCCAACATCATCACGTCCTCTGAAAGCGACCATTCTCTTCTTAGACCTATTCTCTCACTCTCTCTAATAACTCTCTTGCAGTCTTGGTTGCTTCATTTAAAATTAAACCCAAAAAACAAAAAAAAAAGAAGAAGATTATTTATCTCTTTTCTACCTCAAATGTCCCTTTTCCGTCTTCAGAGTTCAGTCTCGAGCCCTTCTTTTTCATTCCTCGGATTCAAAAGGTGAAACGTCCAATTTAAGCGCCCCTACATTTTAGCTTGATGTTATACAAAGGAGGTAAATCACGATTTGTCCCAACCAGCTTTTCGAAAAATCACATTGTGTCTTAAGGGTCTGCCTATGTTACGTCTCCCGCATTAGATAAAATAGTGATCTTTGTGCATTTTGCACCGTTTCAATCTTTTTCTGATTTTTAAAATAATAATAGTATTTTATTTAGTATGCATCAGACAATAAACTTACTATTATGTTTGTCTATTATGTAAGCAATACTAAATACAAGTAATTAATAATAATATGTTAATGATATTTAATTCCATGTAAAGCGTTGGACCAATTATTCTTTACACATTGACACTTTTTATTTATCTTTTTCTTTACATATAGTACTCACAAAAAGTCAAAAACTCACTCAATTTAAGTTACTGTTATTTTTCTTAACAAAGACAAAGAGAAGTAAAAATTGAAAACGAGATTATCCTTAAACTAAGATGTGTACTTATTACTTATTATTATACTTTTAAATTGAAAGTATCAAAAACAAAAGTGAATCATTTGAATTTTAATCAACTTAGACTTATTTGGATCTAATAATATAAAAATATCGAATAGATCATAAAAGGAATAGTTGTAATGTGAAAATTAATAGTATTTATTAATTATAATTTAAAATTTTCAGTATTAACTAACTATACAATGCTTTATTTGAATTATTGTAGTGTTAAATAAAAATTAAATTAACCCTTTTTAATGAGATGCCTACGTTGGCGTAAGTGGCAGAATCTAATACAGGAAACTTGTCAATAGGTTAAAAAAATATGTAATTTTAATTTTGATGTAAATATATTAAAAAACTAGATAAATAGACTGTGAAATCTGACTTTTCTTCGTAGGAGAAAGTCCTTAGTCTTAAATCAAAAGTGAAAAATAGATTGTGAAATCTGACGATAGCTTCATAAAAGAGAGTCGGTACTTGGGATCCTCTGTTTTATTTAAAACACCGTAGATGTAAATATTAGGGAGGATCTCATATGCAGGAAGGGAACAGAAGGATCTCATGACCAGGTGCAAGTCAGATCCTCGAAGAAACTTTTGCATTAAGTAGAGCAACTCTTGGGGTTTGAGCAGGGTGACATGACGTTCAAAGTTCACTTTTAGTTCACGCGTTTCTAACAGCTAATCGTGATACACCGAGGGTGTGCTTGGTTGGAGTCATGGAAAAAGGGTACGTGGTATAAATTTATTATTGAATAATTAAGAGTTTTATTGCTTAATTTTGAGTAATTCTTTATCTCTTTCTCCTCTCGTAATATAGAGAAATAAAAAAATGAGAGTAATTGTTATGTTTTTAATTTTATACATATATAGATAATAGATAAAAGGTGAAATTAAAAAAATATCAAAGTATAATTATGAGCCAAATAACTTCACAAGTAAAGCTTTAATTTCGATAATTAAATTTATGGTAAAATTAATTAAATAATTAATTAAACTATAATTAATTAAAATATTATAATTAATTAATTAAAATATTGTAATTAATTACAACATAATTAATTAAAATATTATTATTATATAATTAATTCCATTGTATTTAATTAAAATATAATTAATTAAAATATAACTATTTATTAATTAAAATATTGTATTTAGTTAAAATATAATTTATTCATTTATTAAAATATAATTTATTCTGTAATTAATTAATTACAATATTTTTTACAAACTAACCACTATTAATGATAACGGTAATCATTCTTTCTTCTTAACTAACCATCATAATTAGAATAATAATATTCATTCTCATTTTCACTGTATTCATTCTCATAATTTTTTATTAATTTTAGTTATATAATCCCATTCAATAAATCTATATATATATATATATAAAATATACTATATTAGTATATTAGTACTATTAGTATTAGTAAACAATAATCATTAATGAACAATAATGAAAAAATTCGATCATATTTATAAAAATAGGGGACATAATTTACATAGATATAGTAAATCTCGCTTGAGCTGCTTTAATAATAATCTTTATATTTTTCTTTTCACCCGTTGTATAAGGTAAAAGTGAGCTTTAGAAAGACTACCAAGTGAGTTGATTAACACTCAAACGTTCATAAAACAAGAAACTGGTAGGGCTACCCGGACCACTGCTATCTTTAATTCAAATTGTCTATTTTCCTAGTTATATGTAAATTACTAAGACTCGGTGGAACTTGTGTTATACTACAAAGGGAATCATATTAAGTAAACGCAGCTTTATTCCCAACTCCAAGTCAAGCTTTTAACCTGAACACAACGCAATAAGTGGTGCCAAATGAATCTAAGAATTCAATGAACACAAAAATATTATTAAATTAATTCAATACGAAAATTTGGAATAGTTATGATACAAATGAACTTAAGATCAGAACTCTCTTTCTCTCTACATATTAGTTTTTTGGACTCTTTGACACTCCCGAATCTTACAAACATGATTAATTAATCTATCAAAGTAATGTCTTTGAGGGCAAAATCGATTAAATTCTCATTATTTTTTATTCTGTCGTGTTTCTTGGTTTTAATTGACAGCCAGATAAGTTCGTAAAAGAAAGACTTGCAATTTCTTCAACACTCAATTATTTGGTCGATTCACTAACTTCAATTGACCGGACCCTTTATCACGTTCTTTTGTTTCTATGTAGTTTGGTCTATTAATCCAAGCTTTGATTTATTGAACTATTGTTTTCAGTCGTGTTTGAATATTTGTCATTACAATTTTGAAATTTAAATAAAAATTAATACCAATTAGTTTTTGTATTTTTCTAATTATCAAATCACTTTGATCTTTGAAACTAAATCCATATCAAGTTTTTTTTTTCTAATAAAAGCCAACCTTCAGTTTTATAATTTCTATTTATAAATTTGATATGATGAAATGATCATTAGCAAACTTTTATTTTTTATTGCTACATATGGGTTTGAGTATTTAAAGTAAAAGTCATTTTAGAGTTTATATTACTATACAAATATTATTACCTGATAGTTTAAAAGAGTAAGAGGAGGGAACAAATTGTGATAAAATAAATATGGTGTAAAAGGTGTATTGATTTTTCTATATTATTCTAAAAACTTTGGCGTTTGATATGCAACTTTACTAGAAGAGATAAAGTTATAAATATAACAATAAGAGACGAAATAAAAGTAACTAATATGAACAAAAAATTAAGAGAGACAAAGCTTGGGTGATTTAGACATATTAAGAGGAGATACCCCGACGTATCAGTAAGAAGATATGAAAAGATTGTACTCAAAAACTGTAAAAGAAAAAAAAGACCTAAGAAAAATTGAGAGGAAGTGATCAAGAATGATATGAATCTGTTGAAACTTATCAAGGACGTGACCCTCAATAAAAAAAGTTTAATGTACTAAGATACAATTAGAGGATCTAACATAAAGAGGTCTTTCTCTTTCTCATAAGTCTTTTAAATATATTTTTCTTTCATCTTATGTATTGTATTTAGCCTAAACTTTTGATATATGGAACTTGTTTCTTAGTTATTTAGCCTAAGGATTTTCTCACTTAGCCTAAATATTTTCTCGTATCGACTTATTTGATTTATTTATTACCTTGTCTTTTTTCTTATTTATTATTATCATCATCATCAAAGTAAAAGTTAAGAGAGAATACAGTATATGTTTTGTAAGTTGAAATGAATGCAGAAAATTTGAAGTTGAAGAATGATTTAATTACTATGAGGAGTAGTAATGAAATACATTCAGCAAAGTGTTGGAAATTTGTAGCTTGTTTAAGCTTGTGTTTAGTAGTTTTGCTTACATTTGTTAGCCTAAATAATGAAGGCGTTATAGGCAATAGTTATATGTTTAAAGCCTTACCTGGAAATGGTTATGTACTAGAATAGTGTCTAAATGTAATTGAGCTTACTTGATGTTGGAAGTGCAATTGTTTGATGTTTCAACATCTAGAACTGCTAAGTTTGATGGACTAGCCTAAGCATATTTGATGTTTTATGTACTAGCCTAAACATGTTTGATGTTTCAACATATGGTAAAGAAGAATAGTAACAAAATAAGATCTTTAATCAATCGAGATGAACTATTGACTACTAGTTAAAAGGAGTTGAAAGAGGCAACAATTGACTACTTATAAAAATGTCATATTTACTTTAGCTTCGAGCAAATCATTAGCACAGCTGCTAAATTCTTTTATAAGTAGTCAAACTTTTTATAAGGAGACAAAGATGTTTAACAGACCTATAATTCCAACTCTTTAGATTTATAAATGTAATTGACCTAAGTGAAAAAAATTTTATGGCATACATAAACAAATGTAGTTTCATCATTTAATATTTATGAACTTCAACAAAAAGGAAACAACCTAAAAGAAAAGCAATTCACACTGAAATTGGCAGTCATTGCATTCATTGATATAATAACATGTAAATACCAACAAGAAATAGATATCTTACCTCTCAACCATTGTTCAGTACACAAATATCACAAAATTGATGGATATAAGGTGTGTAAATTGATGATGCAGTTTCAGTTTCTTATTCAGTACACAAATATCACAAAGTTATTCATTTCACTAACAAACACAATTAAGTTTACATTTTTTCCTTTCCCTTTGAAGATGCAATTTGACTTTCTTGACTTGGATTCACATGCCTAGTAATAGCTTGCTTGCTCTTTACTAATTTCTACCCAAGCATTGCTAGTCTCTGACTTTGCCTTCCAGGTTGTAGATAAAATGTAAACATTGTTAACTAAGTTATATCACTTAATTAATGTTTAATAAGAATGCAAATATTTAACACTTACATTTAGCATATGCAACCTTGTGGTTTCATTTATGTATATCCTCACCCCTTCCATCTGTTTCTTGAACTTCCTATTTGCTTCTTGTTGAAGATAAGAGTATGTGACAAGCCCTTTTCCTGAATTTTCACTTGAGAATTTGGGCTACATCTGCCAACACCAAGCATCCTCATTTTACTTCCATCATCTACAACACCATAACTAGGCCCTCTTCTCCTTTTGGTAGTATTTTTGGTGGTAACCTTTGAAGATGTACAAATATTTGTTGTTTCTGAAGCACCTCTAGGTATTGGGAGGATAACTAAGGCTGTTGCATTTGCACTTCCACGTACATGAGTAGTACTTGAGGTGTTGGTAATACCTGAAATAGTTATGACACCGACATATATAGACACAATAGCAGTGGCAGAGGTAGAAGCTCTTCTTTCACCTCTCTTTCCCTTTTCAACATTGTTAGATGCAGATGCAGAGGCATTTATTGGGATGTTATTGTTGGTTTAAACTGTGGATATATTTTCTGGGGTTGATTGTGAGTTGGTTATGTTTTACTCCTTATGGAGATGAGTTGATTGGCCTGGGTGAGGATTTTGAAACTGCTCTAGAGCCTACTATTGATAACAAATGGAATAAAAAAACCTATTAGATTTTCACTACTATAGAAAAGAATATTAGTTGAACCACAGAAAAGATAAAACAACTTAGAAATTACCTCTCTACCGTTCTAAGGACAACCTCTTTTGTTGTGTCCTTCTGTATAGCAGTGGCTGCATGTCATGATCATGCCTTTCCTAAACACGTGGTCAGTATTTCGCTTTTTGGTCACTTTTGTATTCTTTTGAGGTTCATCAATGACCTTTTTCTAGCTGTTTTGGGCTTACTAGGCCTTTGTTTGAGTTCTGGTGGCCTAATAGTTTTTTCATTGCTAATAGGTCAGCCCTTGATGCCAGACATTGATTGAATAGCCTTCTCATATGCTTTGATATATTCACTCTTTCATAACTAACTTGAAGTGTACTCTCCAATATTAACCCTCTTGTTTCTAATAGCATATATGACATACGCACAAGGAATGCTAAAGAGAGTATATCTCCTACAAGAGCATATTTTGTTATAAAGTCTAACCACATATTTGTTTTCATCATGATCAATCTCATACCCTCCTTCTCCATTATGATGTACTGAATAATATTTAGCAATTATGACCCTCTTATCAATAGCTTCCTATAATTTTGGCCTTAAATTTTCTTTCCACTTGGTAGTCTCTTTTCTTTTTCTCACAATTCTTTTCATCATCTTTCTTCTAGCGTGCTCAAACAACCCTAAAACTGACATTTTTCTTGTATCAACAAGAGTCTTATTGAATGCCTCACATAAGTTACTATCAATCAACTCAATCATATAATCTTACCTCTGGAAAGCCCTACATCATTGCTGAACTGGTGTATAACTCTCAATATCTTTTGCTATCTTTTCCTTCTTGGCTCTTAGCTTATCCAGATTTTCTTGAAATTCCCTTAATGTGAAGGATTCTGCAATTTTCCAAAAGTGCTCCTTCATCACTTCCCCTTTATGCCCTCTTCCATGTCAATTCACATAAACATGTCTAGCACAAAACTTGTACTTAGCATCTGGATACAAAGCTGTAATAACTCTATCAAGTCCCTACAAGGAAAAACATAACCATTTCAATAGGCATCTGGACACAAATCTGCATATTTCATAACAGTTATAGTACACACATAAACAGTATAAAAATAAAAGTAAAAAAACATTGATGTGAAACTTTTACCTTTTGTGGATCAATCATTATAGTCCAATCAATTTCAGAACCCAAGTGAGGTAAATCTTCTTGCACCTTTTCAATGAATCACTTCTAAGTGACTGTTCACTCAACTTCAACATAAGCCAGGCAACAGGAAATGTTTAATTGTTTCCATCTCTTCCCACAGCACATAGAAGTTCTCCCTTAGTTATGAATTTTAGCCAACATCTATCTTGGCCAATATAATGCTTGCACCCATGCCTAAACCCATATTTAATAGCTTTTAAACATATGTACGTTCATTCAAATACAGGTGGAGATGTTGGAATTAGCTAAGACAATGTCAATGTAACAGTGTTTCCTGGGTTGGTCTGCCTAATCACTTCAGCATAAGACCAAAGCTTCTCAAACTCCTCTTCAATGTTGATCACAACATTGTCTACTATTTTTTTTCTTTGTTCTTCTCACCATACTCTTAGACACTTCAACACCAAAACAATCCTTAACATAAAATTTGATATCATCATTCTTTAAAAAATGACTCCCTTTTAAGCTTATCCTTCAACAAGTCAGATAAGATGTTGGTGTACATCTTAAGATTTGTATATACCCTATTACAGTCATGAGTGTCCCTGAATTTCCTAACTTGAAATGGCTGCAGCTTCCTATCAAATGCTCTATATATATACTAAGGGCAGTTTTCTGTCCTATATTTACCTTGGACAAATTTGAGCTTATTTTTGGTAAACACGACAACCTTCTTTGTTTTGATGGACAACAAAGTAACTGCACGCTTAAATTACAAATGATTAAGAAAAATTATCCCTAATTCAATGCAAGGCTCAACTGCATTTTCATCATAAATAGGGTATTTTCTTTTCCTCCTAATAGCATCATCTACCATATCATCTATATCACTACCAAGTTCTCTATATTTTTCACTATCATAATATTCATACAAAACTATCTCATCTTCATCATCTACATCACCTACATCATCTTCATATTGTCTATGGTCTCCATTGTCTTCATCCAGACCATCATCTTCATCTCCTTCCCCTAATCCTCTTCATCCTCTTCATCCTCCACATTTGCTTCATCTTCATTCTCCATATCTGCATCATCTTCATTCTCCACGTTTGAGACATTGTCTAAATTACCTACATTACCTCTAAACCTTACATTATTAACATCCTCACCATTATCTTCAACTACATTATCCTGATTAAGCTTATTACATTCATCCTTAATCATTTCAACAGGGGTATCTACACCATGTTTAATATAAATATCAATACCACCTGTACCTATCATCTGACTAACCGTATCTAACATACTAGCATTTTCTTGTACAACCCTCAGTTCAACACTAGACATAAGATAAAATATCTTTTTCACATTGTTATACCCACTTCTCTTGAATACATCAACTGGTTTAAAGTAGTTGAGTAAGTCAGGATCAAATTGAATTTCATCCACAAAACCACCCTCATACCTAACATTGTTAGCCACATTAACAAATCATTCCATATGGTGAAACCTCAGAGTTACCTCATCAAATGTTACTCTGCCAAATCGAAATGACCAACCTCATGAACAGAAAGAGATAAAGTCAGAATGGTGAAAGGAAACACTAAAGTCAATGTGAAAAATTGAAGCATAGCATAGCACATGATGCTTAATATATTCATAACAATTCCATCAACCAACTAATTCATTGTAAACATATGATTTAAGAGATATATATGAACACCAGAGTGAACAAATATCTTAGAAGTGGATCTGTATGGTGAAGGAATAGGGATAATGATTGTACAAGAGTGCCACCTAATAGAATATATTAGCAAACATAAGTTGAAAAGATGATATAATTGTTTCATACATTGTGGCGTTATGTCATGTATATATAT
>JANZLD010000237.1:87376765-87405430 GCA_026413575.1 Erythroxylum carthagenense
TAGTATTTCATTGAATATTCTTATAAGAATTTATATTTTAAATATTTAATTCTAAAAAAATTAAGTTTATAACTCTAATAAAAAACATAGAATATATAATAACAATAACAATAACAACAATAATAATAATAATAACAACAACAACAACAACAACAACAACAACAACAACAATAATAATCCAACGTTAAATTTTCTATTAATATGAATGATGTAGCGAGCTACATCATATTAGTGTTTTTTTCATATAATATGATTGAATTTTATTATTTAATAAATTAAGAATGATTTATAAAGACATGAATTAAAAAATTTATAAGATCACAACTAAATATTTAATTTACAGAAATTAAAATTTTGACAATAATAAAAATAGAACAAAAATTAAATTTTACAAAAAATTACAAATGTTTCGGGCATAATTCATAAGCATAACATAGGCATAAATTGACTTGCAAAATTTGATTAATTTATAGCTTTATTTATTTAGGAGGGTGTAATTAGTTTTTCACTTGCACATAATCAGCTAAATATGAAAACGCTGCTATTGTGTGGCTTTTCAAAATTCAGTTATTTGAGATAAATCAACCACTTATTCATCTTCTTATCAAACATAAATTTAAGTTGTTTGAAATGGTCGAATAATTGAAAGATTTGAATTAGCTAAAAAGAAGCTGATCCTTTGTTCACCAAATGCAGCCAATATCTCATCTAGGATGAACAAAATTGTAGTGGGTCTCACAAATAATTAGATTACAATGAACGCACGTTTATCCAAGAGTATATGTTAAAAGATTTAAAAAAGATAATTATTGGGGCACTTTTGTAATATTTGATATTTTCTTTTAAAAAGCGTAAATTAAGAGTTTTGTTTTACCGTCTCATATGCCAACTTTTGAATTCGAAAGTACTCTAGTTTTCTTTGTCCAACTGAATGCAAATCCTGAAATTTAAGTTTCATTCAATGATCTTATCTTATCGCTTTTGATTGTTCATATCCATATGAAAACGTAATCATTTTAAAAAAGTTTATACATAGGAACATAAGAATTATTAAAGATAATTATTATCTAATTTTAGATTGAATCATCCGAATTATTATTAATTAGTTATACATTAATAAATATTAGTATTTCAGTATGTTTTATTATATTTATAATTTTTCAAAGTTTCCGAGCTCTCGTAGACGTGAACTGTTGCAAATTAATCATACCTGATTTCCTGAAAATTGGCTTATCCTTTCTTGTATTGATCATAAGACTTTAAATTTCGAAATTTCGTTAGTTGCTCTAATCTCTCGAGACAAAATTCTCTGTCTAATATTACCCTGACTTATTATGTTTTATGAAATCTCAGTCATTTATTTTGTGAAATTCATGCGGGACCTATACGGGATTCACATAAATAAATAACTGAAATTTATTGAATACAATAAAACACCATAATATTAGACAAAAATTCTGAACTCCTACTTCCTCGCACTTTGCCTCGTCAGAGCATGAGTTTGTGCATCAGTTTGTCCAGACTTTGTCGACCTAATTCCTATGACGTCTTGACTGTAGTCCGCAGTAAAAAGATTGGGGCAAGTACACGATTCAATATTCTAAGCTTATTTTGAGGTTGAGACGGAATAAACAAACGTGAGTTGATACCGACCCAAGCTAGCTCAATCCAATATGGGTGGCTGCTATAAGTTTACCCCATTGTCGTCTCTGATTCTTCTCTCCCTTGTGAAAGTGATATTGGCATAAAATAATCACACAAAACATTGACAGATGATTTGACTTAAAAGCACTTAGTTTATAATTACCAGCGTCTGCGGTTGGCTGGTGGCTTGATCAATCGATTATCCATTTCATTGCGTCAAAGGCACTTAATCACTAGGACTTAAAACAAACATTATATGTACTATGGTAATGGTGTCATTCTCTTCTCTTTCAATTCGGCAAATCGTCCAACTTAAGGCTTTGTTTTTAACGAAGATGACACTACAGTGGGCAATTAAACGAAGATGATCGATCACTGTATTTGTCTTGTAAATCTCATTATTGAGTTCTCAAGTGATCAACTAATCAAATTATTTTTTTCTTATTAAATTAAAGCAATATCATAATTATTTATTATTTAAAAATAATGTATTATATTAAAGATATACATGCTTCTTATTTTTATGTGATGTTTCAAATATCATAAAAATTAGCGAAGATAATACGTATTTTCATCTCGTAAAATATAAGATTTTTTTCTAAAAATTAAAATATATAATTTTTTTAAACAATCAAATAATGGCAAAGGTGTCGGTTTCTTTTCCACTCTTGTTTTTACAAGGACAACAATAACTAGATTGACTAATATCAAAATGGCGTTTTTGCTGTTCGACGCATTAACGTTAATCGGCCATTGACTTTTCTTTTTGGCCATTGAAAATAAACATTTTTCTAAAGCACTAAGTAAGCTGACGGTGGGAAGTCAAGGCATATAACATGATGAATAGACTGAGTTGAGATGTGGTCGACTGCACTAGCGGTGGAAGAGTGGTCCAGTCTCATCATCCCATGCATTTCACTATTCTATTGCTTGCAAACCAATGAAGTTTGACAATTTTCTGCCACACTTTTCATGACTTCTCTTATTTTCTGAGTACTAAACTTTTCATAGTGCAGTCGTACTTTAAAAAAATCGCATAATATTCCATCTTTTTTGTTCATGACACGATATTTTTTAATGATAAATGGAAAAATATTGCATTAATCTATTTTTATAGTGTAAATGTTTGAAGAATTTTAATTATTCAGCTTCAAATTGAAAAAATAAATAAAATTAACCATGATGTTGTGCTTGCTTTTCTCCGCATTCGTAAAATAGACATGATGTTGTGCTTGGAATTCCACTTCAAGAAATAGTAAAATCGACATGAAATGAAAGTTCAGATGCAATTATATTTTGTAGCTATTGGCACCAGGGAGGGATAACATAGATTTAAACCCTTTCCTTTTAGGTTACGGCACTTTCTAATGATAGATTTTGTAGTTTTCCATGAAGACAAGATAAAGCTTATCTGAAAGCACTATGAAACCTTAAACAAATTGATTTTGTGCTCAACCACCCGACTTTTTCTTTACACTTTCAAAGTATGCTCTTACTTATCTCACCTGAATATATAAAATTAATTAAGTTGATTTCACAAGATAGCTTAAGTTGTTACGATGAAACAGTTACTTAATATAATATTATAGTCTTTGTGACTGAGTAATCGTAAGTTTAAATCCTACCATCCACCGATTATTTAGCACAAGATAAAATGAGTTTGTACAAGTTTCAAGTCTAAAGAACTTTCATTTAAGGGAGTGTGTTAGTAAATATGTAAAACCAATTAAATTGGCCTAATACAACAACTTAAATTATTATGATAAAACAGTCACTTAACATAATATCAAAGCTTTTGTGACCAAGTTGTTGTGAGTTCAAATTCTACCACTCACCTATTATTCAGCACAAGGTAGAGTGAACTTATGCAAGTTTTAAGTTCAAAGAGCTTTTATCTAAGGGTATATTAGTAAATATATAAAATTAATTAAGTTGACCTCATAAAACGACTTAAGTTATTATGATAAAACCGTCACTTGACAATAAGATAATCGTTTGACTCTTTGCTTTGGTATGCCTTAATGAGGTCACTCATGACGTTATTACATCCAGTAGATTGGCTAGCTATGGCTTGTTGGTGTCCACCGCATAGTTTAGCTAATCAACCAATATCTCTATGTTGCTCCTCTTAAATTTCCCGAAAAAATGTATGTACCTTTTGTTCTTTTTTATAATCGTTGACTACTCGGTGCTTTAATTTATGCACTCGTCATTTGCACTACATTAGACTTCCGTTTCTGACAAAATGCAATGACAGAAACGTGAAAACGCACAAAAGGAAAAAGTGCGTGCAATCAATTTTCATAAGCAACATCTATTTTCCCTTGAAATATAACTAAAATGATATGTGTACAACTTAAGTTTATTTTGATTTAAAATTATAAATATTCATTATCTTCAACTATGAATAGAAACCTAAAAATAATCTAACTATAAGAAAATATACATAAGAAATAAAAAATTATAAGATGTCATAAATATCTTTTAACATAATTATCGTAATATTAATTTTTTTCCTAGTTAGCTGTGATTTATTTAAATCATAAATCTATATTATTTTGATTTGATCTTTGTATGCATAATTTTTAACTTAGTATTGGACTGTATTTATAAATAAGGACTTTTAATGATATATTGAATACAAATAAATAAGTTTTTAAGGTTAAACCACACAACTCTAATCTTTCTCTTTTATTTTGTAATCATCTTTCTCGTTATTTTTATTAATTATTTCAATATGGTATCATAGTAATTATATTTGCTTTTTCATAGTTGTAATTTCTTTTAACTGACTATCAGTCATATTGTATTAAAATCGTCATGTCAACAAATGTATAGATTGGAGCTCCCTATTGCCCGCTTAATAACCATGTAAGCTAAAGTTGTTTATCAGTCTACATGTCAGTTACTCTCTTCTTACTAACAAATGATCACCACACCATTCTTTTTTTTTACAAACGAACAAGATCATTACTATACTTCGATTCATCCTCATCTTAGGGAGGGATGTTAAGAGTTTTTTGATATGATCATAATCAATCAAATCTTTTAGTTTAACTGTGTATATTACTTTGATTTGATTTATATATATTTATATTAGAGTAAGTAAGCTTTCAATTCACTATTTTGATGATAAAAAATGTTACTATAATTTTCGTTGTTGACGATATTAGTAAGTTAATTTGTCAATCAAGTTTAAAGCAAGGGATAAATGGGCAAAAAATCAAATTGAGCAAAGTGGAGCACCAAATGCAATGCAAGAGAGATTCAAAATAATTCAAGTCCAGTAAACCAATGACAAGAAAAATGAAGTTACTCAATGCATTAACAAATCATTGTAATCTTTTATAATATTGTTTTAGTCATTTTTTAATAAATTAAGGATTTATATGATTAATTACATATAATGCATAGTGCATAAATCTTTTTATAATCAAGAAATTTTATTTTAATTTTTAAACAAAATTTCATTGATCTTCAAGCAAATTTAAGAAACTTTTACAAGTGTTTTGAGTCAAATATTCATCAAAATAGAGTGATTTACTGCTCTTGAAAAAATTAAAGTGTTAGAAATTAACATTTTAAAGTCTAGAAGTTGACTGGCTAGAAATCCTCGATGGTTAGTGAGAAAGTGGTAGTTTGACTTAACTAGAGTATTAATTGCTTGTTACACGATGTATTGGTATTAGTACAGGTAAATATCAAATATGTGGTAGAATTGTGTACTTTTTTTAGAAATAGGGTTGTTATGAGAATTTGACAAAGCATTGAGATGTTTGAAGTGTGTCCTTACATCTTAACTACAGAATTTAATTAGTAATAGTAGAATAACAAACATAAACACTATAAAATGTCATGTAAAACACATTGGTAAAGTTGATATTACGAATAGAGGAAATACCTAAGAGTATGGGTCCGGTGAAGGTACTATTGTTGATATGCTTGATCCATCTCTCTTGATTTGTTAAATCAACATAAAAGGATTCGAAACTATTAAATACGAAAAAAATAAATTATAACCTGAATTTTAAAAAATAAAAATAAAAAATCTTAACTTTCAAATTTTCACATAAGTAGCCCGATATTAAAGTTTCTGTTAACGAATCTAAATGTAATAATCCTATATTATAAAATAAAGGGCAATATAAATTTCTTTATAGTATAAATTCCAACCCAATTTTGAGATAAAATCAATATAGTTTTACACTAAATGTACTCATTTTTCTTTCAAATCTTTATAGAATGGGTTTATAGACATTGTCAAATTCTAACAACAGCCTAAAATATTAAAAAATAACATTATACATTCCATAAGTGTCAGAAATGTCCGTTTTCGTGCCTACCAAAGTTGAAATAAGTAAAAGGATAACTGGCCAAATAGCTAGGTATCCCACATGTCTCTTGCCTATAAATAGGTAGGACATGAAGAGAGCAAAGAACAATAAGTAGAGAAGAGCAGAAAAAAGAGAAACATGAGGTGAGAGAGAAAAAGAAAGAGAAAACAAAAAAAATATTCTGTGTATTTTTGTGGGTCTAATTTTTCCTTATAATTCTCTTATGTTTTTTAGTAGTAAAATTCTTCTATCTTTGTTCGTAGTTTTTACCCCAATTTGAGGATTTTTTTTAATGTAAAATCTATGTGTTCATTACTATTCTTTGATTCTTATTTAGCAGCGAACTTGCTCTAATCTGATCGATTTTCCCAATAAGTGGTATCAGAATGGGATGAGAAAATTATGACAAATTTTTTGGCGTAATTCATTCGGAGTTCAAGTGAGCACAGTAAAAGTTAGTGAATAGTAACCTCAAAAGGTGATAACCGTTCATGCATTCATTTTTTGATTCAACTGCGTAGTTATTGTAATTCAAGTATACAGTACTATTCACACATACACATACGGTACTATTCACATATACGAAACTATTCATACATAAGAATACTATTCATACATACAGGTACTATTCACGTGAAATAGTGAGAGCTAAATTTTGTTCATGATAAAAGTAATGGCAGCAAAATTTGATATTGAGAAGTTTAATGGGAGTAATTTCTTATTGTGGAAGTTGAAGATAAAGGCAATATTGAGGAAATCTTCACCTAGCTTTAGCTGATAAAGTATTATCCAGCACAGAGGAAAAGAAAACTGCAAAGGAAATATGAGATTACCTCACAAAATTGTACAAAGCCAAATCACTCCATAACAAAAAAATTTCTGAAGAGAAAACTATACACTTTTTGCATAGCGGAATCTATTTTAGTATCGGAGTATTTAAATACTTTAAATACTCTATTTTTTCAACTCACATCATTGGGGGCGCATCAATAAAGATAAGTTAACGTGCGGAACTTCTACTCCAAAATCTACCAGGTTCGTATGATTAACTCGTCATCAATTTAGCAAACAACACAGACACTCTAGCCTTCGACAATATTGTAGCTGCTATTTTGGAAGAAAAGATAGACGAAAAAGTAAGAAAGACAAGCTGGCAAATTCGCAATAAGAGGAGGCCTTGGCGGTGATGAGAGGAAGATCAATGGAATGTGGCCCAAGTGGGAGTCATAGTCATGTTAGATTAAAATCCAAGAGCAAGAAGAATTTCAAATGCTACAATTATGGCAAGAAAGGGCACCTGAAGAAGGATTGATGGAATCTAAATAAGAAAAATTATATTCCTTAAGAAAATGCGACAAATACTTCAGATGATGGAGGTGCAATGGTCTATGAAACAACAACGATTATTAGAGGTAAGAGAGATTTGTAGATGTATGACTTCTCGATGCAGCAGCTATTTTCATATGACCTCTCGAAGAGAATGATTCTATTAGTATGAATATGTCTCTAGGGGATCTGTGTACAACCTTAATGATCAAGCTCTAAAGATCGTTGGTATCAACACTATCAAGTTAAAGATGTATGATAGGATAACTCAGACCATTGAAAAAGTGCGACATGTGGTGGGCCTGAAGAAGAGTTTGTTATCTGCAGGACAATTGGATGATCTTGGTTTTAGATTTGAGATTCAAAATAAGATCATGAAAGTGATTACAGAAGTGCTAGTATTTATGAAAGCAGAGAAGATTGTTGCAAATCTATACATGCTAAAGGGAGTAACTTTGTGAGAAGGATAGGCATTCATTGCGGTGACTAGGCTAGACAACAAATCTGCAATGACATGGCATAAAAATCTTGGACAAATGTTAGAACAAGGAATGAAGATACTTACAAAGAAGAATTTACTTCTAGGTCTCACAAAGGTAACACTACGCTTCTGTGGGCATTGCATTGTGCGTAAGCAACATCAATTGAAATTCAATACATCAAAGTTCAAAAGCAAAGAAATTCTAGAATTGATCTACTATGATGTATGGTAAGCACCAGTTACGTCCCTAGGAGGAGAAAATTTCTTTGTATCATTCATTGATGATTATTCGAAGAGATGTTGGGTATTTCCTGTCAAGAGGAAGGAAGATGTGTTTCTAATTTTCAAATTTTACAAAGCGCGGGTGGAACTCGAATCTGGTAAGAAGATCAAGTGTTTGTACTTAGATAATGGAGGTGAATATACAAGAAAAGAATTTGATGAATTCTGCAAGCAAGAAGGCATCAAAAGGTAATTAACGACAGCATACACTCCTCAACAAAATGGAGTAGTAGAGCAGATAAAGACAAATCTATTGGAAAGAATAAGAGCGATGTTGAGAACTACAAGCTTAGATAAGAAATTCTCAGCAAAAGCAGTAAATACCACCTGTTATGTGGTGAATCGAGCTCCATCAACTAAAATTGAGTTGAAGACACTGATGGAGATGTGGACTGATAAACCAGTAAATTATTCCAACCTTTATATATTTGAAAGTCAGGCCTATGTGATGTTCAATGCCCAAGAAACTACAAAGTTAGATCCAAAATCTAAAAGATGCATTTTCTTAGGGTTAGCTGAAGGTGTGAAGGGGTATCGTCTGTAGAATCCCACTGTCGATTGATTGTTATCTGCAGGGATATTTTCTTCATGGAAGATAAGGATCAAGAGCAAGCAAAAAATTTTGGCATAGTACAAGAGAATCTAGAAACTACAGTAGTACAAGTGGATATGGAAGTTGATCAAAATGATTCTTTTGAAGTTGCACCAGAGTACGAGGAGCAAAAACCAGTTGAATATGAGGTTCCAAATACTCAGAGACTAACTCGTATAAAAGAGCACCGAACTGGCACTCAGATTATATTATGGAGAGTAATATTGCATATTGTCTTTTAATTGAGGATGGAGAGCCATCAACACTTCAAGAAGCAATGAATAATTTATATACATCTCAGTGGATGGCAGCAATGCAGGGAGAAATTGAAGCTCTGCATAAGAATAAGACACGAGAGCTAGTATTACTACCACAAGGAAGAAAGCTTATTGGCAATAAATAGGCTTACAAGATTAAGCAGAGTGGTGATGATCAAGTAGAGCAATATCTTGCAAGATTGGTGGTAAAAAGATATGCTAAAAAAAGGTATTGATTTTAACAAAATATTTTCTCCTGTGGTTCAACTCATTACAGTTCGAGTAGTTCTAGCAATGTGTGCTATATTTGACTTACATCTTGAGCAGTTAGATGTGAAAACTGAATTTCTTCATAGAGACCTTGAAGAAGAAATTTATACGCTCCAGCCAGAAGCTTTTGTAGAAAAATGGAAAGAAAACTTCATTTGCAGGTTGAACAAATCTTTGTATGGTTTAAAGCAGGCATCGAGGTGTTGGTATAAGAGATTTGATTCCTTCATCATAAGCCTTAGATACATTAGACTGAATTCAAACCCTTGTACATATTTCAAGAGGTTTGCGAAAGATGATTTTATAGTCTTCCTGTTATATGTAGACAACATGGTAGTATACCTCAATAATGATAACATTAAAGAATTGAAGGCACAGTTGGCTAGGAAATTTGAAATAAAAGACTTGGGACCAGTACACAAGATTATAGGGATGCAAATTAACTAAGATAGAAATAATAAGAAGATTTGGCTTTCTCAGAAGAGTTGTTTGAAGAAGATCTTGCAGCGATTCAACATGCAAGATTGTAAGTCAATTTATACCCCTCTTCTTGTTAATTTCAAGTTACCCTCAAGTATGAGTCTTATCAATGAAGAAGAGAGGATGGAGATATCTTGAGTACCGTATGCATCAACAGTGGGGAGCCTAATGTTCGCTAGGATGTGTACAAGACCAGACATTAGATATGCAGTGGGAGTAGTTAGTAGATACATGGCAAATCCTGGTCGAGAGCATTGGAATACTGTTAAGAGAATTCTTAGATATATCAAATGAAGCTCAGATGTTGCATTGTGTTATGGAGGATCAGGTTTTACTGTCAAAGGATATGTTGATGCTGATTATAAAGGTGATCTTGATAAAAGTAAATCCACTACAGGATATGTGTTTACACTAGTTGAAGGAGCTGTGAGTTAGGTTTCAAAACTTTAGTTAGTTGTGGCTACGCCAACAACAAAAAAAGGATATGTAGCAGCTACACAAGCTAGTAAAGAAGTAGTGTGTTTGAAGATGTTGTTGGAAGAACTTGGGAATAAATAAGAGAATATTATTCTGTATTATGATAGCCAGAGTACTTTGTATTTTACAAAGAATCCAGCATTTCATTGAAAGACAAAACACATCCGAGTTCAATATCGCTTCGTTTGTAAGAAAGTAGAAGAAGGAACGGTGGACATGCAGAAAATTCATACAATAGATAACCTAACAGATTTTGAAACAAAAGCAATCAATGGTGACAAGTTTATATGATATTGTTCCTCGTGTGACCTGACAGAGACGTAAGTAATATAAAGTGGTAAGGTAGAAAGAATAGTGTGAAGATCCGATTGGCTCTCAATCAAATCTTCAAGTGAGAGAATTGCCAAAAACGGTAAGCACCACTTTCAGTGCCTACCAAATTTGAAATAAGTAAAAGGATAGTTGGCCAAATAAAGAGAGTAAAGAACAATAAATAGAGAAGAGCAAAAAAAAAAGAGACATGAGGTGAGAGAGAGAAAGAAAGAGAAAGAGAGAAAAAATATTATATGTATTTTTATGGGTCTAGTTTTTTCTTGTAATTCTTCAATTTTCTTAATAGTAAAATTCTTCTATCCTTACCTATAGTTTTTATCCTAATTTGGGGTTTTTTTTACATAAAATCTGTGTGTTCATTACTATTCTTGCAGTCTTATTTAGCTACAAACCTGCTTTATTCTGATCAATTTTCACAACAATAAGCACACCACTTAAACTTATAAGAAAAATCTAGATATCAAACTAGAGTAGGATATCCTAAATAATTAGTTAGGAGAGATAACATATATGTAGTTGCTTATAGAGGAAACTTAGTGGCAAAAATTAGGTTCCACCTTGCCAATTAGCTTTGATATTTACTTCTGCTTAGCAACTAAAAAGTTTTGTTCTTTCTTTCTTTAAACTTAGGGATATGCATTTTCCAGTTAAAAAGGAACGTAAGTTCCTTAACTAGTCAAGCACTCTAACAAGAAAAACTTCCAACAACCAATTAACCATAAGTAAAATATTGAATCCACCTTTTAAGATGCCCTGAAAAATATAAATTCATAGCCAACATCTCTAAATATTTACCCTGTAAAGTAGACAAAGTTCTTAAGAAGGAGACATTGAAAAGCTAGAGCATTCTTAGCATTTTAAGAACTAAGATTGTAGGAAGTGATAATGAATGTAGGCAAATGGTGCATAGAGATAATAATTATAATCAGATGGGAGAAAAATGGATAAAAAGAAGCTTGAGTTAGGGTAATATTTCTTTTTTAATAATAATAAATTTAATTTAATTATAACTTGACGTCTAAATTAACTTACTCCAACCATTAAATGTTTGACCTATTATAGTTGTTGTGCCTTGCTACTTTAGATTCGTTAACAAAGACTCTAACTTCCAACTATTTTTGCGAAGAATTAAAATTTTGGTTATTTTATTCACTTTTGATAATTAATCATATTTAATTCAACTTGAAAAGTTATCAAAATTGAAAAATATTTGTTTGGAATTGAATCAACAATTGGAAATAATATGGAGAATTGATTAAACTTTAAACGTGCTAAACTTTTGAATAACAAAGTTCAAAGAACAAAACTAGGCTAGAATTCAGTAGAAAAATAAAGGGGAAAGTAACTTGTAAAAAACTAGATAATTTAGTATTTAAAGTAAGGGTTTAAATAACAAAGCTTCAAAACATCAAGGGTACATTCAACCGAACATACCCTCGAGTTGTTACCACTACAACAAGGAAGATATTTAGTGACGTATTTTTTCACTACGCTTTAAAAATCGTAGTTAAAAGTAAGGCTTTGGCGACGCTTTTAAAAATCATCGCAAAAGAGTAAGCTTTTGCAACGATTTTCATACTTGTCACCAAATGAGGACTATTTGGTGACGAATGAAAAAATTCGTCGCTAAAGGGTCCATTCCATAATTTGCGACGATTTTGAAAAACATCAAAAAAATGTAGACCTGTTAGCGATGTTTTGAAAAAACGTCACAAAATGTGGATTTTTAGCGACGATTTTAAAAAATCATAGAAAAGGGTCCTGATTTGGTGCAAAAAGACGACCTTGATTGAACATTTGGCAATGATTTTTTTTAAATCGTTGCCTAATATGATCTTTGGTGATGATTTGAAGAATCACCGAAAAATATTCCAAATAATTTTAAAAGGGAATGAAAACGAGAAAGACACTTAAAATAAAAGGCCATAAAGGTTAAAACACTCATCTCTCATCCTCTGCTCAATGTCACCCACGATGAGGCCTCACCTCCACCATTTCAATCCTAGAAATGGAAAACCCACCTTCAAAACCAGAGATTGGATCCAAATCTACACTACCTATGGCATGGACTAGTGGAAAACACTTCTCTTCCTCTTGTTTCATGTTGTCTTCTTCTATGTTCTTTCTTTCATATTTCTTTTCTACTTCGAACCCATCTGTAGCTTTTTGGAGACCTTTTTCCTCTTTGGAAACGGCCCAAGTGGTGCTGCCCACTTTACCGTTGGGTTCACAAGTTGCATAACGGCTCTGTCAAAGGTTTGCCTTTTTTTAGCTGCCGAGAACTTCTTTTATAGTTCGTTAGCATTACATCATGACATGATGCAGAGAATGGTGGGGTGTGTCAGTGATTGGTCAACAGTGAAGTTGGCTTTGGATGTTGGGTGTGGCTGTGGGATGTTGCTAAGCTCTGTGGTGACTCAATTGAAGAAAACAATTAGCTCCGGTCGGATTGTCAGTTTAGACCGGTCAAAACAAACAATCTTGTCAACTCTTCGTACAGCCAACATGGAAGGCGGGCATATGTAATTAAATTAAATTAGTTAGATTTTTTGGAATTTGACTATATGATGGAGTAATCTCTGATTTTACTTTACAAATTTGTAGGGTAAGCTTAGGAAGGTTGAACAGAGTCATTGGTTGGGTTGAAGATCGGTTGTTCAAGGTGTTTTTATGAATTTGGTAGATCATCCTCATGTAGGAGGTGAGGGTAAAAGCTTTGGAAGAGGTTCAGAAAAATTGAGTACTGGTCGAGCTGCTAATTGTTAACTTTGTCCTCTCTTTTAACTTCATCTACTGATTATATGTTTCCATGCTCTCAAGGTGTTTGATGTTTTGTTTCGAATAGTTGCTATATGATATTGGGCGTACCTCGTAACAAATGGTTCTTTTTTTCTTTTTAATGATTCCGGGCTCTTCTAATAATATTCATACCTCAGCAAATGGGGTTATATGTTTAGACTTTGTAGTGACTATACCATGTTAAATGCTTTTGGGTTTCAATGTCTATTTTTCATTAGATTTTTGCTCTTTGGAAAGGAAGTATGTTATGTTTATTCCCATGTTTCTTGTATCATATGACAATTGACATGTTAGAAAGTAATTCACTTTTCTACTGATTGCATGCTAGAAAGTAAACTTCTAAATAAGACATGCAGAAATATACTTCATTTTAGATTTGGATCATGCAAGTGTTGGCCTCCTATACACATCTCATTAGGACCTAAAAAGTGACTGGCTTGAGCATGGTTAACTAATACATACATAGGAGTACTTGCTATAACTTCTATAATCTGATCTTGGACTGAAGATGTATAATTCTTTGAACCCCTCCCTTATTATTGCAATTGAGTTTCGTCTTTCCTATTTTGGAAGAGCTTCACAAACATTACCGGGAAAGCCCACCAAATCTAGCTATAAAACTGGTCCACTCAAGCGCAAGAAGTAACTGCTTGATCTTTTAATTCAACCAATTTCATATTTGATTTGATTGCTCCTTACCATAAAATTACTTCAGCTTAAGAGTGTTATATCTTAATAAGGTTTTTGAAGATCCATTTTGAATTATGTTCTATCTCATATAATCTGGTAGACATTTAGACGAATTTAGTCTCTTCCTATAAAGTCTTATGCTAATTTATTCTTTGGATTTGACACTTATTATTGTCAATGAGCTATCTTAAATAAGAAAAATAGTTAATAGAATAATCTATGACTTGAATTGGACTTCTATTGGTCTATTTTTAATATTTTTGCTTTGCTTTTCATTGTTTTGACACTTGGAGCAATCCTTTTATCCTCAGATTTTGTTTGTGCCTTACAAATATGCATTTGTTCGAGGCTTTATTTGTTAGGTTGAGAAGAAAATAAACTTAATTTTATTTTGTTGTTGAAGTTATGGATGCAGCCAATGCATATATATTACAACAATCATTTTTTGTTTTACTCTCAAGTTAGATTGTTGAGTGCTTACATGATAAAGAAGTTACACTTTGGAAGGTAGTTAATGGTTTTCAATAAATATTTTGCTGTATTACTTTCTTATTCCATCACCCTCCTTTTTTCTTTCCTAATTGAAAACAAACTAGCTTAATTATACATAATTTCAACACTATACCAATCTTGAAGTAGCTTGCATGATTCTTATGGTTAATCTTTCGTATATGATCGCTTACGTATAAAGTCTCATCGATATGGACAAACTTACAGCCATTCTAGTCACATTGTAATTTTTTTGTAATCTCAACATTTATAATTTATAAAATAGTCTATGTATTTATTATTTTGTCTATGAGAATTGTTAAAGTTGTAATTAAAATATTGTATATCAAGAATATTTTTTCGTTGGTATAATTTAATGATATATTACTTTTTTATATACAATACTTCAAATTATTAATTAAAATTTGCATTATATTTTTATATAATAATTTATCAAAAAATCTAAATATTATATACAATAATATGGATTAAAATGGCATAAATAATTATAATTAACATGGTATAACATTTCATTAAAATATATGCCAAAATTTGACTACATTTTACAAAACGTAGCTAAAAACATTTGGCAACATTTTTAAAAATGTAGCTAAAAATCTTTTATTTTTTAGCTATGAAAACTAAACGTAGTGAAAATATTTGGCGACAATTTTTTTAAAAACGTCACTAATATTTTTTAGCTACGAAAATAAAGCGTAAGCAAAAATTATTAACAATAATTAGTGAAAAATATGACCTATAGTTTTCAACTAGGAGAATTTGGTGACTTTTTTGTGATGAATATAAATCATCGCTAATTACTATTAGCCACAATTTTGGGACTTTGAGTGACGAATCTTTTCATAGCCAAATTTCATTTTTGTTATAATGTATACGCTTAGACCAAGACAAGAAAACGTGAAGCATGCACTTATATTCAAACTCTCTCAAATTACTCCATTCATGCTTGTACAGGGTACTCTCTCCCCTACGTGTTTGGAAGTTTCTTTTACTTGATTTGGCAAAAAAAATCTCCATTGAATTTCTGTGAAAAAAAAAATCTCCCCTGAACAGGAAAAGAATTATTAAATTCTTCCTTGAAATAAGTCAACTATAAGTAGCGAAGAAGCTCCTCCTTAGTCTTCAAGAACTACGAAATTAGTTATGAAAGAAAAATAGTTAAATAGAATGAGAGAACTGAAAAAGTGATTAATTGTTAAAATAAACAATGACAAAAAGTTACCGTCAGCTGAAAACTTATCAAATTGATTAACAAAAAAGAGGGTCTCGCCACTTCTGGGTGCTCGATGTTGAATGAAACAAATGACGTAACCGATTTTTTAATTCTGTGGTCGGGCAGCCAGTCTATTCTGATTTGACGACGGCGGCCGCAAGTTCTTCTAAATAGGATGAAAATCACCGACATACCTAACATTTTATGAGTTAGGATGGCTAATAAAGTTTAAAGTGGTCCTATTGAATAGTCGGCCATTTACATGTATGAATTCTTCGAACTAGCGAGACTGAAATTTTGAATTCATTCGAGTTCGAGATCTCGGATTGTTGGTTAAAAGGGTTAAAAACAAAGAAAATACAAAATACTTAATTTTTGTTCTATCTAATGCTTCAAAGCAATTTTCGATGTTAAAATGAGCTCTAATCTTTTTAGGACATTTGCAAAAGTCGACCATCGATATTCGATTAATGTCTTTTTTCAGTTTTCTTAAAATATAAGCGCTCTTAATAGATCAGAAGATTCATATACTTACGAATTATTTAAACAATTGAAGGAGATCTTAAACTTTATATATAACTTTTATATCAAGCTTCTCATTACAAACTCGATATAGATCCGATCTATACTAATTGAGATCTATTTTTTCTCAAACGTCAATCGATTAATTTAGATTATTTATTGAATTATTTTATTATTTTTGTTAGAATCGAATTACGTAACTTAACTGATAAGTTTTTAAAAAACCGAAAGCACGATTAATAGTTGATCAATTTATAAAGATGGACAAAATTATCCAATAAGTCATCCAACAGTTCATGAGAAGTTATTAAAAAACCGAAATCACAATTAATAACTATCCAATTTATAGGGAAGGACGAAATTTTCCAACAATCAACAGTTTCAATTGTTTTGGATTTATGTCCAAAACAAACTCACTGGATCTTGGGAAATGTTAAAGGCTCTCTCTTGCAACTCCTAATAGATTTGGCAAGAAACTGTATAATAAAAAGAGATTGACCCTTCGACCCTTCGACGCTAGGCAAGCTTTTGGTGATTTGGCTTTCCAACTCACACTGTGGATGATGCCAAGCCATTTCTGACTAGACCTACACTAGTTTCCAAGGAACTGACATGGCAAATGATGAGTAGGTATGCAAAGTTTGTAATTTACTTGCTATTATGTGTGAACTTATTGGTAGGAAATGATCATTTGAAACCCATGAAGGGTTAACGAAAGAGCCACCATCTTATCGATATCGGGTTCTTGTTGAATCCATATCAGTGTGAACATGACGTAATTGGCAATTCATTTACATGACATAAAGGATCTTTACGAGCCTCTTAAGAAGAAAAACGAGACCACTAGATAGACACTCACAAGAACAAAAATGAGAAGATGAGAAGCGGTGATACGTGTCACGAGTGTGCATACATTATCACCTTGTGGTTTCCCTTCCAATTAAAGATTGTTCTATTTGACCCCTTTCTAATATTTTTATGAAGAAATCAGCTCTATATATATATCCAAAACCCATGACTCTAAGCCCTACCCCTTGGTATGTAAATGGTCTTGCGGCTCTTACCCATACTGACACGCCAATATGGTGCCTACCCAGAAGTTCCTCCTTTGCATTTTCCTTGTTCTGCTTTCATTCTCGAGTTCCGAACCTCGTCCACTAGTTCGTCACGAGAGGAATCGTTCATTGATAGAGACTGCAGAAGAGATGGTGATGGAAAGCATGCGAAGACAAGATGGGAACTTCAATGTGTCTCTTAGGATAAGTCCTGGGGGTCCTGATCCCCACCATCACTAGGCATGCTCTAAGATCCCAGCAAAGATCTTGATCGTTTGCTCTTTTGCAAGCTTATAATGGTTGATATACGTGAAGGGAGTGAGGGAGAAGCGTAGAAGTTAACTTTTGTGCTATATTATATCTGTTAATAATATGATAGCGATGTCATGAAAGTTACTGGATTATTTTTTATTTCTGGTTCTTTCTTTTCCTTTTAGCTATATAATTAAACATATATGTACCACTAAATAATGAGGTGACATTGGATCATGACATAAATGTTATCCTTATTACCTTTCTAATTGATTCGTGCAAGTTGTCTAAGGTCCCCTTCCGGATCTGATGGTCTTGGAATATTGATTGAAAACTTAAAACAGGCGTAGTTATAAAGTGGTAATGTATTATTGCTTTGTTGGAATAACAGTTCTTGCCGCATTTCTTTTGCAAGCCAGTACATCGATCAAGTTGTCATCTTTTTCATATAATAAGTCCGTAAAGAGATCCCAAGAATGGAATATGGCCTTCTGTTTTACCTCTACTGTTACATGCATCGATAGTGATATCCTAAGCGTTATTTCAAAGAACTGACATTGAAAGCATGCATGTCTTTCAATGCTTTCGTCTTTCGGTAGAATAGTATGACTACTTTCTCGATTCTCAAAGTAAATAAAGTGCAAGGGAGTGGACCCTATACGGTTCTATTTTCACGACACAAAACCACAAGAAGCTATTTTAAAATTTTTAAAATAAGTTTTTAGTCTATATAAATAAAATTTTAAAATATATAAAAATTTATCAATTTTATTGCACGTTTTGTATAATTTATTGGAAAATTAAAGAATTTGATTATGATCGGTAATTAATTTTACATAAATATTAAAAATTAAGATCTCACATTTTAAAACTCTACCAAGAATCTCATTATATCCACTAATTTTTACTTTTGAATTTGATGACATCAGGAGTCACATAACTATTATTATTACATGACTATTAATCGACTATGGAGTGGTGTCCACTGTCCACCACCGTTCACATTGTTAAGTCATTATCTAGGATGAACATCCCAAAAAAAGGAATGGGGTTTGGGAATTGGAAGTGGCACTTTCAGGTATCTACTCCAGCCGAAATCGTTTGTGTCGGCCATCCTTACCAAAGTGATTATTTTGGAATCTTATAAGATTAAGAAAACACAATGCATACGCATGTGCATTTGTTTGGAGCTCCCTTTTCCATTAGTGGATCCAAGGAATACACAACCTTCATAGGTTCTTATTGAAGATTCTGTAACTTGGATGACAGACGAATGATGTTGTTGATAGGCTCACTAACTTTTGCAGCCGCAGTTGACAAATTTGGGAAAGGGTAAACCAGTTCGATTTTGTAGTCAACTCTCCTACGGATGTAGGTTACATTAACCAGACACGTAAATATATGTGTTTGCATCTACTTATTTCATCTTGACTTTTAATGTGTTAGTAAAACATAATTCCAACCAAGTATTGTAAGATACGTCTTAATTTTTTAGTGGATAGTAAAATTTAGAATTTAATCTATGTCAATCTCAACTGGTAGGAGAAAATTTTAAATTAGAAGTTAATCGATATCGTAGTCAAGTGTGGGATACCAAATTGATGATGTAATTTCTATAAATGAGTCAAAATAGGGTTTTAGTGTCATTAAACATAAATGAAAATATAGTTTAAATAATTTAGATGTTTGGAAATAAAATTTAACTTTGCTTAAATTTCTTATAGGTAATGTTAGGATATAAATACTTTTATAAAGGTGCTATAATTTTATAGGAGAGAAATTTTAAAAGATTGAAAATGTTGTGGTCATCTATTAGCTTAGTCTTTCTCGCAATAATAAAAGAAATAAATCTTCTTTCTTGTGGATATAACTCACATATTAATTGAACCTTATAAATTTTATGTTTTTATTTTGTTTATTTTCTTCTTATATCAGTTCTATTTGTACGATAATTGTTATCAAGTAATTGGCACCACAATAATTAAAACTAAACCATGTGTTTTGTTGTCAAGATGTTTCTTTACAAGTTTGATATTGCGAAGTTCAATATATCATATGATTGGAAGGTTAAGATAAGGGTAGTTCTTCTTCAATATGGATATGCAACAATATTGGAGAAGAAAACTGCTCGAGAATTTGAGAGTGCCAAAGAAAAAGAATCTGTCAAAGGAACACAATTGTAATATTATTAAGTTTGGATGACGACGTCCTAAAAGAGGTATCAATGAAATAGCTACTGATTTTTTATAGAAATGACTTGAAATTAAGTATTGAAAGAGATCACTTACCGGCCATTTATATCAAAAGCAACATTTGTTTACTTTTATGATGACAAATAGTGCACAAGTGAAGGATCACATTGATAATTAAAGAAAAAGGTCATCAATACATATGAAGTTGGGATATATGTGGGCCTAGTTGTTAGCAAAGGAAGGAATAAGGAAAAATATATTGGAAATAGGAGTAAGTCACAATATAAATTGAAAGCTAAAAATGTTCAACACTTCAACTATAAAAAAGGACACTTGAAGAGCGATTATGCATAGTGAAAGAAATCGAAAAGAGAAATGAGAAACAGATGAAAAGGAAAGAATTGTTCTAGTCTAGGGGATTTCGGACAAAAAGGACAAAAGAGGCAATAATGTTTTAACTGTGAGTAATTATGATTTCATAAATTGGTGGGTGATAAACATTGATGCATCCTATAATATGACTTTCAATAAGGATTGATTTTGTTCTTTTAAAGAATGGAATGATACTATTAGATTAGCGATGATGGAGAGCATGATGTTAAAGGTAATGACTCACGATAGATCAAAATGTATGATATAATTGTTAGAACATTGAATGTCTTATATGTTCTTGAGTTTCAAAAGAATATAATTTTTGTGGGTATTCTTAATATTCAATGGTATGAAGTTTTCTTTAGTGATGATGAACAACTTAAGATGGTAAACGATTTGATAGCTGTGATAAAAGAAATTAAAACATGACATTTATGCTTTAACGGCAAATAAGGTAACAGGATCAATAAATGTTTCTTAATTTTCAAGGCAAAAAGATAACTTTTTTTTTTTGGGTAAATCAATAACTTTATAAAGAATTAAGAGTTATGAACAAACAAAAGAAAACATTATTTTGGTGAATAAAAGATGACAAAACTTTATAAGGTGAGCTTATTGAAGGATGGCAAATACAAGAGGGTAGACTTTTACAAATTTTGTGCTCTTGGTACAATATCTTGAACAAATGTTAAGAGGGTTCGAAATTCTAGTTTAGGAGATAGAACAATATAAAGATGAAAGCATCAATAAGGTATAGCTAAGGATAGAGCAAAATGGACCATCAGAAATCCAAGGTGATATGGTTGGAGAGACTTGGTTGCATATATTCTTATTATTAGTGATAATGATGAAACTATCTTTCAGGAACTATAAAAGTTAAGGAGAAAGATATACAAATGAGGGCTAGGCTTGACAACTAGTTAGACCAAGCTTGGGCCTAGGTTAACTAAAAAATTTGTGTTTGAGCCTAGGTCTAAGTTCAAATCCTGAACCCAAGTTCAATTGGGCCCAGTCTAAGCTTGATATATAATTTTTAAATTTTTTAAATTAAAAATGTTCTTTTACTTAAAATGATGTCGTTTTGTAAAAAAAAAATTGAGCTATATAATTTGAGCCCATTGACCCTTGGTTAGACTAGATTAATAAATTTTTACCAAACCTAATAGGTTACAAGATCAAAAAATTGATTGCATTTGGTCAAATCTTGTTAAAAAATGTTCACATTTTGAGGATGCAGATGGCACGTTAATAAAGTCATTATCAGTAGAAGAGTTCGAGCATAGCTTGAATTTGGTGAATGCTCACATGATTTGAAGCCTTTAAAAACAGGTTTGATAGGGAATGATTCTTAGTTAGATGTTAGAGAATTTAAGTTACAGTAAAGAATTGTAAGAACTGTTTTTAATTATGGATAAATATTGTGAAGCATGTACCTTCTAGAATGTATAGCTTAGTTTGATTCTTATGTGTTGCGGTCTAAACAAAACAATATAAATTAAATTCTATCTAGATCAATTAGAAGCAAGCGTACCCCGTCGATAAGTAATATAAATCAGTGAGAACCGGATATCGTACCCAAGGAAAAATCTCCAACACGTAAGACAATTAGATTAAACGATGAAAAATTACCCAGACGATCAAGAATTAATTGATTTGAAAATAAAATAAAATAAAATAAAATAAAATAAGCAAATTAAGAAAATATGAAGAATGCAAGGTATGAATTAAAATGACTAGATTTAATCAAATGACAAAAATCGGTTAAGGTATCAGATTTCAATTAGATTGGACACTAAAATAAAATTGTAACGGTGGATTAATTTAGGAAATACTTTACTTAAGCAAGTTGAACCCAATGTTCATGATGTTCCCTTCGCTTCTAAATTCGAGTCACTACTTGGTTCATAGATAATTCGGAATAAAAGGCGTTAAATACAAGAAGCCTAAAATTAAGTTGGTTAATCCTAGGTATCCTCACACAAGATCCTAAGGTTGGTCGACATTTTAGTCTCAAGTATGCCGCTTGATTAATTTTTTAAAAAATTAAATCCTATTGGTTGTGGCATTCAATCATCTAAGGTCTTAATTTAGGTGATCAAGCTAAATTAGGACTAAATATGCATTTAATCAAGTTAAAATCAATACCACAAAAATTATCCTAATCCAATATCAATCTTAACCTTAACCGAAAAGAAAAACTTACTTACACATATTCATCAATGTAACATAAATCATGGTCATAATATATGTACGCATTGACTAAATCCACTCAATTAAAATAAATAAAAAAATAAAAAAATTAAAATTAAAAACACCCGATATATAATCTTCGAGAGAGATGGTTGTTGTTGTCTAAAAAAATTCTCTAAGTTCGACCTCTTCTACCGCTACCGTTGATTCCACC
This sequence comes from Erythroxylum carthagenense, assembly GCA_026413575.1. Classification (NCBI taxonomy): domain Eukaryota; kingdom Viridiplantae; phylum Streptophyta; class Magnoliopsida; order Malpighiales; family Erythroxylaceae; genus Erythroxylum; species Erythroxylum carthagenense. The sequence continues at coordinate 87,399,251 of JANZLD010000237.1, forward strand.
TTTTGTTCATGCAAAACCGTGAAGCTCTCTTTGTTACTGCAGCTATCTCCCTCTTTTGTTACTGTTCATTGACATGACAAATAAGGTTTGTGTCACCTTATTCATGCACGTCCCTTCTCCACTATTTGCGCCTTCTTTTCACTTTTTTTTAAAGCTCCAACGACAGACCAACAATGCACCTCTCCAGCTGCTTCAACGTTGCCACCAGCTTCTTCAACTCCACCAGGTGTTATTGTGTTTATTCTCTAACCACTAGCTAACGTGATGTTCTGTCCAGTTGCAACATTGTTCTCTATTCTAGCTGCTTTAACTCTTCTCCTGCAACGTAGCTGTTGTTGGTTTCATTGCCACCTGCTGCATCAACTTTAGCCCCCGGCTGGTTCATCAACGTGAGTCGATGGAGAGTCTTGAGTGGTATGTAGTGTGAGTAATCTCAGCTAACATGTATATTGTCCAGCTCCCCTATGTGAGCTTTAGAGTGTAAGTTTTATAGGTAGTCTGTAACGTGGAAGTTTTTGGCTGGTGGTGTATGCGTGTTTTATGGAGGCAGCATTGGTAGTGTTTTCTTTTGCGTCAGTCAATTATGGAGGTTGCTTTAGAGGAAGGATACGTTGGCGTGCTTGGTGTTTTCTGCGTAAAAGTGAGAGCTGTCATTTTTATGGAGGTTGGCTGCCAACTTCAACGTGAGTTTTCCACACTTCAACGTGAAATTGCTTCCAGCTTATTTCATTGTTTTCTAGCCTCCTCCTGCTTACATTTTTTTTCTCTTTTTGCTGCCAGCTTTGTACGTAATTTTAGGAGATTTTTTCGACCTTTTACCCACAGCTCTTGTCTTCTTTTCTTCTATCCACGCTGCCTTGCAAAACTCATGCACGTTCCTTCTCTTCCACGCCTAAGCCTCCCTTTTTTTTTTAGCTTTCCTGCTGCAGCCATCTTCTTTTGTCTTTTATGTATTGGAAGTCCATCATCTCATGCTTTTTTCACCTACCGCCAACTGCTACTTTCTACATGATTTTAGGAGAGTTTTTGCCATCATTCACGTACAGCTTTTTCTATTTTTTCTTCACTCCTGCACAGCTACTTTCTTTTCTTACTTTAGGCTTTTAAATGTCTCAATTTTAATATGTGCCTAGAATTAAAACAAATAATTCTTAATTAGTGCAATTTAAACATAAATGGACAAGAGTTTAATAAATTATGTATATGAAATTAATATAAAAATGTCAATTAAAAACATATAATTAAAAAATTAAAATTAAAAACTCCCGACATATAATCTTCAAGAGAGATGGTTGTTGCTGTCAAAACAAATTCTCTAAGGTCGACCTCTTCCACCGCTGCTGTTGATTCCACCTTTTGTTCATGCAAAACCGTGAAGCTCTCTTTCCTACTACAGCTATCTCCCTCTTGTGTTACTGCTCATTGACATGACAAATAAGGTTTGTGTCACCTTATTCATGCACATCCCTTCTCCATTGTTTGCTCCTCTTCACGTTTTTTTAAAAGCTCCAACAACAGACCAATAACGCACCTCTCCAGCTGCTTCCACGTTGCCACCAGCTTCTTCAACTCCACTAGGTGCTGCTACGTTTGTTCTCTACCCACCAGCTAACGTGTTTTTCTGTCCAGTTGCAACATTGTTCTCTATTCCAGCGGCTTCAACTCTTCTCCTGCAACGTAGCTGCTGCTGGTTTCGTTGCCACCTGCTGCATCAACTTTAGCCCCCGGCTGGTTCATCAACGTGAGTCGATGGAGAGTCTTGAGTGGTATGTAGCGTGAGTAATCTCAACTAACATGTATATTGTCCAACTCCCCTATGTGAGCTTTAGGAGTGTAAGTTTTATGGGTGGTCTGTAACGTGGAAGTGTTTGGCTGGTGGTGTATGCGTGTTTTAAAGAGGCAGCATTGGGAGTGTTTTCTTTTGTGTCAGTCAAGTATGGAGGCTGCTTTAGAGGAAGGATACTCTGGCGTGCTTGATGTTTTCTGCGTAAAAGTGAGAGGTATCATTTTTGTGGAGGTTAGCTGCCAACTTCAACGTGAGTTTTCCACACTTCAACGTGAAGTTGCTACTAGCTTATTTCATTGGTTTCTAGCCTCCTGCTTACATTTTTTTTCTCCTTTTGCTGCCAGCTTTGTACGTAATTTTAGGAGATTTTTTCCACCTTTTACCCACAGCTCTTGTCTTCTTATTCTTCTATCCACGCTGCCTTGCAAAACTCATGTGTGTTCCTTCTCTTCCACGCCTAGGCCTCCCTTTTTTTAGCTTTCCTGTTGCAGCCATCTTCTTTTGTCTTTTATGTATTGGAAGTCCATCATCTCATGCTTTTTTCATCTACCGCCAACTGCTACTTTCTACATGATTTTAGGAGAGTTTTTGCCATTATTCACGTACAGCTTTTCTATTTTTTCTTCTCTCCTGCGCAGCTGCTTTCTTTTCTTACTTTAGGCTTTTAAATGTCCCAATTTTAATATGTTCCTATAATTAAAACAAATAATTCTTAATTAGTGCAATTTAAATATAAATGGACAAGAGTTTAATAAATTATGTATCTGAAATTAATATAAAATGTCCATTAACAACAAATAATAAAAAATTAAAATTAAAAAATCCCGACATATAATCTTCGAGAGAGATGGTTGTTGCTGTCCAAAAAAATTCTCTAAGATCGACCTCTTCTACTGCTGCCGTTGATTCCACCTTTTGTTCATGCAAAACCGTGAAGCTCTCTTTGCTACTGCAGCTATCTCCCTCTTTGTTACTGTTCATTGACATGACAAATAAGGTTTGTGTCACCTTATTCACGCACTTCCCTTCTCCACTGTTTGTTCCTTCTCTTCACGTTTTTTTAAAGCTCCAATAGCAGACCAAAAACGCACCTCTCCAGCTGCTTCCACATTGCCACCAGCTTCTTCAACTCCACCAGGTGCTGCTGCGTTTGTTCTCTACCCACCAGCTAACGTGTTGTTCTGTCCAGTTGCAACGTTGTTCTCTATTCCAGCTGCTTCAAATCTTCTCCTGCAACGTAGCTGCTGCTAGTTTCGTTGCCACCTGCTGCTTCAACTTTAGCCCCCAGCTGGTTCATCAACGTGAGTGGATGGAGAGTCTTGAGTGGTATGTAGCATGAGTAATCTCGGCTAACATGTATGTTGTCCAACTCCCCTATGTGAGTTTTAGAGTGTAAGTTTTATAGGTGGTCTGTAATGTGGAAGCTTTTGGCTAGTGGTGTATGCGCGTTTTATGGAGGTAGCGTTGGGAGTGTTTTCTTTTGCGTCAGTCAAGTGTGGAGGCTGCTTTAGAAGAAGGATATGCTGGCGTGCTTGGTGTCTTCTGCGTAAAAGTGAGAGCTTTCGTTTTTGTGAAGGTTAGCTACCAACTTCAATGTGAGTTTTCCACACTTCAACGTGAAGTTGCTACCAGCTTATTTCGTTGTTTTCTAGCCACCTCCTGCTTACATTTTTTTTCTCCTTTTGCTGCCAGATTTCTATGTAATTTGAGGAGATTTTTTCCACCTTTTACGCACACCTCTTGTCTTCTTATTCTTCTATCCACGCTGCCTTACAAAACTCATGCACGTTCCTTGTCTTCCACACTTAGGCCTCCCTTTTTTTTAGCTTTCCTGCTGCAGCCATCTTCTTTTGTCTTTTATTTATTGGAAGTCCATCATCTCATGCTTTTTCACCTACTGCCAACTGCTACTTTCTACATGATTTTAGGAGAGTTTTTGCCATCATTCACGTACATCTTTTTTTGTTTTTTCTTCACTCCTGTGCAGCTGCTTTCTTTTCTTACTTTAGGCTTTTAAATGTCCCAATTTCAATATGTGTCTAAAATTAAAACAAATAATTCTTAATTAATGCAATTTAAATATAAATGGACAAGAATTTAATAAATTATGTATCTGAAATTAATATAAAAATGTTCATTAACAACAAATAATAAAAAAATTAAAATTAGAAACACCCGATATATAATCTTCAAGAGAGATGGCTATTACTCTCTAAAAAAATTCTCTAAGGTCGATCTCTTCTACCGCTGCTGTTGATTCCACCTTTTGTTCATGCAAAACCGTGAAGCTCTCTTTGCTACTGTAGCTATCTCCCTCTTTTGTTACTGTTCATTGACATGACAAATAAGGTTTGTGTCACCTTATTCATGCACATCTCTTCTCCACTGTTTGCTCCTTCTCTTCACATTTTTTTTAAAGCTCCAATAGCAGACCAACAACGCACCTCTCCAGCTACTTCCATGTTGCCACCAGCTTCTTCAACTCCACCAGGTGCTATTGTGTTTGTTCTCTACCCAGCAGCTAACGTGTTGTTCTGTCCAGTTACAACGTTGTTCTCTATTCCAGTTGCTTCAACTTTTCTCCTGCAACGTAGCTGCTGCTGGTTTCGTTGCCACCTGCTGCTTTAACTTTAGCCCCCAATTGGTTCATCAACGTGAGTGGATGGACAGTCTTGAGTGGTATGTAGCGTGAGCAATCTCAGCTAACATATATGTTGTCCAACTCCCCTATGTGAGTTTTAGAGTGTAAGTTTTATAGGTGGTCTGTAACATGGAAACTTTTGGCTGGTGGTGTATGCGTGTTTTATGGAGGCAATGTTGGGAGTGTTTTCTTTTGCATCAGTTAAGTATGGAGGCTGCTTTAGAGGGAGGATATGCTGGCATGCTTGGTGTCTTCTGCATAAAAGTGAGAGCTGTCGTTTTTGTGGAGGTTAGCTGCCAACTTCAGCATGAGTTTTCCACACTTCAACATGAAGTTGCTACCAGCTTATTTCATTGTTTTTTAGCTACCTCCTGCTTACATTTTTTTCTCCTTTTACTGCCAGCTTTCTAAGTAATTTTAGGAGATTTTTCCCCACCTTTTACGCACACCTCTTGTCTTCTTATTCTTCTATCCACGATGCCTTGCAAAACCCATGCACGTTCCTTCTCTTCCATGCCTAAGCCTCTATGTTTTTTAGCTTTCCTACTGCAGCCATCTTCTTTTGTCTTTTATGTATTGAAAGTCCATCATCTCATGCTTTTTTCACCTACCGCCAACTGCTACTTTCTACATGATTTTAGGAGAGTTTTTGCCATCATTCACGTACAGCTTTCTTTTCTTACTTTAGTCTTTTAAATGTCCCAATTTTAATATATGCCTAGAATTAAAACAAATAATTCTTAATTAGTGCAATTTAAACATAAATAGATAATAGTTTAATAAATTACGTATCTGAAATTAATATAAAATGTCCATCAACAACACCCCCACACTTGAATTGTTGCTTGTCCTCAAGCAACTTACTTAGGTCACAACTAACATTTTGTGTCATTTGATTTTCAACAAAAATCAAGTGTTTGCAATCCCTTAAAAATTTGACAAACTCAAGTATCAAGCTACAACACATATCATAATATTTTCATCAATACACATAAAAAAAATCAAAGTAGATATATTTGATCCAAACAAGCATAAAATTAAAATGAACTTTCCTCACGATATTCACTCGTGTCGCTCAAGTGTATAAGGGTTGTGTTTCGCTCAAAGCTTCCTCTAAGAGATTACACTACCATAGGCTTGCAAATTCACCTATTTTCCACTACATAGAGTACATGCCATCATAGATCAAAAGGACTTTTATTTAGGGTTGTAATGGGGTTTAGGTTAAGGTGAGGTAAAAAGGACAAAGGCTATTCACAAGTATTCAAAAAGTACTAAGTGACATGGGACCATCAAAAAGAATTTCTGAAATGTGCATACAGAAATACGGGACTATAATTACTCATCACTATCAAATGCTACAGTTTTGATTTTTTTTCTTTTTGTTCTTTTTTCTCTCTTTTTTGGGTTTTTTTGTTTGTTTTTTTAACAATAAACATAAAAGAAGACAGTAGTAGCAAAAATCAACATTAACTGAGTAAATGGACCTTAAAAACATCTCAGAATAGCATGTAAAACAAAAGTCCCTAAATCAAGAAATCAAATACTTAGTACTTCATTCAACTTATGAAAGGGTAAGGCTAAAAGTTTTCAAGTTTCAATGTAATGCGAATAAAACGAAAACAACAAGGTTAAAGGCTCAAAGGGGTAACAAGGGAAAAATGACTTGGTGGGTCATTTAAACTAAAGGTTAAAAGCAAAGAAGGCTTTTATCATGTCCATAAAGCATGTCACTAGCAATATCAAACAGGTT
>JANZLD010000237.1:87507414-87523782 GCA_026413575.1 Erythroxylum carthagenense
TGTGAAAATAATTTTTCTATCATGTAAGTAATTGAATGGGACTGAATAACAATTCTATCATCTATTATTTCTTCACAATTTGCTTTTAGTACTAACAGTCGAGTTAGTAATTCTCATTATACTCGATTTCATCCTATACTATGGAAGTCGTTATGTGTGCCCGAAATTAGTTAGATGATCAAGGTATTGAGGGTAAACTCTTTCCTTTATGATGTATCAAATTTTTTATTTTTATGATATTATCTTATATTATATTATTTTTAATTTTATATTAATACAACCATAAGTACCAATGTGGAGATGACCAATCATTCAATTGAAAATATTTTGATAAAATATTTGATGATGAAGGAATATTTAATTATTTATTAATTATTATCACGTGCTTAATATTCATTTAAAGCAATTATTATTGTAATAGATATTATTTTCATAATAATGGTTTTATATGCAGACGAAGTTATGCAAACTATTGACAATCATGATTATAACTATTAGTTATCCTCTTTCTTGTACTACAAATTTTTACCTTCAATCTTTGATTTAGAATTACTTATTTTTAATATGACTGCAATAGTTTTTTTGTAATTGAAGATATAATTATTTACTTATTTTTTTTTGTAGATTGTCAACTTCAATATTTGCTCTTTAGTCTTCAATTTCCACTCTCGAAGACTCCATCGAGACTCCATCATTAGTTCATAATTTCATTTTGACCTTTGGATAATTTTTACCATTAAAATTTTTTGAATAATATTAGCACAATGATAATCATTGTTTTGAAAATATAATCTTTTTTTATTTCTTTAAAATTGAATTTAGCTTCAACTTATTCATTTTATCATTTCATGTACATTTAATATATACATTCATTAAAAAAACTTTTTTTTTTCATTGAACAATTGTGTTAATTAAATGAATGTTGAATTTCTCATATATAATTTTTTTGTTCATCTCCTTTAAAAATGAATTTAGTCTCAACTAATTCATTTTATCCTTTTATATATACATTTAATATATTTATTTATTAAAAGACTTTTTTTTCATCAAGCAATTATGTTAATTAAATAAATATTGCATTTCTCATATGTAATCTTTTCTGTTCACTTCCTTTAAAAATTAATTTAGTTTCAATTTATTTATTTCAAAATTATATATAAATATATACATATATAAACAGTAAAAATATTTATTTAAAAAACAGACCAAGCCCTAGTCCAATCAGGCCTCAAACTATTTGATTCTTATTTGGGTTGAGCTTAGACTTGGATCAAACTACCTAACCTAGGTCCGGCCTGATCTACTGCCAAGCCTAATTGTATAAACTTTCAACTTCATGAATTGCAGCTAATAATCAGGTGTTTTTATGTTATGCAACTCTGATTCCTTCAATAACAACCTCTTCTTTTCATCTTGACCTCTCTTTTTTTTGTCTCTCTCTCTCTCTCTCTAATTTGTTGGTTTCTATTTAAGTAATGACTCCTCACGCGTCCGCATCTATGCTCCAAGATGAGATTCCTACCAGTTCACTTTGTAAGTGATTTTACGTGAAAAGACAACAAGAAATGAAAAAAAATGTTTGCTTGATTGTGTTGCAGATGGGAAGTAATAAGTAAAAACGATTTCAAAAATGGTAAAGAAACCAACAAAAACATGAAACTTTAAACTGGAAAATAAGTTCTCACATACTTTTTAGTTGTTTTACCTTCTATACTTAAATCATGGTAATTAGTATATTATCCAACACCTAAAAGTTATACATAATGTATGCCTACATGACAGTGGTCACCACTACGCTGGCCATAAAGTATTTTTCATCTCTAATATCCATGAAAAAATCACATCGAGGCGATTATCAAGTGCAGAAACCAGATTTGACTTATACTGGAGAGGTTTCAGCAGCACTCCCGCTACATATTTTCATTGTTTTAGATACCGTGTTAGAGTCGTAAATGGGCGCATATTATAATCTCAAGATTTCAGTCGTGTTTGATGTATTTCAATCCTCAGACATTACAGAAATCATGTGTGAAGAAATGGGTGGTGCCAAATGGCCAGGAGTTGTAGGACAGATAGCATATCAGTCAGCAGAAAATCGTTTGAATGTCTGAGCTTTAGCTGGGACGGAGTTCACTGATGCAAATGGCTTTCAAGTAGTCTCAAAATGGCTTGTTCGTCGCATCTCTCGACTTCAGTACTCTTCCAGACTGCCTCTGTTATTCAGACTAAACAGTGAAGCAGAACATGACTTCGATAGTTCCATTTTTATGTTTTATATAATTTCCTAGAATCATATTCCTGCTCTTTTTATCTATAGCTGTTTATAATTTAAACATCTCCACTTCTGATTGAAATGTTCGAAGTGCCTATATTTTTGTTAAAAGGTTATGCCTAGAACAGATATAGATTTACTGGTTCATAAATACTATGATCCATGCAAGATTTAATTAGTCATTACTAGTGGTAGAAGCTTTCATTCTCATGGGCAATTGTAACAATAATAAATCCAACACCTCACACTAAGAATACAGGTATATAATCTATTACTTACGTCAGGCTTCATGGGGATATTTTTTCAGAAAACAATCATATCTCTGTAACCAGTTAATTATAGAAGGCCTTACATGTTTGTGATAGGTTGTTTAGGTTAACAAGACAGCCAATGCATGTAACCATTTACGGTGGAACACAATGCATACAAGTAAACAAGTAAAAACCAGCATAAAGACGTCTATTTGACTGATTATACATCAGCTAGCTTAATCGCTACTATTGGTTAATAATTTCTTTCGTATTTTCTATTTGATCAAAGTGGAAGATTACAGAGCAATCATACAGCAGAACTTTCTTATCACAAATTTTAGAACAATTGTTCAAACTTGTGTTGTGTTAATTTACATAACAAGAGGAATGATAAACTATAACAAAAATGGACAGACAAGAAAGAAATGGAAAGCTGAGAACGAGGGAGGGCGAAGTTAAACTGCAGTGTCAGCAAAAATGGATCGAAGGAAATGATCAGATGTTCTCTAACCTCAGCATGCCAAACTTGAAGGGGTAACTCCTAAATCGCTCTTAAGCATAGTGACTTTGAAAAGCCCGCAAAAGTATTAATCATCTGATGCCATAGTTGGGCTCTTGGAGCAGCTATCCTTCTTATGAAGTTCTAACAATCTGGACTGAGGATAACAGAGACCTGCATACAGAATAATGTCAATATAACTTTCAATTTGTATCATCATAATAAACTATAGCTAAATCTGAGAATCAAGTTTCGTGCATGTCATATCGTCTTCTCCGTATATCAAAATGAAATCACTATGCAACTCCTAAATATCTTGTGCTTTAAAATACGCATCTATTATTTATTTGGTAACAGAGGCACAAACCTGAACATTTTGGAATGTCCCACACAGCAATTGAAGAGTCCGTGCACTCAGGAGCACATAATTCTCGATTGTCCTCATGCTTAACATTCATTGCAAGCATCCATGCACCAATTGTAACATCCTCATTGCTGAACATTCGGAAGCTGTACCAAAAAAAACAAATAAAAGACAAATAAAATCAAACATGGTGGCCTAGATCCAAGATGCAAGTGGATTCTCAGTTAATTGAGTTAAATGCGCTTAATATTACAGAGCTGAAGCAACTTTAAATCCCAAACCAGATTTCAACTGGCCCACAATGCCAAGTGAAGGTTAACACAAGACAATTAGATGAGAATCAAAATGAAGTTTGTTGAATCCAATATCGATTAGCTTAGTTGGCCAACCTACACATTAAGGCCTCATCAGAACAGACTTCAAATCATATAATTGTGTTGGATCGTTTGGTGTATATCAACCTAAATAAAGGCCAAAATACACATTTGAAAAGGTGGTTGATAAACTAGCCGTGGGATGATTCATGTCCTCCTTTTCAGCTGAATCAAGTATAATTAGTCATTGCAAGCCTATTGTGACTAACAAGGTGAGATATAAACTGATTGTGCAAAAAAGGCACCTGGTATAGCATGCATGTTTGTCTTTGTTATGGAGATATAATAGAGAATGCTTTATGTATCAACCAGTTAATACATTATAGTAATGGATTCTATCTACGGTCAACATCTAGATGACCGTAATGAAATTTCATAAAGTTGATAAACATAACAATAAATACGCCAAAGTGCAAAATTATCTTCAAAAGGTTACAAATTTAACTTAATACCCTAGTAAAAACAGTTAAAATGTGTCAATTTTTTACAAAACTTTCTCTTTATTTTTCTTTTTGTGCCAAAAGATGTCATTCAGCTTCTTGGCAAGAAGCTACAGAAAGTTGTCTTTTCAGTATTTAGCACGGATCTGTGGGAAGGAAAGCAAGGAAAGGGAGAAAAGAACAGCGGGTAAGTAATTAAGAAAGAACAGGAAAAGATTTTGAAGATAAAGATGTGCCCAGTGGACAAGGTTGATGCGCTAGGAAATGTTGGCCAAGCTGGTAGATGTTTGGCCAATATAGTAATTTATTTTGCTAATTTGGAGTACATTGGAAAAATCCAGGGTTTCGGTACAAAATTATACTTGCCGTTACTAAGTACCATTAGTACAGTGTGAGCTCAATAATGATTGAAAAGCAACATAAAATACTTCTACTCAACTCAAAGCTTGAGTCCAAAGGACCATCTCAAGCTTGCACTTTGATTGATTATTGATAGGGTTGGTTTTGTATTCGAACTGATAAAACAGAAACAAGAATTTAAAATCCTTTTAAAAAATTGACACGTCCTTATTTCCATTAATCATAATCTATCTCCTTGCCTCAAGAATGTGGAAGTGAAAGCAACATTTCTGACCGGAGCAAAGTGTGAGAGAAGCTAGAAAAATAATGAATCTGGATAATTAATAGAAGGGGAAGATTGGACAAACATCAAAACTGTAAAAACTTCCAGTATTATGGTGAGCTTAGTAGCTCTGAGATGGAAACAAGAAGGACAAAACCATCTTACATGTTTTTTGCAGAAACCATGAATTAGCACAACAAACTAATAGTTTACGGAGATCCTCAGAATGGCTATAAGTAAACTTGCCTGTCATTTCTAAGTGCCACTAAACTTGCAACAACATCAGCAGAAAGAGCATATATCGGACCGTAAGCATGCAGAAAGTACTCTGTGCCAAGCAAAGGGGATAGTGGCTCATACCTGCAAATATGAAGATGACAAGGCAATTTCATTGTTCACGATTATAAGGTGGGATCATAACTTTTGCACTGGTCTGTGGCATGAAAATGAGGGAAGCTAATTCTGAAAACAATCTTAATGAAATTAATGAAAATAACGCATCAGATATTCAGGTTAATATGGCAATGATTTATATGTTGTTGTGTATGAAATTTGTGAATGACAAGAACAAACTGACCATTTAAGCTTAGGATCAGTGAAAACTGGTCCCTTTTTCATACAACCAAGGTATGTTTGAGGGTGAGGACGCTCTTTTGCAAGCAGAATCGAAAGACGATCTGTCGTGTAATAGAAAGAAGCAAGCAATTATATAAACTAAGAGAAACCAAAGCAATTAAATCATAATCACAATCATAAACTAGCTTCACAAAGTTATTCACCTGGCCTCAAATATATATCATCATCAGCTTTAACATAAAATTCGGAATCATAAAGTGCATAAGCAGCTTTGAAGAATGCTAGCCTGCAGTAAAAGAAAACAGATCACCAAGGTTCCCCGTGACAGATTGTATGACAAAACAAAGCAAATCCAAAATCAACACTAACGTTTTATATGGAAGCTTACTATACTGTTCCTCAATATCTAATAACAGAAAATCATCATATTCTGCCATCTCCCTTTTGAGCTCCAGCATCTTTGCTTTATCATTAGTTCTTCCAATAATAAATCTGAATGCTAAACCAGTTGATTCTTCCAATCTGCGTCCCGATAAAAGAAGCACAATCTTTATCTTTAAACATCCATAAGGAATAGCCACATTCAATATCGTATTAAAAGATCTGAACTTTACATGAAATGTGGGGTTTACCGTTGAAGGCCCTGTGGATCGGAAGGCATCCAGGTCTGTCGCAGGGAACGTCTCCGACCCGAAGACCCGAAACCGGTTTGGATCCCAACAAAACCCATAATTTTGTGCCTCTTCTTCTTCTGACCATTTTGTAGAAATGCACTGAGTTCGCCTTCTTCTTCCTTATGCTTATTAGTGTTAGTATCCCAGGTAACCCGAACCGATCGGGGCTCCGAGTTGTTGAGGCAGCGCCGGGGAGGGGCGAGAAGGGTGGTGAGGCCGAAGACAAATCCGGAGACACCGATGAGGAAGCACGAGAGTAGTAGCGCCGTTGATCTGCGTGACGGAGATTGACGGGAGTGGAAGTTTTTGGGAGAGTAAGGCATCTTTGTTAAATAATTTCCCTTTTTTTTCTGGTTTAGTCAATATTATGAAGCAGAGGAATAGCAGTTTAGCAGAGGAAACAGAAGAGCGGGGGTTTGGGTTTTTGTGTTACCGAGTTTGTGAGGAAACAGGGGGCCTTTCACTCTTCATAGACTCCACATTCTCCCAACGAAGTTACTTTGTGGGAGTACAGTATAGTAAAGGGTACATGTATCATTCTACAACAAAACATTATTGTGACTTATCTTAAATTTCATACTATTGTAGATTACAGATCATAGATTTATCTATTATGAAAACACTGTACCTTTACGTATTGTTAAAAGAAAACGATTTTGTGTATATAAATTTTCCAAAGTAGACAATATATGGATTTAGAATGTTGTTTTGTTTGTATCAGATGTGTTTAGTGTAAGATGTGGTTTTGAGTAGAAAAATAAAAAGGAGAAGAATATGTCCCATATAAGGTGTCATTCCTGCTTTCCATTAAACTCGCAGAATAGATGTGGATATCCGGCCAAAGAAGGCTCATGATTTACAAACTCAACATTACTATTATTGCTACCAACTTCTACTGAAACTGACTCTTCGCAGGACGGCTTTGAAAATTGTTCCTGCCACCAACTCCCTTCACTTTTCCCTACTATAACATTCTCAACTTTAAGTTCAGCACTTGAAAACATTTCTCCTTCCGCTGGCTCATCAAACAGAGGCTTGTCAACAATCCCTTCATCAGAACTAATTACATGTTGAGATGATTCATTAGCTGCATTGTTTGACTCGCACCCCGGTCCTTCAATGCCATAGATGTGTTTGTTCACACCATTAACTTCAGCTGCTTCAAGTACATTATCAGAAGCAACAGAGCTTTTTTCACTGGATTGCTCCATCGGTGGCCCGGTTAAAGCTGTTGTTGCATCATGCATCTCTGTGTCACCAAGTTTGTACTCCCAACACATTAAAGAATCAAAGAACGTGCAGAAATGTTACTTTTCTATTTTGTAATTGGAAAATACTCACCTGATGCTGCTTCTTCTGTCCCATACAACTGTTTCTTCAGCAATACTGTCCCAGGAAATACCATTAGGTTAATCCTGTTAATACTTTGCCTTTCAGTATTACTCATAGGCCTGAACCCAAAACCCTCAGTCCATGTCTCCACCAACTCTGGGATAGCAGATACGACAAGCTTTTCCACCTTGAATGAAATTAGCATCTGGGGCCACAAAGGGTGTCCGAGAATGTTAGAGGTTTAAGACCAATATGCTATGGATCCTATATAGAAAGATTGTATCTTGAAATATTATGGTTGAACATGTATTGCCCTGCCATTATAAATGGAGGGCTAAAGCCCAATTAATAAAAAACCATTCTATTTTCTCTTTTTGTCTTTTATAGAGAATATGGAAATGTTATATCAGAGAGAGGTATCTTACATGAGCAAATATGATGCAACATTAAGCCTAACCTGAGGCAATAGCTAAAATGAAAAGCAAGCTCCATTCCATGATAATTAAGCGAACAGGAAAACAACACATACAAAGAAGTAAAGAAATCTAAAAGTTTGGGAAAAGCATACAACAGAAGCGGCAAAAGATATAAACAAGCAGTGGAAATTAATCCGCATATTAGTTATGCACATATGGATTGCATAATAGGCACATTTCTTAGGGGCAAAACACAAAATAAAATAGAAGACCAAGACAACCATCAACAAATCAAACATTAAATTTAGTTAGTCGCAGAAGCAGGCACTTAACAGTAGTGGGAACTATTAAGAGTTCCCCGATAAGGATTTTATTGGCTAACACTACATGAACAAATCAATGAAAGACAAATTTAACAGTAAAAGCAAGCCATTGGAATCCAAATTTAAGAGCTTTGTGGAATTTTCTGCACTTCTAAAATCCAATTATTGACACTTCAAAAATGGGTAATGTCAGATATTGTTATCCACAATCAAGTACAATCCAAATCAATAGAGACATGCCATCTAATATAGCAGAATGGAATAACTTTTACCTCCTCAATAGCATTCATAAGGCGTCGACACATCCCTTGGCGACGGTAGCTACTGCAAGTTGCAATGAGGGGCATCTCTGCAACTGTGGCTCCATGGACCCTGCAGAACAAAATAACAGTTGAACCACGGCATTGCAACATAGATAGAAGCAAATGCAGGTGAGCAATCTAGAGAGAAGGACAACCAATCTGAAAATTACCAACTGAAAGAGTTATCACCTATAGAGGAAATAACATTACTGTAAAGGTTATAAATCTCCAAGAGCCCCATTACAAATGGACAAAAGATAAAGAAAATTTAAAGCTGCATATTTTATATATATACACATATACATATATTTAAGTATTGGATATTGTAGGTTGATTAGAGAAGCTAAATGCATGGTTGGGAAAGAATGACAAAGCTGTCCACATCAACCCACGACTGGTAAAATCGACATATGCAAACTCAAGTCCAATAACATTAAACATGGCATGAGACATACCAATGAACCATATTCAAGACCCAATATACACTGTCACAAGCAAAACCAGGAGATAAACCATGACAAATAACAAGTTATCAGAACATTGGACAGGGTTAATTGATACCTGATGGATGCTACGGATACAAGTATGTCATCTTTCTCCAAGACCATGGTGTAGAACCCATGAAAGTTTAGACGAGCAAATTCAGACCTAAAGATCATTCATGAATATAAGGAATTAATAACAGCAACTCATCAAGGTCTATACTCTCAAGAACAAGGTTCCAACAAAAATCTGATTTTGTTACGGGTTTCTGGGCCTTCTATCTGAGAATTTCATTGATATTTTGAAATATTAAATGTGGGAGTTTTTGTATTCCTTTTAAATATTAAATTAAAACTTTGTATTTTTTCCTTTGTTTTCCCGTTCAGTTTTTCTTTGGATAAATTGATACTAATAGATTAACTACGATAAATACAACAATGGACAAAAGCAATGGAGAAGAAAAAGGAAACTCGAAAAAATAGAACATCGTGGGACACTACAAGCAATAAAAATAAAAAATGTGACACAAAGTGTTATCAGGATGAGTGAACTTGATAAAGAAGTGGATGATTTAAATACGTTGGACTTTATTTTCAAGATGGAAACTAAACACTTGTTATAGTTATTCCGTAATTACTGAACAGGTCACTGCAGTAAAACTTTTCACTTGACTCAAAACAGAGTCGATTGATTATTGTTTTTCACAGAAATAAATACGAAATTTTCAGCTTAAATTAACAGGGTTAGACAGCTCCAATGGTTTCCGGTAACTCTCTTAACAGGGATAGCAAGCATAGTGCCCAAAATGCAAGATAGTTGAGAAGAATCAACTCACCCCCAATTGAATATAACTTGAGGTATCATGTTGATGCCTGTCCTGGGGTCTACCATAGGCTGGAAGCACTCCTCTATAATGGTAAGAGCAACAGCTAATTTTGAGTTGCATTCTGCCTTGAGTGCTAACCATTGAGTGGAATGAACCTTTTGGTCCTCATGCATGCATTTAAGGAGTGTTAAGTAAAACCCATCTGCAGTGTAGTTGCGAATCCCAACACGAGATTGAAGTCCCATGTAAGCCTGCGGGAGCCAATCCAAATTCTTTATCAGAAACAAAAAGAATCATTAATATCAGATCAATGAAAAAGTAAAGTTAATGAAATGCTGGATTATTCAGGGCACAGAGACATGAGCAATAAGCAAAAACAAATTGAAGCTTCCTATCTTATCATCTTGAGTATGAGTATGTAAAGTCCCTAAAACAGCATAAAAAATAAAAGAAAAATGAAAGAGAGAAACTGATGCTCAAGAAGACAAGTAAATGAAAACGATAGTATGCTTTTCAAGAAATCAGTTTTCACGAAGTGGTTACTTTTGGAAATCTTTTAGAACACAAACTACAAACATTACAAAAGACGAAATAATCACAGAGAAATGTCAAATTAAATAATAAATATATGCAACCAAATCAAGATGAAATTGTTCAGAAAGATACTCATGGAAAATAATCTGGCTAGTTTTACAATAAAAGTTGTCATGCAACAATTATTTTTTATCAATTTTGTTTCTATTTTTAATACATGCTAAAGGACCATGAAGGAATAATTTGTAGAGATGAAAATCCTAACCAAAAGGACAATGACCTATTGTCATTTGACTTATTTGAAATCGCAAATGCATTTAGCATCCGAGAATGATGGAAAAGGGGCAAAAAGTGAAACATGAAAAGACTTAAACTAAGCAGCAAAGTAGAATATTATAATTGGAATAGGAGTATGATACAATTCCACAACCTTTGAGAGTGTATGCACGAAGACATCGTAAAACACGTGACACTGAGGAAAATCTAGTATTGGATCAGTTTACGAACTTGTTTGTTATGGGCAACTTTGTTGATGAATTTGTTAACTGAAGAATAGGTCCAAGATTACATCCAATTGGTTAGCATAATATCAGGAGCACAATCTCTATCTTTTTAGTAGATTTATCTTTTTAGCAAATTTTAATTAAGTAAATAATACCTGGAACTTTTATTATAAATAGTCAAGGGTAGTCTTGTTTGAATGATCTAAGAATTTGTTTTACGTCTATCTTGTTCTGGAGAGTTGTCCTTCTCGAAGTGGGTGTTTTCAATAATAAAAGTTATCTTTTGCTCCTCAATTTACTGAGTTCGTATCAATGGCATCAGAGCAAGTTGATTCCAATGGTAAACACACGAACTTCCGCAACCATCGATCCACAAAACACTCGTCCCTCCTCACCCAATTCTTCCAATGACCAAATAGCCACTCAACTCACTGCCATTGCGTCCAGATTAGGAACAATTGACACTCTGGTAGCAAAAATAGCTACACTGGAAGTTAATCAAAAATCCACCAGTATCCCATCTTCCTCGGCTCACAGACAAGGAAAGGAGTACGTGAACTCCACTAGGGACCACGATCAACGCAATCCTCAACCACGTTTATCAACGTCGAACCAACTGGCAGGACAATGAAGAAGAGGAAGACACATCTCCGTCATGGCGACGACAACGTCCTTATACCAAGATTGAGTTTCCAAAATATGACAGAGGAGACCCGAGAGACTGGATTTTAAAAGCGGAAAAATATTTCTGTTATTATCAAACGTCGAACGAACACAAGGTCGACAGCCGCGATGTATTTGGAGGGCGATGCTCTGGATTTGTTCTCCTGGCTCAACAACGATCAAACCATGATCTATTGGGATGAACTCGTTCTTGCCTTCCAAGAGAACTACAACCTCGTTGAATTTCAAAACCCTGATGAATACCTCTGCAACATCAAGCAAACTGGCACAATCCAAGAATATAGACAGGAATTTGCACGGAGATCAACCCAAGTTGTGGATTGGCCAGATCATTGTCTATTAGGGGTATTCCTAAATGGTCTTAAAGATGATTTGAAAGCTGACATTCGCAACCACAAGCCACGCACTGTTTACAGAGCTATGAGTTTAGCACAAGAGTTTGAATCTAAATTGAGTACAACTCGCAGTAACACTAAAGGGCCTACCTGGAGTGCATCAACAAAGAATGCAAACATTACTTACCATCCAGGTAAAAGCCATACCACTAAGTCCCCTACATCCACAAAAACAAACAAATCAACCCCACTTGTCATGCAACGCAATTGGGGGGCAGAACGACAAGCACGAATTGTCAAAGGACTCTGCTTCCGTTGCAACAAAAAATACAAACCTAGTCACCGTTGCAAAACAAGAACTCCAGCAATCATGGAGGCTAGTGAAGAAGAAGGAGATATTTCAGCAGAACCGGTCATGGACGAAAATGATGAAACCCAAATCTCATAATTTGCAGCCATCAGCTTTCATGCTATCTTGGGGAAGCCAGCCGCCACTACTATGAAGTTGCAAGGAATTCTTGGCAAAAGAGAAGTATTGATTCTAATTGACAGTGGTTCCACGCACAACTTTGTCTCAAAAAGCATGCTATGCGACCTCCAAATTTTGCTGCAGATTGTCCCACCGTTTGGAGTGCAGATCGGCAATGGCGAAACTATTCAGTGCAACAGTCTATGCCGAAATTTAAAAGTTCAAATTTCTGAACTAAAAAGCACCCAAGATTTCTATCATTTTCCTCTTGGAGGATTCAATCTGGTCCTGGGCATTCAATGGTTAGCTTCGCTCAACACTGCTCAGGCTAAATTGGAATGAAATGTTCCTCATATTCAATCTAGATGGTCGGAAGTACAAGTTGCAAGGTGTTCCCACAAAAGCTCCATCTCCAGCCACTCTTCAATGTTTCCTTGCCACTAATACCTCTCAAACAAACACATCACCAAAATTCAACATCATCCTCCATGAATTTTCCTCCTTTTTTTAAGAGCCCAAACTTTACCTCCATTCTGTCAACATACACACATAATTCCCCTCTTACCAAATTCCAAACCACCAAACATGTGACCATACCGCTATCTTTATCATCAAAAAATAGAAATTGAGAACCAAGTCACTGAATTGCTTTCAAAAGGCTTCATCCAACGCAGTAGCAGTCCATTTGCTAACCCAGTCCTTCTGGTTAAAAAGAAAGATGCAACATGGCGTATGTGCGTAGATTACAGAGCTCTTAACAAGCTTACCATACCAGATATGTATCCCATTCCTAACATTGATGAATTGTTAGATGAACTCCATGGCGCCAAGGTCTTTTCGAAGATAGATTTGCGTGCGAGTTACCACCAAATTCGAGTCCACCCTGATGATATTGCCAAGACCGCATTTCGCACCCACTCCGGACATTACGAATTTGTGGTTATGCCCTTCGGCTTAACCAATGCACCTTCAACTTTCCAGGCAACCATGAATGACTTGTTTCGACCCCATCTTCGTAAGTTTATTCTTGTCTTCTTTGACCACATCCTAATTTATAGCAAAGATGAGGAACAACACGTGCACTATCGCAGGACCATCAATTCTTTGCCAAATCCTCAAAGTGTCTGTTTGGCCACCAACAGATAAATTTTCTTGGCACGTAATGACATCCAAGGGGGTCTAAGTGGACAAAGATAAAATTGCAACAATTTAGTCATGGCCTACTCCAACTAATGCCAAGAAATTGATGATTTTTAGGTTTATCTAGGTACTATAGAAGATTTGTAAAGGATTATGGTCTGATCGCTCGACCATTAACAAATTTGACAAAGAAAAATTCCTTCATATGGTCATTAGTTGCTGATAAAGCTTTTGCAAAGCTCAAATTGGCTCTCACAACAGTCCTTGTGCTTCAACTACCAGATTTTACTCAACCTTTCACCGTTGAGTGCGACGCCTCTTCAGAAGGTGTGGGTGCTATTATACTCCACCATGGACACCCTATCGCTTATTTTAGCAAAGGCTTGTCTTTTTCCGATCGTCTCAAATCAGCCTACGAACCTGAACTGCTTGTTGTAGTTCTGGCACTCCAAAAATGGAAGCATTATTTAATGGGTAAGCACTTTTTCTTAAAGACTGATCATTATACCCTCAAATTCTTGTTGGAACAGCGCCTCACAACACCAGAACAACAGCAGCTTCTTATGAACCTTTTGTCGTATGATTTTACAATTCTCTTTACAGCAGGCAAGGAAAATTGTAGGGCCGATGCTCTATCTAGGTATCCCCAACATGCTGAGTTACTTATGTTGGTGTTGCCAGTTTCACTTGATCTAGTTGTTCTGTAGAAAGAGTTAAATTGTGATCCACATACCAAGGGACTAATGGTAGATTTAAAGGCAGACCCGAGTTATCACCCAGATTACTCTATAGCTGGTGGTAAACTTTATTATAAAGGCAGATTAGTAACTCCAGCTAGTGCGAATCTGCGAAACTAACTCTTATTCGAGGTTCATGATACTCCTTCAGCTGGGCATGGAAGTTTTCTAAAAACCATCAAGCGTCTTTCAGCTCAATTTTTCTGGCCTGGTCTTAAACAGGACGTCAAACACCATGTTCAAAATTGTCTGCAATGCCAACAAAATAAATATCAAGCGTTAGCGCCGGCAGGTCTTCTCCAACCTTTACCCATTCAAAATCAAATATGGGAGGATATTTCGCTTGACTTCATTACGGGACTACCCAAATCCAATCGCTATGGTACAATCTTCGTGGTGGTAGACCGATTGAGCAAATATGCTCACGTTATTCCTCTCTCGCATCCTTTCACAGCAAAAATAGTAGCCGACAACTTTTGTCGAGAGATCGTAAAACTTCATAGTCCAAAGTCCATCATTTATGATCGCGATGTTGTGTTTCTCAGTCACTTTTGGCAGGAATTGTTCAAATTGTGCAGAACAAAATTGAAAATGAGTACGAGTTACCACCCACAAATTGACGGCCAAACCGAAGTAGTTAACAAGTTTCTGGAAACTTATCTCCGGTGTTTTGCTCACGAACAACCATTATCTTGGAGTAAATACTTGTCTTGGGCAAAATATTCATACAACACTAGGTATCACATGTCAGCAAAAACACCACCTTTTCCTGTGGTGTATGGAAGGCAACCACCTCCTCTCTATCCTTACATCTCAGGTGAGACTCTAGTAGCTGATTTGGAACATCAATTGCTAGAACGTGATGAGATGTTGCAAATTCTCAAAGCTAACTTAGCAAAAGCTCAAGCACGAATGAAGGCTCAAGCAGATTCCCACCGTCGCGATTTAAGCTTTCAAGAGGGAGATTATGTGTTTCTACGTCTTCAACCATATCGTCAGAAGTCATTGGCAAAAGGACAATTTGAGAAGCTTTCACCTAGGTTTTTAGGGCCATACAAAATCGTTCGAAAAATTGGGAAAGTAGCTTGTGAAGTTGAACTACCTTTTGATTGTCGGGTGCATCCGATTTTTCATGTTTCTCTTTTGCGACCGGCATATGGTCAGCTACCCTCATCTCCTCCTCCATTTACCAATGACTACAGAAGGTGAACTCCTTTTATATCCAGAGCAGGTTCTTTCACATCATTGGGTACGTGAAGGGGGCCTACCTACATTGGAGTTGCTGATCGAATGGAAGGGCAGACCATTAGAGGAGGCTTCATGGGAGAATTATGATTTACTTCCAAGCCAATTTCCATCTTTTCGCTTTGAGGACAAGTCGCATTTCAAGGGTGGAAGTACTGATACAATTCCACAGCCCTTGAGAGTGTATGCACAAAGACATCATAAAACACGTGACACTGAGGAAAATCTAGTATTGGATCAGTTTACGAACTTGTTTGTTATGGTGACTTTGTTGATGAATTTGTTAATTGAAGAATAGGTCCAAGATTACATCTAATTGGTTAGCATAATATCAGGAGCACAATCTCTATCTTTTAAGCAGATTTTAATTAAGTAAATAATACCTGGAACTTTTAATATAAATAGTCCAGGGTAGTCTTGTTTGAATGATCTAAGAATTTGTTTTATGTCTATCTTGTTCTGGAGAGTTGTCCTTCTCGAAGTGGGCGTTTTCAATAATAAAAGTTATCTTTTCTCCTCAATTTACTGAGTTCGTATCAGAGTAAGAGCTTTCTCAGACCTCCAATATTCTCAACATAAGCAAACAAAAAAAGGCTGAGGAAGAAGAAGGAAACACACAAAGTAGCAGTACAAAGAGAAAGATATAAAAAAATGATTAGATATTCTATCAACAAAAACTGAAAAACTAGCACATGAAGTGATAATATCACATGAAAAAATGTAAAGGTAAATATAAGCTTCAATGTCGGAAAAGAGTCCCTCCAGATCCAACGGAACTTTAAAATAAATTAGCTCATAAAATACAGCTAACGTACCTCTTGACAGCTGCCACTGCAAAACCAACAATTAGAGAGAACTCCACTAAGATGCCCTTGCTGGCATGTGCCATGATCTGCGATTATTATTAAAAAGAAAGGAAAAATAAAGACTCAAAAGAATTAGTCGATCATGGATACAGTAAATGAAA
>JANZLD010000237.1:87561126-87574818 GCA_026413575.1 Erythroxylum carthagenense
AGATGGGCTTAGGAGAATGTGGATTAATCCCAAGTCGGTCCATGGGCCGATTGGCCCGTGAGAATCCGACCCAACCAAGATCCTCCTCAGAAAGCCTTCCACGTATTCTGTACAATAACCGCACAGCAAATACCTTCCCCATTAGATTCCAAGAGAGCTCAAATGAGATAAACAAAAAATTAAATAAAAAAAGTGGCACACCCCATGCCACACTCAGACAGAGACACGTTCTTTGTATAATTTTTTAATTCGTTTTTGGAGAATTACCCTTCTTACACCTCCTGTTTAACACCTCAACCAGTCTGGGAAGAACAAAACAATGAGCAAAATGGTAAAAAAAATAGGTCAAAACTGGGGTTTATTATATAGTGAATTATTACGTATTTTTTTAAGAGTTTAATTAATTTCACACAGCAACCAGAAAACAATTCCTGTTGGGTCTCTATATAAGTAGCATGGTAAGAAGTAAACGTTTGACAGAAGAAGTTTGGTCTTAACAGTGACTTACTGACATCCTTGATTAGATCGTCCCTAAGAAAGATGTCTATACTACAAGGCAAATGGGTCAAGGTTTGATCTTCCTCTTCTTTCTTTTTAAAGTTCTTCCTTCTAGGTATAGGCGTTTCTCTGTTTACAAAACAGAAATCTATGTTCTTTCTTATGATTCCTGTTGAGTTTCATGTAACCTGAAAGCATCTATTGGTTGGATTCGAGTCCAACTTAACTTTGCCGATTTTAGTATTATCATGAATATCTTCTTGCTTCTTTTAATGAGAAAAAACAATAAGATGGCCATCCCATTTTACCAAGCTGTATAATTAGAAAGATCAGCTAGTTCTATCCGTAAATTTGTAATTAGAAAAATCTCATCCAGGCACAGTCTTGCGTAGATTCCCTGAAATCATCATCCTGATCCATTATAATCTTCTTACAATTTAATAACAAGAACCCCATCTGGTTTTGGATTTATCAGCTTGATCAGAGAGGACAAGGGCCTGGAGCTAGAAGCTCGCACGCCATAACCATAGTAGGAAACAAAGCCTATGCCTTCGGTGGCGAGTTCAGCCCCCGAGTCCCAGTTGACAACAAGCTGCATGTCTTTGATCTCGAGACCCAAACTTGGTACGTTGCAGAAGCCACCGGAGACATCCCTCCGCCGCGCGTAGGCGTAACGATGGCCGCGGTTGGCCAAAGCATCTACGTCTTTGGTGGGAGGGACGCGACGCATAAGGAGCTCAATGAGCTCTATTCTTTTGACACTTCTACTAACAACTGGACTTTACTGACCAGTGGGGACACCAGTCCTCCTCACCGGAGCTACCATTCAACAACGTCCGATGATAGAAACGTGTACATATTTGGAGGGTGTGGTGTCGCCGGGCGGTTGAATGATCTATGGGCCTTTGATGTGGTGAAGGGAGAGTGGTTCAAGTACTGCTCACCAGGAGATAACTTGAAGGGGAGAGGTGGAGCTGGACTTGGTGTAGCGCGTGGGAAGATATGGATAGTGTACGGCTTCTCGGGTATTGAGATGGATGATGTGCATTGTTTTGACCCGGCCCACGAGAAGTGGGCTCAGCTAGAGACTACTGGTAAGAAACCGACTGCGAGAAGTGTGTTTTCGACGGTGACGATCGGCAAGCATATAATAATATATGGTGGGGAGGTGGACCCCAGTGATTTGGGACACCTGGGTGCGGGAAAATTCACCGGTGATGCTTATGCGCTGGACACTGAGACTCGGGAGTGGAAGCGGTTGGATGATGTGTCAGAGGGGGGCCACCATCCTGGGCCTCGTGGGTGGTGTGCTTTCGCCGCCGGTTGCTTGAACGGAGAGGAGGGGCTTCTGGTGTTCGGTGGCAACTCTCCCAGTAACAATAGGCTTGATGACGTCTTCTTTTTCACACCTTGTTTGGATGCAACTGAGGATTAGTGCCTTTCGAGGTGATTACTGTGAATTGTGGTGCGCTCGCGCTTCTCTTACGGTTGTGAATTGTGGTGTGTGTGTGTGTGCTGTGCGCGCTTCTGTTACAGCAAATGGGAAATCGATAATAATGTAACGGAACTAGAGTTTTGTGTGCTTTTTATTTGATAATTTAATGGGCGTTTGGATGTACTTTTTTGTTTTTAGTTTTTGTTTTTATTTCATACTTTTTAAAATTTTTGTTTTTAATTTTTAATTTTATTTGATCTCTTATATAATATTTGATAATAAATTAGTCATAAAAAGTATTTTATTTTTATGAAAATAAATAATTTAAAAATAACTTTTTATTTAAAATTAATATTTATTTTAAGTATTACATTAAAATTTATATATTTTGAAAATATTTTAAATTTTAATTAAATTTATTTAACTTAATTATAAAACTAAATAAAATTATCAAGTAAATTAAAAAAGTATGAAAAATGGAAAAGAAACAATGATGAGTAAGAATGAATCTTGTGGAGTTTGACATTTGAAAATTCTGGAACATTTCATCTCTTCCTCGTATTTTAAATTTAAGGTTTTTTAATAATAATTGAAAAATAAAACAAGACAAATACAATAATCTAAGAATAAGGGCATATTTAAATAAAATGCTTTTTGTTAATATTTATTAATTAATTATATAAGGTGTTAATTGTGCTGAAGCTGTTTGTTGTTAAGAAGTAAAAATAATGGAGTGGGTTGAGCTCGCGAGGGAAGACTTGTTTTCCATAATCATGAGCCCAGACCAATTACAGGGAAGAGAAGCCGAGTCCAGCGTCCGCCGCACCTCTGTGCTAGCTGTGGCCGAGGCTATGGGAATGGGAGTCTGGCCTATTCTCGCCCCCTCCCCTCTCTCTCTCGACAACACTCTAGAATCATCGTAACTTAGAATAAATAAACAAGGCAAAACAAAAGAATGGTGCTATTAAATTTACTCCACGTCACTGCACGCCCTCTCCTCCAGTTCTCTCCCTCCAAAGTCACTCCTCTGCTTACCACGACTCGCCGATTCTTCTCCGTCAAACTAACGGCGACGATGGCTTCATCTTCTAAGAAGGTAAAAAATAAAGAAAAGAAAAGGCGTCTAACTTTCACCTGTTCTCTTTGTTTCGCTGAGTTCGTTTTTGTTACTAATGCTATTATTGTTGTTAGGTTCTGGTGCCCATTGCCAACGGGACCGAGCCCATGGAGGCGGTTATTATTATTGATGTTCTTCGGAGAGCCGGCGCTGATGTCACTGTTACATCTGTGGAGAAGGAGCTCCGTGTTGATGCCTGCCACGGCATTAAGATCGTCGCCGATGCTCTCATTTCCGATTTCGCCAACAATGCCGTTTTTGATCTCATCGCTCTTCCTGTATCTCTACTCTCTCTTCTCGTAACATTTGCGTAGTAGGCACCAGAGTAAACCGGGAGTTGATCCCTTTATATGACTTGATTGAAGGTTGTGCTGTTCTTTTTTTAAATAGGGAGGCATGCCAGGTGCTACCAATCTGAAAAATTGTGGAGCTTTGGAGAGGTTAGTTAAGAATCAGGCTGCAGAAGGTCGGCTTTATGCTGCAGTCTGTGCTTCTCCGGCAGTTGCTCTAGGTTCATGGAATTTGCTAAAGGGATTGAAAGTAGATAACTGTTTCTTACTCTTACACATACACACACACACACACACAAACGCACACGGGATTTGTCATAACATACAGTCAAAATGGGTGAAATAATTGCTAGTTTTGTTTTTATATTGGCAGGCAACGTGCTATCCATCATTTATGGAGCAGTTGCAATCTTGCGCAACTCCTGTTGAGTCGAGAGTGCAGCAGGATGGAATAGTTGTTACAAGTCGTGGACCGGGTACTACCATGGAGTTTGCTGTTGCATTAGTTGAGCAGTTGTACGGAAAAGATGTTGCACATGGAGTTTCAGGGCCTTTGGTATTTGCTTTCTCTAAATTATTCTATTTACTTTGTTATATAAAATTAAAAATTGCGTATGGATGTCATGTCATGTCTAGAATTACATGGAGAAGCTTATGGAAACCGATCTGTACGGCATAAAGGGGTTATGAGGAAATTCATTTAGTATCATTTCCAACCTTATCTGGTTGAAATTGTATGTACTGTTATGTTTGGGAGAAATTTAGAATGGACTGAAGCCTGTGGATAGATTATGGACTTTGTTTTAGTAGAGTTGCTATGATGGAGATCGTAAAGTACTTATTCAAAGACTGATTTGGTGGTGATGATGGTTAAGGATACGATTGGCATGTTTAGCTAATTATAATTTCAATTGATTTTTAGTAAGTAGTTAATCTTCACAGTTGGTAGAATATTAGTTGAGCATCATTTACTTCAATTATTTTATCCAGTCCATCAAGATTTTTTTGGCATGTTTTGAGAATTTCGAGCCTCAAAACTGAAGTTAAATGCCTAGTATAAGAGATTTGTAGAAGTGTCGTGCTGGTCTCAGATTGCAATACAAACTAAATAGTGTGATTGTGATCCTATCCATAATGTGTTATATAGAACTAAGAGTTTATGTTTTTCTGGTCTATGATTAATTAATTGGTAGATTTCATCCATAAAATTTAATAAGGGGCAGATATGTATTACATTCTGCTGGATTTAAGGCTGAATGAATGTGAAAGGCAGCATAGAGAGGTGAAAGTCAGGTTGGTGACGTAAAAAGTATGTTTTTTTTAAAAATAAAAAGAACAGAAGGGGCTTTAAAGACTCTAAAAAGTGAGGAAGTAAGATAAACCAGAATATGGTTGAAGAAATCAAAATGAACGCAGAGATAGAGAGGATGTGCCAATACATTACTAGTTAAATCACATGCAAGGGTATTGTTCCTGAGGATGCATTTCTCATGCCATGAAAGCATATTGACTCCATTGATTTATACCATTTGATTGCATAGTTTTTTCAAGTTCATGATTTTCAACAGGCATTTTCCTATCTACTCTTACCTGGACTATAATAGTCACCTTTTTTAATTCCTCTATGAACCTTTAAGGGCCTTTATTATACCTTCTTTCCCAATCTTAGGATTACTTACTTCCTTCCATGATTTATGTTGTATATGTTCTGATGCTTTCTAGTGCATGTAGGTATTGATTAGAGAAAGGAAAACCACCTAAAAAACAGGGAGAAGAAGGAAAGAAATGAAAAAAAGAGCTAGTCTGTTTCTTTCAAGTTTCATCTGTATTTTCTATACTTGTTCTATTGACCTGAACCTGATCTAATATGGGATCAAATTGTTTGATTGTTCTGAATTGATATATTGGAAAAATGCTATGAAGACTAAACATGGAAAACTGAATGAAATTAAAACAAGCTAAGATAGTTCAGGTGGAATTGAACAATATTAAATCTGTGCTTCTTGTGTTTATTACTTCTACTGCTTCAAATCTTAATATTATATGTTTTCCCCATTAATTTCCCTCTCCTTATGTATTGCTTTGTATTATATTCAGGTGATGCGCCCCAACCATGGAGATGAGTATACCATAAAGGAGCTGAATTCAATGAAGTGGACAGTTGACAATGTGCCACAGGTGAGGCTTTTGTAATTAATTAATATCTTTTCATTTGATTTATTAGGCACTATTGGAACTAGCAAGGCGAGTGCTGTCAAAGATAAATGGAATGGTCATGTATGCTACAAGAATGAAATCTCTTTCTTCTTTTATATATATATATATATGCACACATATTGAGCTACCATGATACACAAGCTCGTCAGTAATTTGTGTATGTAACCATTTGATGTTTGCTTGCACAATGGGAGAACTTTTAATGTTGACGAGTTCCTGTTCTTCCTTTAATTTCTTGATAGGTGATGACGTTAGTACTAAAAGGTAAGTGTGATGCTCCATTATAGTTATAGCTACATCTTAATTTTACATTTCAGGTTGCTTCTCATAATTTGATATCCACAATTATGTGTCTTGGCGTCTCTTCTCATTCATTTGTTGTAGTTATGCATGCTTATTTGCTTTCCTTCAGGTTCTTGTACCCATTGCTGATGGGACTGAGGAGATGGAAGCAATTATCATAATTGATGTGCTGCGACGAGCTAAAGCAAAAGTAGTGGTTGCCTCTGTTGGTGAGAAACTAGAAATTCTGGCTTCTCGAAAAGTCAAATTAGAGGCGGATGTGCTCCTTGATGAGGCTGCTAAACTTTCATACGACCTTATTGTCTTGCCTGTAATTTCTCATTTTCTATTTGGAAATCTTTCTTTGGTTTATGTGAACAGGCTTGCTTAATATTTTTTGTACCTTTATGCAGGGTGGGCTTGGTGGTGCACAAGCATTTGCCAAATCAGAAAAGCTGTTGAATATGCTGAAGAATCAGAAGGAATCAAATAAGCCTTATGCAGCAATTTGTGCATCTCCAGCTCTAGTTTTGGAGCCCCATGGCTTACTCAAGGTATCACTTCTCCTGGAATTATTTATGAAACCTCAATCCCTTTTGATTGTGAATATTTTAATCATAGATACTGTTCATTTTTCTTTTTGAAGTTTTCATATACGATTCATTCCCCTCTCTGGCCTGGCTTGGTTTAGTTCTGTAGCTGTCTAAGAATCTATACTGAAGCAATTAATGACTGCAAAAATTGTTCAGAAAATCATATCCTTTAGTGTTATAGCAACCATAAATACTTGATGTTAGTTCCCATTTGTTGTGGGAAAGGAAAAAAAATGAATATTGCCTTAATAGAATGTCTGTTCTGTAAATAATGGCATTGGAGGTCTATTGAAATCAATAATAACTGAGGACCTTTTTTAGATTAGTATCTCAATAAAGGTTTTGAAAAAGAAAAAGAACTTTTCACGAGCATAGCAGTACTTTGCTCCTCACTGATTAATACAAGCTAGTCTATGATGCTGATTATGAATATCGTGGATAACAAATTCTCTTTACCTATTCTTGGGGTGTGATGCAATTTTAGTCAATATGAATAAAATGAAGTTGGCCATCACCGACTTTTTGATTACATTCTGTTTGAAATGGCTTTCTGCATGCAGCATGCATGTATATATATATATATATACATTCTGTCTAGATGCCTAGAATAATGTTGCTATTGAACTCTGTTTTCTGAAAGCATTAGAGATCCAAGTCCAATTGAACTACAAGATCTGGGCATTTTCTAAGTTGGGATTTAGATGCAACACTTTTAGAACCGAGGAGCTTAATTAACATAATGAAGATAAAAATCAAAAAGTACCAATCTGACTCTTTTGCTCATTTTTATGTTTCTTTTTTTGGTTTCTTGAACTCACACGTTCAACTTATTGTAGGGTAAAAAAGCTACAGCTTTTCCAGCAATGTGCGAGAAGCTGTCTGATAAGAGTGAAAGTGAGAACAGGGTTGTAGTTGATGGCAACCTCATCACTAGCAGGGGCCCTGGAACTTCGATAGAGTTTGCCCTAGCAATTGTGGAGAAGTTTTTTGGACGAAATAAAGCACTAGAGCTTGCAAGGGCAGTACTTTTCACCAACCCATAAGGCTTGTATATTTTTTCTGTGCTTATATCAGGTCCACGTAACAATAAAGCATGTGCTACTAGTCAGGTGAAAATGCAAAGATCTGAGTTCGTATTAGAGTATGAATTCAGCTTGCAGTTGTGTAATGTATGAAGGTGTCGTTCATGTGTAAATGAGTTATAAAGAACCAGCTGGCCATGCCGTAATCTATGCTAGGTTTTCTCGCCCTTTCTGTTGTGCTAAAGATGGCATTTTGAGTGCTTCAGAATGCCCATAAGCTGTCGTAGCTATTTACCGATGCAGTCTGAATTAGATTATGAATAAGATAGGTTTTTCTATTTTACCTCTCCTAAAATCTGATGCAGTATGATGGAATTCTAATAGTAGTGTGCAATATTATGTGATTACTAAAAGTAAAACACGACCGTTTTTATATATGAATAAATGGTGTTATGCAGTTTGATTGCTCCACGCCTTTTACTACGAAGTACCAAACATCATGATGGTTGTTAACGGACGGAATCGTAACTCGGTTATTCAGTTCTTGGTAGTTACTGTATAATGTAAGGTACAAAGAATTTACATGTACCCTTGAACAGCAAAGCTGGTTTTACTTTTAGTTTTTAACGGATTTCTTCATGTTTTGGAGACAAACTATAAGTTAGATATTGACAAAGGCGTAAGTATGGCCACAAACAATAGCTTTTCTTTCGTCGTTTATTACGAAATGATGAATAACAAGTTATTGTATGAAGTACATATATTGGATTGATTGGAAGAAGTAAAGGAACCAAAACAAATGTTTCTCTCTAGAATTTCATCTTCTATGACATCTGTACCACAAAATCAGAAAGCATAGCAATCTATACCCAACAATAAACGCCAAAATCACAGCTAAGTTGTTCCATTTCTGAGAATCTTTCAGGCCTTGCTGTCTTAAGAACCCACTTCCAAGCAGATTGCATTCCCCGTTATAAACTACTAGACACCTTCTGTTCCCTTGTTGTCCTCCATACTCATTTATTAGCAAACACTCGAACGGATACTTGAACAGACTTAAGTAGTGCATGAAAATCCAGTAACTCGGTATGTTTTGCTTTGATATGAAATATCCAGAAAAGAGAAAGAAAGATCCCATCAGCCCTGCAATAATTGAAGTCCCCATGATGAAGTTTGGCACTAGAGCACTGAAGCATGCTACAAAGGAATTGGACATCAAAACCACCATCCAGACCACTAGACAAAAGTATAGAAATCCATCAATGTCCCTCCTCAAACCTACTAGCCAGTAAACTGGTGTAGCATAGAGCAAACTAACCATCAACAGAAAAGGAAGGAAAACGAGGGTGTTGGATAGGACATATGAAGACACTCTATAAGCTCCTCTTGAAGTTTCCGTCATCAGTATTCTTCTCTCTTGCAGGAAAATTGGCAGCACCTCTGTTGTGGAAGTTAACAAGAATGTGAGACTGAAAGCGAAGAACCCAATTCGAGTTTGCATAACACTTTGTCCTGTTTCTTTTCCTACGTTCAAGAATATGGTCCCAAGTACAAATCCTGCCACCAGCGCTTGTATTATTCTTGTCACAAACAATTGCTTGGTTCTAAAAATGTTCCTGGAAAATCGTTGTCCTAGTATCAGAACTTCCTCAACTACAGAATTTGGATAGCGTGGACACTTCTGCTGATGATTAGCATATGAAATGTTCATTACTTGATTTTCTTTCCTTTGCCCTTCTTGAGAACGTCGGTCGGTGTTCTTAAGAGACACAAAATTCTGAACCGCCAAGCTCCCTATAATATCAATTGCAAATTCAAGCACATTGACATAGCGAGGAAGATGATGGCCACAAAACTTAAGCCTATGTTCAAGCATAAGCAATGAACCATTGTGTACTACCGATCCATTGTAAAGCAAAACAACTCGTTCAAACATCTCTAGCATTCGAAAACCAGGCTGGTGGATGGTTAGAACAATAGTTTTACCTTGATTAATCACCATTGACTTTAGAAGAGTAATGATATGGAGAGCTGAAGCTGAATCCAAACCTGAAGTTGGTTCATCAATCAAAACAACGGCAGGGTCATGAACTAAATCAACTCCAATTGAAACTCTACGCCTTTCTCCGCCTGAAATGCCCCAATCCGATCCCTCTCCAATCCTGGAATTAGCAACATGCTCCAGTGCAAGCTCCTGCATTAATCTCCTCACTCTAAGGACAGCCTCTTTTCTCCCTCTTGGAAGCCTCAGAAGTGCACTATACATGAGTGTTTCTTGGACTGTAAGTAACGGAAACAAGGCATCATCTTGGCTCACATATCCTGACACCCTTCGATATTGCCTTACATCTATAGGCCGGTTATTTACGAGCACCTGACCGGAGATTTTATGTGGAGATGTTTTTCCTGCTAGAATCTCTAGCAATGATGTTTTCCCTGCTCCACTGGGACCAGCAATCACAGTCATTTGTCCAGGCCTAGCTTCACAGTTCACATCCTTGAGGATGAATTTACGAGCTGTCTTTGGAACTTTCATGCAACAAATCCAATCGAACTCAAAAAAATTACTACACAACTGATAGGACACATTTTGAGTTTCTATCTTATAAGATGTTTTGGCGGCACCGGAAATCGATGTTGTTACTGGCAATTCCATGCAGAAAATGGAAGTTTAGACAGATAGATGATCAAAGAAAATATGGTATATGAGCTACGTGAAAAAGAGGAAGTAAGAGATGAGCTAACACACCAAACTATGTGTTACTAAACAATGCGAAGAAAAAACCAATGGATTAAAACCCAAGAAAGTTTCCAGCGTGGGATATAGCTTAGACATGATGAGACTTCGGCAGTTTACACACGAGACTTTACTAGGTCATCGCTTTTGTGGCTTTCTTGAGAGAGTGTTGGATTTCTGGTAGAAGTTGGAAGAGTTAGAAGGTTACAAGAAAACCCAATGAAAGAAAATAACAAAGAGAAAGGAATTATTCGTCTCTATGAGGTGTTTCAGGTGAGCTAAACGTTTGATGTTTAGAGTTAGGTTGGTGGCTGCTTTACTATCTAAACCCACCTCTGCCTGCCAACTCAACAGTTTGGTAGGAGAATGATTCAACAAGACATTGATACCTCATAATCTGAAGCTACTATGTCAAATTTGGGTCTTGAATGAGTTAACACAAAGAAATGACTACTCTCTATTAACAAAAAGATCTGATCTTGATTAAGCAGATGACTTGTAAACAAGGATGAGTATGCTTGGTGTTTCTCTAGATGCTTTAATTTCATTACTAAGTTGGGAACAGCAAGTTTCTTGTCACAGTAAAATTGCTTGAATCAAGTTCCTGCTACGTACGTACACTAGAATTTATGAATTTGAGATTCTTCCAAGATCGGATCCTAGAACTATAAAAAACATTCAAAAGCCTAACAAAAAGACAAAATGATTTCTTGTAAAAAAAATACAATATTTTTTTATTATTCGGAATTGCTTAAGATATTAATAATTTTAAAAATAATTTATACTATAATTTTGTGTAATTATTTTCCTATAGATTACTAATACATGAAAATTTTAATTAGAATATTTGAAATCTTATTACATTTTAACAATTTTAAATAATAAAATTTTTAAAAATTAACATATAATCAATGGTTTAAAAACCGGACCAGAAGTTAAACCTGAAAAACAAGAGAGGTAAAGTGTACGAGGTTCAACCTTTATAAATCGTCATGAAACCTATTAAAAATTAAATAAAAGTAAAGAATTTAAAATATGATAAAAATTTATTGTATTCGTCTATCAAAGAATTTGAAGATTAATTAAAAAGATATTATTAAATGAGCATTAATCGATTTATTTTATTTTATAAAAACTTATTAATTTAAAAAAATCGACTGATTATTTAATAAATTTATCAAATTTTAAAGCAAAAATTATTAAAATAAATTGAATCAGAAAATTAAAAATCAAACCGAAAAATCGATTAGATTATTTATTTATTTTTTTCGACAAATATGTATCTTTTAGCTCTCATGAGATGAGTAAAAAATAACACAAATATGAAGAGGAAAAGAGTTTAATGGCCACTAAAGTTGGGTTAAGATTAGGTGGGCGCGAGCCTGACGATTCTATGTAGGTAAAGAAGTATAGTTTAACTTTAAGGTTGTAATGCCGTATAGCACAAGTTACAGGTTTAATGTGAAACAAGGTCAACTAGGAAGGAAGCGTACAAGGATTCTACTTCCCTTGACATCATTCTATGCAAAGACCAAAGATATATAGACCAATCTTATTTTGCTAAAGTAAGATATAATATTGCTGAAAATATATTAATGATAATATCTATCTAACTTGAATACTAAAAGATGTACAATTTTTACCACATTGATTTATTAATTTACTTTTAATTTTCAAAAAAAAAGTTATAAATATTCTTATTTTAATAAAAATAAAGAAATTATCGAATTTTATTTTAATATTTTTATCAATAATGATGATGTAACAAATTTTAAAGTAATGATCTTTCTGAATTGTTGGTAAAGTTTTAATAAATAATAAGTAAATAAAATATTTGATTCTCTTCCTTAATTTTCATATTCAATTGCAAATATTTTATAATAATAATTTGAATTTTAATGAGACCCTAAAATATTTAATTTTTTAAAAAAATAGCCCAACTTTAATCTCTTTTGATCAGTAAAAGTTGTATGTTGATCCATTTTAAGTTTGACAGCTCATTTTAGTTGCTAATGCTTACGAGGAAGAGGCTAACAGGAAATCTTTGCTTCAGTTCGTCCAAGACCTTTGAGTGAGAGGGAGATTGCTAGAAATGATGTGTCAGAATGGGCACTACAACAAAAATGACATACGGTAATATGTGATAAGTGTTATTAAGCATGAATAGTAACACTAATAACTATGTTATGACAGCCCATATTACTAAAGATATGATGCTTTAATGACAGTTTTGACATGTTATTGTTGAGTTTAATATGACATTTATTGATAGTTACAAAATGATTTTATATTATATTTTACAAATGCTATAAATAAGTTATTTGTAACATTTTTAAAATGTTATATATTAACTTTTTTTAACATCTTTAACAATCTGTATTTTGTAACAGTTTTAAAATGTTAAAGGTGATTTTTTTAATAACATTGTTTAAATGTCATTATTGAATTTATTATAGTATTTATTAATAGTTATAAATGATTTTATGTTACATTTTGTAAATGTTATTAATTAACTATTTATAACATTTTTCAACTGTTACAGATTAGCTTTTCACAACATTATTAAAGGGTTATAAACATAAATTTTGTAACATTTTAAAAATATTATAGATAAGTTTTCCATGACGTTGAAAGAATGTTATTGTTGAGTTTATTATAGCATTTATTGATAGCTACAAATGATTTTATATTATATTTTATGAATGTTATTAATTAGCTATTTGTAACATTTTTTAACTGTTATATATTAAATTTTTGCAACATCATTAACATGTAATAGATATGAATTTTGTAACATTTTAAAAATGTTATAGATAAAGTTTTCATGACATTGATAGAATGCTATTGTTGAGTTTATTATAGCATTTATTGATAGCTACATATAATTTTATATTATATTTTATAAATATTATTAATTAGCTATTTGTAACATTTTTGAAATGTTATATATTAACTTTTTACAACATCATTAACATGTAGTAGATATGAATTTTGTAACATTTTAAAAATATTATAGATAAATTTTCCATGACATTAATAAAATGTCATTGCTTAGTTTATTATAGCATTGTTGATGCTATTATAATAGTGTTACTAATATATATTGTGTAACTTATATAAATAATGGTACACTAATGTAGAAACAAATTTATAATTATAAAATTAACTTTTCAAAAACATATTTTGTTGTTCATCAAAGATGAACAAATCATAGATAATGAACACATAGACACTGATAACAAAAATCAATAACTTATGTCTCTAAATCGTTCTTCCAAAATAATTCCTAAATTATTGAAACAAAAACTAGCTACCATATCATCTTCAATTTCCATGTGCTACCTTCTCATGAATAATACTCTTGACTTCCACAATCTACAACCATTGAAACAAAAATTATCAGTATATTTTTCAAATATAATAGAATGACATAACATTAAACAAAAAATGAAAATAAAAAAGGAATTCACTTTTTAATGTTTTCATAAATTTTGAAAAATA
>JANZLD010000237.1:87592165-87608987 GCA_026413575.1 Erythroxylum carthagenense
GAGAAAGCTAGTGAGAGAATGTAAACTAAAACAGAGTAGAACAGAGGATTAAGAACTCAGCAATCACTGAGGTTTTTCTTTTATGAATCGAAGTTTATATTACAACTGTGATTGTAAGAGTATTTATAACAACTCAATTCTAACTGTTTTCTAACTGTTCTTGATTTCTTGACATCTTGATTTCTTGCTTCTTTTATTTTTTACGTCGTCTTTTTTTCGTACGTCACTGCATGGCTGTGTATGGGAGTTTCTTCTTTCAGAATTCTTGAGACATATCCTTCACTCTTACAGTCGGAAAACTAGAGCTGATATACTCAGATATTTGTAGTCAGTCGCATTGAAGAGGTGTCGTCGAGAGGAAACACACCTTTGGGAGGACATTTAGGTACAATCAAATAAATACAAAATTTTCTTTTTTCTGGAAGAGAACGTAAGCAGATATCAGGACTTTAATAGTAAGTGTGACATTTCCCAACGAAAAAAGTGAGACAGTTGCCAGTTCTGAAATCTTACAAACACCTATTCTACACAAAGTTTGGATGAATATCATTTCTGAATTTGTAAAGGTTCTTTCTAAATCGAACAAGGAGGGCCTCAATTCTATAAAATTGAAATCAAGAGTTGATTTTCACATGTTTAGCATTCCATCGCCCAAGTGGTTGTTTGGTTTCATTTTTTTAAATTTCTGTTTCTATTTTTTGTTTCTATTTTTTAAATGAAAACATATTTGGTTGAAATTTATAATATAAAATTGAAAATAAAATTCTGTTTGGTTGAGATTTCTAATAAATTCATTATTATTATTAATTTTTAATAAGTTATTCTTAATATTATTCTTAATATTATTATTATTATTATTATTATTATTTTTTAATAAGTTATTCTTAATATTATTTATTATTATTATTATTATTATTGATGTTGTTATTATTAAGTTATTCTTATTCTTATTAATTTTAATATTATTAATTTATTATTATTATTATTATTATTATTTATTAATTATTGTTATAAATTTTCAACTTACTATTTTAATACTATTAATATTATTAATTTTATTATACCAAATTAATTATCTTATTATTATTATTATTATTTATTATAACTTTTTTACTTATTATTATTATTATTATTATTATCGAGATAGAAAGCAAGGATATGTTGGTTTTCTGTAAAAAAAAAACATGTTGTCAAAATTCAAAGAAACGATGTTTTTTGGTTTCTATAAAACTGTTGTGGCTTTTTTATTTTCAGAAACAAAAAATTGCAACAGAGTAAGTCAAACATGTTTTACTTATCTAATTTTTTCTTACCAAAACGACAACAAAAATTAAGAAAAAAAAAAAAAAAACAAACGCCTGTAATTTTTGTCAACATACAAGTCTGTCTGCTTTGCAAAGAACTAAGGTAGCTCGTCATTATACAAAACTTTGAACTTCTTATCACAAAAGATCAACTTTTTCTAGTTGTATGACTGAACTATTTATTTAGTATTGTGTACAACTTGTATGGAATATTAGTGACCAATGTAACTGAAATGATCGAACTTTTGTAAGTAACTTCTGAAAAGAGTTGATCAAGGTCCGAGGGGTGTTATTAATAATGTCAACAGCCTAGCATCTTCAAATAAATTTTTAGAACTAGGTTTTCAATAAAATTTTAGAAAGGTATATACTTTGCATGACGAACGATTTCTTAACCTATTGAAATTGTTTGTCGTCTCTTTTGGAGTGGCAGTATAATAGCATATTTCATTCGGTTATTTAATATGATATTCAAATCAGTATTCCTAGACGTCCCATTTCAAAACATTAGTACAAAAACACAAATGAAGTTTACCACAAGAAGCAGAAGGCAATTAATTATAAGGCAGGAGATCGTAAGGATAGATTAAAATCTTCATTTCATAATGAATCGTCGCAAAAGAACTAAAAAATATGCAAACTTCTACAAATTTGCATTATATGCTACCATCTATAACCATGAACTTACATGGGATGAGAACAATAGTAAGATTTAGCAATGACGAGCAAGTGATGTTGGAGCAGTCACCTAGCTCATGTTTGGTGTTGATGCATTTAAAGAACTTGAATACTTCAGGGATTTGTAAGTGAGCGACCTGCAGAAGGAGCAGCAAGCACCCCATCCATGGACTCCATTTTCTTCCTTTTGGCAGACTGGATTTGCTCTGCAAGGGAAAATTCTCTCGGAACATTTTCTCTCTTAATGAACTCAGCATCCAGTTTTTCCCAGGTAGGGTTTGGGGAAATCAATGCATCTCCTTGACTAATCCACTGACCTTTGATGGCCTTCTTTTTCCGTAGCTAACATAAGGAAAGTATATCCCACAACAAAGCAACATCAGACACCCTAAAAGGACTAGTTGAAATTTAAGCAATCGGTTATGGCTATAAAGATTCATCATGAATATGGACGATACATGTCAAGATACAAGAATAAAAAGATAGTTGGAGCACACGTTACTGCATTAAAAGAAAATATAATGGTGTGATAATATTACTTCTGGTCGGAAGAGCTCCAACTTAAAAACCATGTAAAGGCGCTACTACTGCTTAGGAATTATTTCTCACTCTGATAGATGCACAAACCTCTATCTCACTTTCAAAAATTGGCTTGTAGGTTTCATCACTTCTAACATAACAGGTGATGTAATAGGTGATGTACAATAAGTTCGATCAAACATATTATCCCTTTTTGATATTATTGGCTACTAATCCAACCTCAACTTACTTATTGATTGCCAAAATGCTTGAAAATAACAAGAAAAAGTATTTCTTAGACGAAGTTACCTTTGTCAATCTTCGCTTGAGAGTCATAGTTTTAGAAATTGAAGACCATTCTTTCCTTTGATTTGATTTTCCGAGTCTTTTCCTCTTTGCTTCTTCCCTTGCTTTTGCTTTCCATTCCCGTTCTATTTTCTTTTGGGCAAATCTCACCATCTTTGTTGCTTTTGCCTGTGCTCTTTCTATCTTCGCTTGTTCCTTTGCATTTGCCTTGTCCATGTCACGTTGGAGTTTCTGGACTGTTAATTCTTCCTTTAGTTTCTCATAGCTATCCCAATCTAGCTCCTCTTGGTCACTAGCTCCTGTCTTAGCTGCTTTCGCTATGCCATATGCCCATGAGACGAAGAACTTCTGTCCTAGCCTTTTCCATTTCAGACGAGTTCCCCACAGCTTTTTAAGTGAAGTGCTTATTTTGGCCTTGGTCTCATCACTGAAAGAAAAAAACAGTTATATATATGTGTGTGGAATGCAAGGGCTAAAAAAGGAAACAAAACTGTAGATCATACAGTGGACTCTATTGGCCAGAGGATAAGATGAATTTTAACTATATCACTTCTGTGTTCCATAACATTACAATTTTTGGCCCCGGTTGAGTTAATTACTTATATCCTAACTTCAGGACTCATTTGAGGCTCCATCTAAAAACAGCATGAAAGTAATTGTTGCACGTCTCCAAAATGGTATAAATATATTTGAAGGTTTTGAAGATCCATCAAAGAGCAGCTTGCAAATGACTCTTGTTCATATATCTCCAGAATGGTAAAAATTTATCCCTAAAAGTTTCAAATTCAAACTAATCATTGACATTTTATTTTTAACAATTGAATCAGAGATGGGATTAAGATTTTCATTACTTACATTTCAATAGACAGTTTATCTAATCGAACTTATTTTTCCTTTCTAGTGACAGCAAAGTGAAAGTTATAATGGAGAAAAAATTTAATCGTTTCTTTTGAGGAAAATGACCCCATTAAGCCTCAAAAGACTCCATACAAATAAATTTAAAAGGAAGGATACAATGGCTACAGGCCTTTTAGAAGGGAACTCATCAAGCCAGGTGGCCAATTTGATAGTCATGGTATGCCATCTAAAACTTTGAAAACATAATAAAAGTAAATTGCAGTTGGAATATCATTTCCCCAATCTTCAGGTAGTCTAACTCCTGACCCCTAAATGTGGCACTTGTTTGATGAGTCCTCTTTCAGCAGGTTTGTTACTGTCTTTGTTAGAAACACTTGGAATAGTCTGTTCCATTTTAACTAGTTTTTGAACAAAATAATTAAAATAAAAAGAATTAGGACTAGTACATAAAATTGTTGATTTGAAAATATAGTGATTTGTTTCCCATTTCCTAATGTTTCTTATCGTTTGTCATAAAACAGTTTGGGCAACACAATATTGTTAACCTTTTCCTTTCCTGAACCCCATCCAACCTAAGTGAGGATCTAAACCAAAACCTTGGTCCTGGGAGGGAATGCCAACCACTAGGCTACTCACTCAATCTCTACTATTTACTGAAATACTAATCCTGTATCATAATCAAGAATTATATAGGCAGA
Organism: Erythroxylum carthagenense; assembly: GCA_026413575.1. NCBI lineage: Eukaryota > Viridiplantae > Streptophyta > Magnoliopsida > Malpighiales > Erythroxylaceae > Erythroxylum > Erythroxylum carthagenense. The sequence goes on from JANZLD010000237.1 coordinate 87,596,529, forward strand.
GCATTATGTTAGAAGGCAGTAATATGGAAACTCTTAGAATAAGTACTTACAAGATTTCAGCAAATGTCATTAGTACAAAAAATTTTTCAGCAAATGTCCTAAATACCTTTGGTAAAGTTACTAACTTTTAGTTTTAGTTAATCAATAGGGGATCCAGCATGACGGACAGCTGTTTTTCTAAATTTTTTATCCATTCTAATACTCTCCAAGTATCATGTTAATTCTGTGGATGTATATAAGCTCATGTTTAAAATATTTCTTGAGCAGTACAATAAAGATCTTAAACACACAGAAAAAAAAGGGTTCACCTGTGAGCCAGGGGATGTTCTGACATCTTCTTTCTGACCTGAAAGTTGTCGAATATAACAAATCAAAAAGCATCTTAAATAGGAAAATGAAGACATGTAACCAGAAATGATAATCATTGCTTCAACATGTGACATGAAGTACATGAGGAGTTGTTAAAATAAGTCCTAAACGTTCAAAGGTTTTCACTTTTCAAGTTTTATCAAAAGATCCAACACATATCAGAAATTCTTGGACGTATAATTACCTTTTCAGGTAAAATAAAGGACATTGCAATAGTAGAGAAGACAATGATTTAAAACATACTTGACAAGTTGCACTATAAGTAATTGAAATTGAAATTTGTTCTCTGAATTTTTCTCAAAAGATAATTTAAAAATTACAATAGGCATTCAAGTTAAATCAAAGGTTAAAAAGAAAGTACCTGGCTCACTTTGATAGGAAAATTTCACTTTGATGTGAAAATATAAAAATAAATTTATTGTCTCCATTAAAATTGGCCTTGATTTTTTACTTTATCATATTTTATTTTAATTGTTTATACATATTCAAGGAGTTCATAAATGAAAAGTAGAGAGAATGAACAAATTAAGGTCCCATTAAACTCTATCCTGAAAGCTGCAAGAAGCAGTAATGACAATAGATGTCTACGTCTAGGAAATTTTTTCGTTTGTGGAAAGCAAAACTGGTACATCAGGTAACACAAATGTCCAGTAGTGAAGAAAACCAGCACTAATTAATTCTTACATGACTTCACCTGGGGGTCTCTTAAGGCCTCTATTGTTCTCCGCTTAATTAGTATGCGAGTCTCTACAGCAAGTTAAAAACAATTTCAATTGAAAATCAAGCAGAGAGGTATTTAGAAGGAAAACTGGAAGTGGATAGAGAGCTCAGTGAATTAGCTGTCTTCTTTGATCAGACTTACCTTCAGGATGTTGTTTGCCTTTGTTCCAAGGAATCTTCCCTTTATTGCCATGCTTTCTCTTTCTTCTTTTTCTATCATTATCAACACTCAGAATATCAGAACAGTCATAACCATCCAGCTGAGCCTCACCACTGTAATCCTGCTTCTCAATGGAATGTATATCAAGTTTTGACAGGAAATGCTTGCCAGGACCTGATGTCTCTACTTCATCAACACTGATTAGTGATGCTTTACTGTGTACATTTCTTGGGTTGGAACTAAGAACAGCATATGAGGGGCATTTATTCTCCATTGGTCTATGATAACTCCATAGCACTATTTTTGGTTGAAATTGTGTGTACTTCACCATTTTCTCTAGTGATCCCCAGGAGATACTGTTGTGTATATTGCTGCAAGGAATTTGTAGAACATGCAATTTCCTTCAGAGGGTGAAAAGATAGCAGATAGTTAGCATATGATGGAACTATGCAGATTGCTGAAGCATGTTCCTATCAGAAACACCAAATATTTCTGTAAAATGCAGAGGTGGAAAAGAAATTCAACGTCTCATGTTAAAGAACTCAACAAATGTGAAAATTATTCAAATGGCATTATAGAAGAGCTGATCTTTGGAAAGGATTAAACAGAAACCCATCCTCTCTATGCAGTTGATAATAATCAAATATCGGTCAGCAACAGATTGCTTCTCCCAAAGCATGTTGGAGAACTTCATTACTCATGCAAATCACGAACTGGAATGGATAATATGTTTCATGGACACTGTTAAAATGTACATGTGACCCATTCCCCAAGACCAACCCCATAATGCAAACAATTATGGATCTCTGGCGTCTGGTGATGTTATAAGCAAAGGAGTTTCAAGTTCTTCTGCAGCAAATGGGCAGCCATCAAGACCTCAAGAATTGATTCAATAGTACTCGGAGCTATTCAACTACTAGGACCCAAAATACAGAACGAAACTAAAGAAAATTACACACCGAATTGACAAAACCTTCTCAATCTATCAAGAAAACATAGTGATGATATCATTGAAATAATAAAGCAATGTTCTTTCGTCTCTTGTACAACATTGTGTGGCTGCTAAGAAAGCCATGCAGTTTCATCAGAGCTACATTTCCTAATATAAATAAAAAATCCAATTGATGAGAGAAACTCCATAATGAAACCGTGCTCATAATACCCACCACTAGGAAGATGGAATTAATCTGTTACTTATAAAAATAGTTGAAAATAGTTTTGGGTCAAATGTTGTTATATACCAACTTACTACCAGTCGTGGTTGAATTGAAGCTGAGTATTAAAACTTGAGTAACCATTTCATAAGGGAGACTAACATGAATTGAACATCTCTCTGGTCTCGATTTTCTCTTCTGTGTGTTCTCTCTCTCTCCTCTCCTTCTTTTGATCTTTCCTTTTCTCTGTTTTCTCTTCTTTTTAAATAAAAATTCACGCCACATAAACATTTGAAGTAAAATGCCATATTTAAACCCATACACGTACCCAAGGTTCATCGGACCAGTAGAGAAATTGAGGTTTTATTCATTGCTTTTTCGGTTGTTTCTTGAGGAGTAAAAGAAAACAAAGAACCGCAGAAGAGCAACTACTAGTTGAGGCATTTCAATTTCATTTCTTACTTGCTATCCATAACTGAAAATTTTTGAAACCAGAACAGAAAAGGCAACCCAACTGCGGAAACAAGCCAAGTATGCAGGAAAGGTGGGAAAGTTAGGGACTTACAAAGGAAAAACCGGCATTTCAGATTACTAAAGTGTACGCTACTCTACTCAGAAAGCAGGTGGCACTGAGAATTGTATCTTGGGTTTACTAATTATCTCCTTCTGTTTAGTGTTTGCAGGAAGCAAGATTCGTCCTTTACCTCACTGGCAAAGAAGAGAAGAGGAGGGGGTGACGAATTTGAACCTAACATTGAGGATTAGCTTTTCGCAGTGGTTCAGCCTCTCCTCTCCTATGTTTTAGCTGCCTCGGCTTTCGTTTCCTTTTGACTACCCCTCCCTATTGACTCTTCACGAGCTTCGCTTATTGGCGTCTCTAGTTTTAGTGTTTTACTGTGTAATTTTGGAACCAGAAAAATTAAGACTTATTTCTTGATAGTAGCTACTCCTCTGAGTTATTACAAAAACATGGTAAAGGCTCAAATTGACAGGACTCGTTTCAAATATTAACTTTCACAAATCCTAATAGCTCATAGACTGTTTTAAATTTTAATATCTGCCATTTTAGATGGGAGATTATGATTTGTGGCAAGGTCTCCACCTAGTCTGTGACTCCTTTATGTTAAAATTTTTGGAGAAAGAAAGGACCTTTAAGAAATTACTTATAAATTGAGTTAAAATTTATTATGAACCATCCATACTGAGTTATGAACCATCCATACTGAGTTTAACTTTATCCCATGTTATAACCAAAAGACATTAACTTTATCCCAAGTTATCATTAACCTCCCAAATAGCCAAAAGACATGACCTAGATCATATCCTTTACTAAGTGATCAAGTTTATTAGGAAAACTAACAACCTTAGAGATTTATTAAACTTGTTATGTAGATAACTTCTTCGCTATCTTCGGAGGATTTCATTAAAAAATAAATAAATATAGTAAGCCCTCATAAACCCTTCCTGTATAACGACATGCTTTATAATATGTTCATGAAAAATATAAAATGTGAAACCTTTTCCGTAGTATAAGCAAAGCTATCCCAAACTTACCGGCTAGTATCGACGATATAAGGCTTTTGGTTTCTGGTCAGCTATCTCTGTCTTTCGTCTTTTTGCTTGTTCATCTCACTTGGGTATCAGTTATTTGTGCAGTTGGGTGGAGTTCACTGAAGCTTTTTTCCCCGTTCTATTGATCATGGGCACCTTACTGATCACGGGAACTTTATTAAAGCTTGTGTCTTTTCATTAGTTGTTGAATTTGCAGTTTGTTATGTGGTTGATTTTATCAGCGCTTTTTGGTATCTGTGCTTGTTTTTGTTGGTCGGTTTGTTTACTGACGTTCATACGCGCGTCTTCATGAAGCATAGAGGCCCCCAAGTGCATGATATTGAAATTTATATATTTACTTATCACCACATCTTGTCAATTCGATGTAGTGCTTTTGGATATCATCGGGGGAACTTTTCGTGATGAAGATACTGTTCTTTGAAAAACTAGCATATGTGAACACTTGCGTGAAACTGATATGCATGTATAAATTAATTTTGATACATGTATGAATGTTTGTATTAGCACAAGGGCCACTACGATGAAATTAAGCAGAACTTAGTGGTGACCGCCAGTCGCTAGTGCCTTCAATTTGCCATGGTTTAACCGTCTCTTCCTCAATTACTGCTTCCTTTTATATATTGGTTCACATTGCTGAGGAAATAAGTTCAGCGCTTATTTTTTCTTTTGGCTTTTGAAAATGCTTAAAGTGCTGATCCTTTTGAATTTTCAATGTCTTGTCAGACTATTCTCCTACTTGAGAATTGAGATGCCATTTTCACCTTTCATGGTCTGTTTACCATATCTTGCAAGTCTTTAAAACTCGTCTTCATCTTTTGCTGCTTGAAGTTATTTTCTGGAGAAATGATCGGTAAGCTGTTCCTTGAGCAGGTGTTTGGAGCATTGATTTAAGGAACAAGTAAAATGGATTTAAAGTCGAAAGGTATAACCTGGGTTGGGAATATTTGCCAGAAGTTTGAAACTATGTGCAGTGAAGTGGATAACATCCTAAACCAGGTATTTTCATTGTTTCTATACTAGTTTTTCTTTAGTTTGTACCAATATGATGGTGTAAAAGTCATAGACCATCAGTTAACAGCTGTACCTCCACTTACCTTTTTTATGCATCAGAAATTGCTGTGCCTCCACTTTGATCAAGCTACCTCAGTTATGAACTTTTCTTATGCATTTACTGCTTCTTGATTTGCAGGATACAGTGAAATATGTTGAAAATCAAGTAAATACTGTTGGTGAGAACATGAAAAGATTCTATGCTGAAGTAGTTCAAGATATAAATCCTCTTTTACAGAATTCTTCAAAGAATGCAACTCATGTAGAGCCTTCTGATACAAATCCTGCCACTTTTACTTCTGTTCAAACAACAATTAAAATTCAGGGAGATGATGAGCACATTAATAATCAAGAGAAATTCCCTGCAGCTGAAGAGCGACCACCTATTTTTAAAGATGCTGAAGTTGTTGAAGATATTAAGCCTCTCTTACAAAATGCTATAGAAAGCGCAGCTCTTGTAGTGCCTTCCAATGCGAGTCCTGCCCCCCATTCTTCTACTCAATCAATAAGTAGAATTCAGAGAGATGATGAAAATATTATTCTTGAAGAGAAATCTCCTATTGTTGCAGAGCGATCACCTGTTTTTGAGGATGGTGAAGTGGTTCAAGTTATAAATCCTCTTTTACAGAATGTTACAAAAGTTACAATTCAAGTAGTGCCTTCCAAGACAGATTCTGCCACTAATACTTCTTCGGAGTCAACAATTAGAATTCAGAGCGATGATGACCATATTATTGATCAAGAGAAATTCCTTACTGCTGAAGAGCAATCACCGGTTTTTGAAGAGAGATCATACATAGAGCTCATGTATTCCATGCCTCCAAAGGAAAGGAAGATTCAATCATCTAGTGAGCTTCACTCTTCAGATCAATTGGGTGCCCAAACTTTTGAGGAAGCGCTTGAAGGCACAAAGTCTGATGTAGCATTAGGAGACACAAAAGATGTTTTAAAAGATGAGAACGCTGATGTGAACTTTGAAGAAAATGAAGTGGAGGAGACCTCTACAAGACAGAGGCTTGAATTGTTTTCATCTGACATGAAAGAATCTTTGGAAGAGTCATTATTGAATGAATTTATCGATGATGATTGCAATGTTCCACGTGGACTTCATGCTGAGGTTTCACATGTGACTTCACTTCATGGAGAGAACTTTCAGTATCCTCAAAGGGAAAAAGTAGTTTGTGGTGGATTTTCAGTTGGTTCTGACTGTCTTTATAAAGTTAGAAGTGCTATTTCTTTGTCAAGTGATTTCCCATGGCCAACATGTGACGAGAAAATAGTGCAGGACCTTGCGTGCTCCAACAGTTCCTTAAAATCAGGTCACTGTAGTGAGTTGGAGAATTCATTCTACAATACCCCTACCATCATAAGTTCTTGTAATGATCCTTCTAGCGGGGCCAGTCACGGTTCTTGTAGTTCTGGTTTTCTCTTATCTTCCACATCTGGAACATACGTATGCTGTAATAATGAGATGGAAGATAGGGGAACTACCTCCTCCAACAGCATTATTTCCTTGGAATCTATGAGTACGTATTTCACTATTTCTTATTTATATGCCATATTTGGTTACTTCTACAACTGTTTGTCCTTTCAGTTAATTTTTTATAAGAGTAACAATGTCTGTGGAAATGTTGGAATATGCCTTTGGGGTGATAATTTCGAGCTATTACTTGATGCTTGGCATTTCTTTGGGAAGGGTTGAGGGGTTACTTGCCTTTGGCTGACAATTTTCTAAATATGGGATTCTATTCTACTGATTCTTTCTTTCCAGTTATTTTGCGTGTATTCGAGAGTATTTCTTGCAGTCTTTTTTGTCTGCTTTATCCGGTAATATTTATTTAGAAAGTCGTATGTCATCTTAGGCATATGAAGTGATTTCCAAATATTCTTGGAAAATGGTCATATGGTCAAATGTTAAGTTGCTGTTCTTTCTATTGATAAAAAGTGAGTTTTCCTGGGTGATGTAATTATAAAAAACAAAATTGAATAGCATATATATCTATCTATTTTGTTTGTGCAGTATGTTGGATATTATTGTTAAGCAGTGGAGAAGCATCAGTTTAGGCATCATGTGAAGAAGTATTTATCAGTTTGTTTGGCTTTATCTGGCAAGTATTCATTGTAGGTAGTTGTCACTCAAGGCAAGGCCTTTCTGTGACCTATCTTGAACTCTATGCAATTTGACATGAGAAAATGATTATTGACGAATCCACTATTTCCTTTCAATAATGCAGTACAATTTGATATGAAAGAGGATATCTCGATACTTTTAGGTTTGCAAGGCATGTTAACCTAAGGCATGTTGGGTCTGGAAATTGTTTCTTCCAAAAAAAGAGAACAGAAATGGTCAATCTATTGTTACTTCGAGCTAACTGTAAATGCGTCTGACAATATGTTGTAGTCCCCCTGTCCAGTACAATCTTCATCCATTTGTTGGACTTTGGTTTCATGCAAATGATAAGTATTCTAGTTGCGATCGTTTGTGATTCCTAGATCACACCCTTCTGCCAAAACACCCGTTAGGAACGGACATCTTCATCCTGTAAGATGTCAAGAAGTCTAAGTTGTTCCCTTATGACCTTGCTATTTATTTACTTGTTTGCTGCTATGTGCTTTCCTCTTCTTTGGATGTTAAATATACTTTTATCTAATAACACCATTCTTTGATTGTTTTCTTATTCAACTTTTGCTATTAATGTTATTTCTATATGTTGTCATAAAATCATGTACAGGAAGTTCCAGTAGCTGTGGTTATATCAGTGATGATATGGAAGAAATGGATACGGTTGATTTGACTGATAAGGTGAAACCGGAGGAGAGCTGTGTCACTGTGGACATTAGAAAACATCACGGAGTCTTTTCTAGACCCCGGACTTTCAGATCATACAAGGTTCACTCTTGCTCCGCCCTTTTCATGGTTATATATGTGTTTGGCCCATTGATCGAGCATTTATGGATTTGCTACATCTTCATCTTTGAGACATTTCATTGTTTTTCTAAGTCAGGATGCTTGAATAGAATTCTCGGGAGTATATTCCCTGCAATATTTATTTGACAATCAAAGGAAAAACAATGCACAGTTAAAAATTATGTTGATGCCTTCAACTTTTGGAATTCGTAAAATTAAACTACAACAGCACCACCATATAGAAAACTAACAACCCTACTTTGTTTTTTGCTTTGAAGAAAATGATCAAGGATGCTTTTACTCACAAGAAAAGATTAATCAAGGAGTATGAGCAGCTAGCTATTTTGTATGGAGACCCTGATTCAGTTTGTGGCCAGGATACCATGCAGAGACACTCGTGTCCAAGTGGCCCTTTAGCATCGGAACTGAATTTACAGAATCGTGAGAAGCATGACTCTGACTGGGAACTCTTGTAAACGATTCAAGAGGCTGAAGGAAACAACTGGGGATGAGGATGAGGCTGGTTAAACGGTTGGACTTGGACAAACTGTTGCTCCTGGTAAATAAAGCTGAAGATGGTGCCCCTCTTTATGAATAATAACCAACCCTTTTCCCTGCTGTGAATAGAATAATGAGTTGGATGTTAGTGTTACAGAAATTTTATTTAGAGGACTGCCTGCAATCTATCTGGAAAACTTGGAAGTGATTTCTAGTAGTTTAACAACTTAAAGGGTTTTGATGCTCCAGTGCCTTTCTAGTTAAAAACCATCCCTTTGCGGAATCATATAGTTAGTATATGTTGTGTTCTACAGAGCAATGGCTGCGAGGAGTCTAACATGGAGGAAGAGGGAATCCTCAATTCCAACAATGCAATTAACTCAAAAGATCCTAAATTATTCCTTAACAACGGGCAATATATGGATAATTTCAAAGACAAATTATTCTCTTGCCCGACTTAATAAAAGGGCAAACAATATAAAAAAATCTTTCAAAAGAACAAGACAGGTTTTTCAAAAGCCTCTGACTTTAAGCCTTAAACCTTAGCCACTTCCCAAACAAACTGAAAAAACAGAACCGCTTACTGAGACGGACCATTCGACTGACAGTCCAGAGAGAATTTTGAGAATATGATAATGAGCGAAGCTTACGGTTTCCATGCTCGTTGCCTTCGCTTTCTCGCAGCGAATCCCCTCCCATTACCTTACCGCCACTGCCACCGTCGCCCATTCTCCGCCAACACCATTACCAACAACCCGCCGTGTTCGGTTTCCATAGCCAACAAGAAAGAGAAGGTTATCGTGATTTCTGGTCCCACTGGTTCTGGAAAGACCCGTCTTGCGTTAGAGCTCGCCAAGCGTCTTAACGGAGAAATTATTAGTGCGGACTCTGTCCAGGTCGCTAACCTATCCCTTTTTCTTATTTTTCATCCGACTTTCGTGTATTATGTTGGAGACAGTAAGGATGCTTGTGGGTGTCTGTTTATATTCTGACCAGGGAAACTTATTCGGAAAGGTGAGCGATTTTGTCGTCATAAACACATTTAAAACTGGGAAGTAAAGAAAAGAAAAGCACATTGCAGTTCTCACCATTGCTGTTTTTATCTGAGGAGAAAATTTAGCACCTTTACTGGTTAGCTCGGGGAATTTAGTTTTTGAAGAATTGCCTCGTGGTGTACGTTAACTTCGTAGCATATGCAGATACTAAACTGTTCCGGTGCTAAATCTTATATAAACGTTACGATGGATTGAAATTGTTGAATCTTTCATTCTTACTAATTACTATTTGATGAATGGAGAAAGGGGTTAAGAACCATAGACTAAGGAAATTGAGTTTACTCGCCTTTTAGTGCAGGTGTATCGTGGTCTTGATGTTGGATCTGCAAAGCCTTCCTTAAGTGACAGAAAGGTATTTATTTTAGGCGTTTTTGGCTCTTAGTACTTTGCTTTTACTGACATCCCACTCTTTGATCAATAAATTAAGAGAAAGCCTTCCAAGTAGTTAATAAGTTGCATGTTAAATAGGTTATAGGTATGCACATAACTTGGATTTTTTTTTTCTTTTTGAACAAAGACATTGTAGAAGTTGTTGTGAGAAGATGAGTTATGGTCAATGCAATGATTGATGCTCTGTTTCTGATTAACCTTCTTTTAGGCACGTTAATTGTATGGAGTCTGTTGCAATTCCCACAAGCATACATTACAACTTGTGCTCAGTGAGAGAGAGAGAGAGAGAGAGAGAGGCAGTGAGTTGCTATCACAACTTAAAGTAGTGCCTAGGATTTTGTATGGCCAAGAAAATATTAAAGAAGAAAATGTGAACAAATGAAGATTGCACCTATTATTATCTCATTTTATGCAGCTTTCTTTTATGTCTATGGCAGAACCAATGGTTCAGTTGGTTAGCCAATAGTGCATAGTCTTCTCTTTCTCCACAGAGGTCCACCCTCATGATTGAACCTTGGTAGGTTAGGGGGAAATAAGCCTCCTCAATAACTATGGCCAACTTCTGGGGACTTATTTTGGTGAACTCTTCTATGTTTTTTTCTATCTACAAATCATCATCAAACTAAAAGGGAAATGCTTAATTGTAAAGAATGAAGCGAGACATACAGAAACTTTTACTAAAGTCTTGTTTCTAATTGAGTATGTGGAGATTATATAATGCTATATTGACGACAAACTTTATATCATATTACTGCTACTCTATGTGTACGTGTCTGAATTCAGACAGAATTTAACAGAATTTTCATAGGAAAAAAAAAAGTGTTTCCCTTTCCTATCATACATAATCATTTATAAAGTCGTCTGAGCAACCTAACCATTCTTCACTCTGGTATGGCATTTATTTCCTATTAAATTTGTAAATTATGTTATTTTTCTAGAAATGTTGTCAGTTATTTGAATCAACTGGTGTGCTTACGTCAACTTCATTTTGCAGGAAGTGCAACACCATCTGATTGACATTTTAAACCCATCTGAAGGTATTTCTCTGAGGAAACATTTATCTTACAAGAGTGTTATATGACATCTAGTTTATGCTTATTTTCTTTTGCTACGTTTCTTTTTTTCTTACCATTAAGATGTTTATCATGCACTGTCTTTTCAGATTACAGCGTTGGACAATTCTTTGAAGATGCAAGGCAAATCACCCAAAATATTCTCAGGAATAACCGTGTGCCTATTGTGGCTGGTGGGACTGGATTGTACTTACGATGGTAAGTTATCTTTACACTTGACTCCATGATGAGCCAGATATAGAACTAGTGTTTCCCTGTTTTCTTCGACATATCTCAAACTTTTCAATTTATGCAATCCCTCAGTTGCGGCCAGGACAACTTTTTGTCCTGATAGTTAATTATTGAGTGCATTATTATCACAAAAACTGAAAAGAAAGAGTCAAAAATACATATCCCAATAATATGATTAATTGTGTTATGAGTTTTTAATGTGTTATATCAACGTTTTTTTCATAAAAGTTTGAGTTCATTATGAATATAGGTATATCCTTTTAATTACATACACTCATTTAATTCTACACATATGTATATATACAAAGGATAAGCATATGATTCATTTAAGCCCTATTTCTCCAATCTCTCCCCTTATATTAACATGGAATCAAAGCCACTCCTACTTTCTGTTGGTTTCCTTATAAATTTCTGCTTTGTGGGCCATTCAAAAACGTCTAATCCTTCAAATTTCAGGCGCCAGATGTTCATTCTTGGGTATGAGGGGTGTAAAGTGTGTGAATATCCCATGTTGACTAGGAACAAGTGCCTAATAAGCCTCATAAGACTTGAGAGCAGTCTTTCTCCTCTTAAGGTTCCTTTTGGGGTAGAGTTAATATTAGCTTTATCATGGTATCAATCCCACTCCTTGTTTAATATCTGTCCTCCCAGATATGTCTAGCCATGTGAGTTAGTGCAAATGTTTGGTCCAACAAACTTTTCATAGCAAATATTCTTTCTTAAGTGTGGGAGGTATGTATTAATACTCCATATATACTAGGAATAAGAGCCTAATAGTCTTATAAGACTTAGTTTTATTATGGTCTCTTCTCAAGTGAGAAGATTTGTTTAAAATTTTTTATTAGGCAAATTTGTTCCTAAATAAGAAGACCTTTTTAGTTATTGATTTGATTGTTTTCTTTCCAAGTGAGAAGTATGTTGTTGATTCAGTGAATATTTTTCTAATGAGAAATGTCTTATGTTGGTTTATTATTGGTTTGTAACAAGCTTGAGCATTGATGTTCTAACTTGAGGAGGTGTATTAGAATATTTATAAGATTGATTATAATCACCCTTGATTTACCATAGTCTAAACGGATTGGTCTCTAATATTATTATGTAAATCAAGAGATTTTATTACTTAATGTGCACATGATTCTTCCTTATATCTAATGCTTCATTATGAGAGTGAGCCTTGGAGCAACTGGTAAAGTTGCTCCTTTGTGACCAGGTCACTGGTTCAAGCCACAAAAATAGCCTCTTTGTAAAAATACAAAGAGAAGGTTGCGGCCCCCGCCCC
>JANZLD010000237.1:87611078-87627311 GCA_026413575.1 Erythroxylum carthagenense
TACCCTAGCTCTATATAAGCATAGCAGTATCTGTACATCTTTTTTAATCAACTGAATAAAAGTCAGCAGTTGTTACAATAAGACCTTTAGAAACTTCTAAAATACTATTCTTCACGTCTGGAAGAGTTTCATTTTGACACCACACTGGAAACGTCATGCAATTTTTCACTCCCAGAAGAATTTTGGCGTGACACTTTCTTGATCCACCACTTGTGAAGTCAATTATAGGGAAGAGAACAACTGCAGTTGAGTTCTCCAACATTCAAGAATGAAGTTAAATCTCTAAATCGATAATGTCTCCCCATCAACTTAAAATAAAAATCTGCAGACGTGAACTTAAATGAAATCTTAAATAGGATCGACAAGGAAGAAATCTTTGGGACAAAATGAAAAATATCAATAGTAGCATGCTCCATGAACAGTATCACGTAGCTGCTACTTACAATCCATGTCATAAAGTGATTCTTCCTTTTTTAAAGTTTTTTTGGGGCTCACATTGAAAATAGAATGACTTATGATACTGTTCACCACTACATCAACACTTGTCATGTCACAAAGTAATCTTTCCTTTTGTTGTTTTAGGGGTTTTTTCTGGCTCATATTATGTAAAAAAGAAATAGAATAGCTTATTATCGATTACTTTTTAGTCTTCTATTTACTTCCTATATAGGATCCATAATGCAATTATACGAAATCTCTAACAATTAGCTTAAGCTGTTTTCTCCAATCTCTCCCTTTACATTAACAGAGTAGAAAGCCATTCTAATGCTATCATCTTGAGTAGCTTTTTCTTTTCATATGTTGTAATTCTATAGTTATACGGGTTTTCCTAAGTTTATAAGCAATCAGCTCCACTAGATCTTTCCTTTTCATAAGAAGATTTATCATCAGAATTTGCTTCAAAGTTATCTCATCTCTGTTCATATCAACTACCATCTCTTGAAACTTGTTTCCTTGTTGACATTATACACTTAAATCTAGTCATAAGACATGGAATGATATCCAACATAGCATTTTTGGAACTTGGTGCACCCCTTGGCCATGTATATCGACTACTATTGGCTTTCGGGCTCATTTTTCTTTGCTCAGTATTGAAACAAGATTACGATGAGGCAGTTAGTAGAGAGATCTCAGGTTGTAAATTACTGGAAACACCTTAAATGCTGTCAATATTCTGAAGTGAGGTGAAACTAATGTAGCAAATGCATATAAGTATGTTGCATGGAATTTGCAGGTTCATATATGGGAAGCCAGATGTTCCAAAAGCATCACTGGAGATTGCTTCTGAAGTATACTCTGAGCTTTCAGAATTTCAGAAGAATCAAGATTGGGATGCAGCAGTGCAGTTAGTTGTAAAATCAGGTGATCCAAAGGCTGAACTATTGGCTGCCAATGATTGGTACCGTTTGCGGCGCAGCCTTGAGATAATCAAGGTTAACTGGTGATCTTTTAGCTATACTGATGTGATATTGAGAGTTATTTTCTCTTAACATCTGCTGAGATACTTGTGTACTTGAAACTGTTCTGTGTTAGGTTATTTTCCTTTTATAACTTGTTTTTTCTCATTCTCATTATTTGTGTATTGGTTGGAGAATTATATGACAGCAGCATGAGTTGCATAAGCTATAATTACTTCATATATCTATTTCTTTTGACATGACAGGCTAGTGGATCTCCACCTTCTGCTTTTCAAGTTCCATATGATTCTTTCAAAGAACCTTTCAGTACAGATTCCAGATACAGATCCTACAGTGTGAATACATATCAAGATGCAAATGAGTCAGTCAAGTCAAAGGATTTGGACTATGAGTTCCTTTGCTTTTTCCTCTCAAGCCGTAGAATAGATCTCTACAGATCAATTGATTTTCGGTGTGAGGAAATGCTATCAGGTGGATTACAACTTGTCCTCTGTGGTATATAGTTATATATCTCCCTGTGATATCAAATTCTCTCATTCTGGTTGATAGGGAGAAATATGACCTTTATCATTCATTAGATGAATATTTGTCAAATTGGGTTTTTTACAACTCTATTTGTTCTAGAGATTTATGGAATTTATGATTTAAATTGGTTGAAGATATATAAAATTTGTAAGATATAGCGGACATGATTGGCTGTACATGTCCTGTAGCATTGTCTTTCAGGCTGGCAAGCTTGTTGTCAATAGTTTCTCTTGGTCTTCTATGTTACTGTTTACTTTAACCGCCAGTCTTGCTTGCTGAACTTGTTATTTGAAAAGCTAATTTTAGTAAAGGTAAAAAGAGATTCTTATACTAAGCTGCAGTGTTTCCTTCATCATTTTGGATTATTTAAGTATTAGAAACTATTTATTATCTCTGTGGATCCATCTTAATTATATCTCCTATAGCTTTTTCCTTTTCCTTTTACTGTGTTTTCCCCATATGCTATTGGAAATATAGGTTACAATAGTGCAAAATGATAATTTTCTGGTCTTAATTTGATAAGTTTCTTGAATAAGGCATCAATTTTGAGTTACAATTTTGGTGCATGTGGTTTCATTATTCAACTCTGAATTATACTTTTTTTAACTTTGTTTTGTTTGTAGGAAGTGATGGGATTTTGTCTGAGGCAAAGTGGCTTCTTGACTCCGGTCTCCTTCCAAATTCCAATTCTGCAACCCGAGCAATTGGTTATAGACAAGTACGTAACTTACGTATGCTCACAATGAATTCCATGATGAAATGCTGTTTCTAGTTTTTCTGTCTGTCAGTTTCGTCTTTTGCATGGTAGCTTGGATCTACTTGCTTCAAGTTATCAACAAGTTAGCTGTATTACCTTTTGGATCTTTAGGCAACTACCTAGATAATAAGTTAGATTAATATACGTTGTTAGATTGATTGGCAAAAATTCTATTTAAATGGATAATAATGTTGGCATTGTTCTCACAATTTCTATGATTTTATACGATTGTCATTTGTCTGGAATCCTTACATGTTCAGTTATGTTTATAACTAAAGGTTTCTTTTATATGGTTTCAGACTATGGAGTATCTTTTAAATTGTAGGCAAGACGGTGGCATGAGTTCTGCTGGAGATTTTTATGCTTTCCTATCTGAATTCCAGAAGGCATCTAGGTATTTCTGCTTTGCAATTGATAGAGATGTCATACTCCCCAAAGATCTTAATTTGTACTGTAATAGAACTGCAAGTTTCCTTGTTTATTTTTTAACTGGAAATTGCTAATGAGGAAAATAGTGAAAGTTTTATTTGTCATTCAACAGATGCAAACACCAAAGAAGGGTAATTTTGGGTAGCATATGCTTTATTATGTTACGTGGAAATGGGTGCTGCTTTTAATAAACTTTCCATTGCACTTTGTATGATGACGTTATATTCATCATCATATTTGAACTACTGGACATATAGAATTGAAATCCCCTGGAAAGTGAGTAGTTTGGTATGGGGAAGTTTGAATGGCATCTCTTTTCGTTGTGCTGCAACTTTATTTTTAATCTTGATTAGGTGATGGCAGGTTCTGATCACAATTTTCTGATGGTATTAATATAGAGTTGGTTTTTATATATGGCTGTTTAATAACAGTTTCTCAAGCCCTTCAATATTTTGTTTGCAGAAACTTTGCAAAAAGGCAAATGACGTGGTTCCGCAATGAGCACATCTATCACTGGATTGATGCTTCTAAACCACTGGTATATTTTGCTGTGATTCTGTATTTAAAACTGCTTACGAGTGGTTATGCTAGTCTTTACTAAATGCATGTCTCTTGGGATTTTCTTTTTGGGTTTTCCGTAAGGGGAATATCGATGGTTCTCTCTACAAGGCTCTTAGTGCCTGCTGTTTTATCATTGTGATCACATTTTTCTTTTGCTCTTGCATCCATTGTTGTCGCTTTGCAAGTGTTTGCATGCATTAGCAATTCTGTGTCAGAAAGTGAATAACTCAATAGAAAATATATGTTACAACTGTTGGGTTTTATATTCTAACAATTAAGTCTTGAAAATATGTTTTTTCTGTATTTTATCAAGAGGATTGACAATATTTATATACAATTTGAGGAAATTATAATCCCTAGATTTAAGGGTTTATAATATGGTAAATCTACATTCATATCAAATAGAATCAACACTCCCCCTCAAGCTGGAGCGTATATATCGGATGCATCCAGCTTGTTACATATATATATTATCCTAGGACCCCGTAAGGACTTAGTCAACATGTCTGCTAGTTGATCCCTAGAGTTCACTTAAGAAGTCTTAATGATGCTTGAGAGGATTTTCTCTCTAATGAAGTGACAGTCAACTTCTATATGCTTGGTCCTCTCATGAAAGATTGGATTTGATGAGAGATACATAGCTGACTGATTATCATAAGCAAGTTCCATAGGACCAATCTCACAAAACTGCAACTCCTGGAGCAAGTGCTTTAACCACAAAAGTTCACAAGTAGCATTAGCTAGCAGGATACTCTACTTCCGTGCTAGACCTTGCAACAACAGTTTGCTTCTTGCTCTTCCAGGAAATTAGGTTTCCTCCAATAAGAACATAATAACCAGAAGTGGACCTCCTGTCAATAACATCACTTGCCCAATCTACATCAGCATATCCAATGATTTTTGTATGACCCCTATCCACATAAACAAGCCCCTTACCAAGTGATCCTTTGATGTACCTTAGGATTCGAACGACTACATTCCAATGATTCGCATATTAAGAAATTGGCTCACAACACTAATAGGAAAAGCAATGTTAGGTCTAGTCAAAGTGAGATAGTTCAACTTTCCCACTAACCTTCTATACCTGTCTGGATCAGAATAGGGCTCCCCTTGATTAGGTAGCAGCTTCACATTTGGGTCCATAGGTGTGTCAACAGGTTTACAATCAAGCATTTCAGTTTCTTCCAGAATATCAAGAGCATACTTCCTTTGAGAAATAGCAATACTTGTCTTTGATTGGGCCACTTCAATCCCAAGAAAGTATTGTAACTAACCAAGGTCTTTAGTTTGAAAATGCTTTAACAAATATCGCTTCAATTCCTTAATGCCTTGTTGATCATCACCTGTAATGACGATATCATCCACGTACACCACAAGATAAATAATGGTACCTAATGAGGAGCATTTAAAAAATACAGAATGATTTGCCTCACAATGAGTCATGCCAAATTGTTGGATGACTTTACCAAACTTCCCAAACTATACTCGAAGTGACTGTTTTAAACCATATAAGGATTTCTTTAACTTGCAGACTCGGCCTAACTCCCCCCTGAGCAACAAATCCAGGTGGTTGCTCCATATAAATCTCCTCCTCAAAATCACCATGTAAGAAGGCATTCTTAATATCAAGTTGATACAAGGGCCAATGTTTGATGGTAGCCATAGATAATAACAAACGAACAGAAGCCATCTTAGCAACAGGAGAGAAGGTATCACCGTAATCCAAACCATAGATTTGAGTGTATCCTTTTGCGAGTAGGCGGGCTTTCAATCGGTCGACCTGTCCATTAGAACCAACTTTAACAGTAAAAACCCATCGATATTTAACTGTAGATTTGCCAGGTGGAAGTGAAACAAGTATCCATGTATGATTGGACACCAAGGTTATCATCTCATCAATCATAGCCTGTCTCTATTTGGGATGGGATGGTGCTTCCTAAAGTCTTAGGAATGGTAATAGATGATAAAGTAGAAACAAAGGCATAGTGTGAAGGAGATAATCAGTGGTAACTCAGAAAGTGATAAATGGGATAAGGATTACGAGTAGAGTGTGTACCATTATGAAGTGCAATAGGCTGGTCATCAGAAGTATCAGGCAGGACCGCAACAAGAGAAGAGATTGGGGCTGGAATTGAATCACGAGTATCAACTGAAAAAGGAAGCTCTAATGTGTCTGGTCATTGTCACTCATAAGTAATACCAAATCGACGTGAGGAAGGTCCAACTTGTAACTGCGGATCCGAAGATGAGTCAAGAAGAGGCACAGGTAATACCTGTGAAGTCGTGTTAGATGTAGTTGATGATGCAAAGAATGGTGTATCATCAAAGAAGGTAACATCTACAGTCATATAGAAACGGTTTGTAGTGGGGGAATAACATCGATACCCTTCCTGAACCCGAGAATACCCAAGAAAGATACACTTAATAGCACGAGCAGACAACTTGTCACATCCAGGAGATAGATTATGAACAAAGCAAGTAGAACCAAACACATGTGGGGGGACAACATAAAGAGGATCCCTAGGAAACAAGATAGTACGAGGAACCTTATTACCCAAAATAGTAGATGGCATGCTATTGATTAAGTAACATGTGGTAAGTAATGCATCACTCCAAAATTTTAAAGGCGCTTTAGCATTTGTTAATAGAGTACGAGTTGTATCAATAAGATGACGATGTTTACGTTCAACCATTCCATTTTTTTGGGGTGTATGAAGACAACTGGAGTGATTTATGATGCCATGGGATGCCATAAATGACGTGAATGAAGCAGAAAAATATTCTTTGGCATTATCACTGCGCAAAACCCGAATTGTCTTTCCAAATTGGTTCTTGATTTCTGAACAAAAAGTCTTGAAGGCGTCAAATAACTCAGAACGATCTCACATTAAAATAACCAAGTACATCTTGAAAAGTCATCAATGAAGGTAGCATAATACCTATATCCTAAAACAGACGTAAAACGACTAGGATCCCAAACATCAAAATGAACGAGATTAAAATGAGACATAGTTTGACTACTGACACTACTTGGAAAGGAAACCCTGGCATGTTTTCCAAGTTGACTTGACTTACACTTCAGGGACTTCAAACAAGAAAGCTTTGGAACCATTTGCTTTAATTTTTCTAGACTTGGATGACCTAGACGACGATGAAGAAGATCAGGAGACTCTGAAACAACACTTATGATAGATGAATGAGGTTGACTTCAAACAAGAAAGCTTCGGAACCATTTGCTTTAATTTTTCTAGACTTGGATGACCTAGACGACGATGAAGAAGATCTGAAGACTCTGAAACAACACATATGATAGATGAATGCGGTTGTAGGTAGTAGGGACCTTGTGGTTCAAATCCAACTCCAATCGTCTGTCCTATACTCCGATCCTGTATAAGAAAGGAATTAGTATTGAAGCAATTTAGAGTGTGAGTAAGTTGGTTGATAGAGATTAAATTACAGGGTCAGCCAGGTACAAATAAAACAGAATTTAAAGGTAAAATTGGAACAAGTGAAGCTTGTCTGATGCCAGTGGCTTGTTTCTTAGATCCATCAGCAAGAGTAAACACTATGGGGTGTTGTAGGTAGTGATGGTTTAGTGAAAAGAGAGGGATTACCGGTCAAGTGATCAGAAGCACCAGAGTCTAAAATCCATGATCTAGCAAAATGGGAGTGGCAATTGGTAGAATTACCCGTATGTGATATAGTGGCCAAAGAAGAGGCCTGTTGAGTTGCCTTAAAATGAAGGAATTCTTTATATTCATTGGCAGATAGACGATGATCTTCCTCAGACTCAATCTTTTGTTCAACGTTTATTGGAGATTGAGCAACGTTGGTTGTTTTGTTTGGAAATCCATATAAGGAGTAACAACAATCCTGAGTGTGTCCATCTTGGTCACAATAGGAACAATGGAAGTTGCGTCTACCACCTCTGCCACGACCATGACCTCGACTTCCTCGCTTGAGAATCAGTTTTTGATGAGGGAACTCGAATTAAACATCAATGAGTTCCTCCACTGTAGGAATATTTGGATTCGTCAAGGTTTGATTCCGAACGGATTCATTCAAATAGGCAGGCAGGTCAATGTCTGTCATCTAAAGTAACGATAAACTAAGAGCCATCTCATAAAGCCTTTGTATATTGTTAGCATAGATAGTTTCTGCCTGCTTCCAAATATCATAACATGTTTTGTAAGGGCAGAAGTGGACCATCAATCTAGTCTCAATGGATTGCCATAACAAGGATACAAGCTGATAGTCAGCCCTTTGCCACTCTTCATTCTCTGATGCAGCAATGTCAGAAACCTTTTTAAAGAGGTGATCGAATAATCCTTGGCCCAAAAACCAAATTTCTACAGCATTACGCCAATCTAAATAATTCTTTCCATTCAACTTCTCCGAGGTAATGGTAGGAGACCTGGAAAAGACAAAGGAGACCAAATTCTTCTTTGGAAGCTTACCTTTGGCAGATTCAGCCATGGAGAAGACAGAGAAACAAGAAAAACAGCAGCAAAGTTAGAAGGAAACATGTGAACAGTACTCAATGGAGAAATAACTCATGGGGCGGTCACAACAGTGAGTCCTAGAACCAAAAAGGTAGAAATAGAAAGAGGAGGTGCCGACGAACACAACGGTGACAGCAGCGCTGTCGGCAGCAGCCTGGAAGCAGTGCGTGGCCCTCACGCACCGGAGACGCAAAGACAAACTAGCAGCGCTTGGGGAGACATCTGATGGCTGCACTTTGGTGGCTGGCCAATTGGCAATCTCTGAACCTAATGGTGGTGTTGCTTTAGACACCAGAAGACCGGAGCAAGATGGGTCAGCGCTCACAGCAGCGGCTGAAACCCTAAACTACTGTAACAAGAATCTTAAATAGCTCTGATACCAAATTAAGTCTTGAAAATATGTTTTTTTTGTGTATTTTATCTAGAGGATTGTACAATATTTATATACAATTTGAGGAAATTATAATCCCTAGATTTAAGGGATTATCATATGGTAAATCTACATTCATATCAAATAGAATCAACACTAACCTTGTCCATGATAATGCTACTCTTTGTTGATTGTTCATAAGATTTGGTATGAGCCAGTTCATTTAGTAACGACTTTCTAATACTCCTCGCAACCTTGGAACAATGCCTGTTGTCTAAGATGCTGCCCAATAAAAATGCCAATATTCTGAGACTTTCTAGAAGACGTCTCATGGATGTAATATACAACACAAATCTTAGCTTTTTGTATTTCCCTTCCTGCAGGTTTGCTAATTTCCCCAAATGCAATTTCTACAGGAAAAAGTGCTCAACTTTATATGTGATGCATATCATACTCCAAGCCGGGCAGTGACTGTACCTGAATCTCTTCGAATGAAGAAAGACTTAACCCTCCAACAAGAAGTTCTTCAACTCAAAGGCTACCGCACCAAAAATAGGTAACATCTTATAATAGTGAATACTGAAGAAAGCATAATTACCATTAGTTATGAAGAGCTAAAGAGATCTGTTTGTTTTTCGTGAAGGCATTTTGTTAGCCGCAATGACTGTTCTCACATTCTAGACTGGATAAGAAGAACTCAGGCACAAGCAATGAACCTAGTTTAGTTTCACTTTGAATATTCTCCATTCACGCCAGAGAGTAATCAAAACCTTCCAAATGAGATATTTGTGTTTCTTCAAGAGGTGACCTTATCAAGATGCAATCTTTATGCCTTGTTAGCCTTGCTTGTATATCCATGTTAGTGAAATCTTGGAGTCCGTCAATGAACATCATCTGGTGTTCACTGCCCATAACTGTGATCCGTATTCGTATTTTATACTTATTCAGCATAAGCTTCGAGTATGTTGCATTCTAGCTCATTGTCATTCTTTTTTCCTTCTTAGTTTGTATATGTATTTGAAACAAAAAGGGGAATTGTTGAACCATATGGAACTGCAAGGAGATTCAAGTTCATGTTTAATAAGGTCCTTAGCTCTTTTGTTATCATTTGTCCATTATGGGTACTGTTGTGATTGATCAGGTCGTACATAGAATGACAATTTTCTTTTTGATTGGGGTTTAATTTCATCTTGACTTGAAAAAGACAGACGGGCAAGTCATCTATTCAATTAAAAATTTCTATTGGAAGGTGATTTTGCAATAGCAAAAGTACAATAAAATGTTGAGAAGGACTAAAAGATATCTCCTTCGTACACTTAAGGACCAATTTTGGTTAGGCTTTAGCTTGGCTTGGACTTGATTCTGCCTTATCTTTCTCAATTTAACTTAAAATTAATAGGTTCTATTTGAGGTAATTAGATTGGAATTTTTAAAAAAAATAAATTTAGGGTCATATTCAAGTTTGGATTATGTAATTTGACTTGACTTAAAATTAAAAATTTTTTAAAAAAATAACATTATTTTATATGAAATGACAGCGATTATAATTTTTAAAAATAATAAAAATACATATTTAATTGAATTCTTTAAATTTTGGGATTTTAAACTCGTAAATTTTAGATTATCTCTTTTCAATGCAATTTATTATTTTTTAAAATCAGTATTAATAGTAATTCTTAACTTTAATTTTTCTCTTTTTTCCTTTTTTACTCCCTACTTTTTCCTCTTTTCTCCTGTTGTTCCCCCCTTTATCTCTCTTTTCTTTCCTCTCTTTTTTAATTATTTATATGTTTATGGTTTGATGGTACAATTATGTTACCCTTTTAGAAAAGTCATATCGTTACTAATTACTATTTGTGTTCAAGTAAGTTGTCTTATTTTATTAGACCAAAATTTTTCATCTTAAAGGTACAACTGATTCATTTTTCTCCTTCACTTCCAAAAAATTTGATTGAGAATTTATTAATAATTAAATTTTATCAATTTCAATGTAATTATTTTTCTATAATCTTGCATGATTTTCTAAATATAAAAACATGTGGATAACAACAAATTTATTAATATATACTAACATAATATGTTGATATACACTTGTTTGTCTATCATATCAAAAACATATTGACATGTCTTTTATGTGGTTGTCATGTTAGAATTTTCGAAATTTTTAGTTGTTAAATTTTAAAAAAGGGATTTCTCTATTTGAATTAAGTAAGAGATAATTTATTAAAATTATTTTCAATTAAATTTTATTAAAAGAGTCATGATAATTTAAAATAATTTCTAATTGCATTTGAAATTTGTTTTCAAATCAAATTAAAATTATATTTGAAATAAGAATTTAATTTATTTAAGAATCAATGAGTTTAATCTAATTTAATTATTCAAAGAATTGAACATATTATTTTAGATAATGAAGATCAATACCTATAATCAAATAAGGTTTGTATTTCATGTATATAATTTGACATTATTTGCATAAGTTGCATATTTTATTTATTTGTTTGATTTATCGACCCTGCATCTTTTTTCTCTCTCCCGCATTTTTTTTGTATAAGTTGTTTTTTATATAAGTCTTTATTTGTATAAGTCTTTCACATGTACGATGAAATTTATGAAGATTGACTTGTCCTTTTGTTTTTTTATACGAAAAAAATCCGTTTTTCTTTTTTTTTCTAAATGATTTGAGGGGTCCTTTTGAGTTCGTACGCTGTCATATCTACAATTCAGTTCATCTGCTTATTATTATTATGGGGATGATCCCAATCTCGAATATGAACCACAAAAGAAAATGCCTAGTAAACCAATCACAGTAATACTAGTTACAGTACCTATTATCCAAAGAGGAATTATTCCAGTAATATCGGGGTATATATATATATATATTATTACATGTGATTTGTGTTTGATGAGACGAACAAAATGAAATCCTTAATTAAATTATTATGTACACGTTGAGAACACGATTGTTTCCTTTTATTATTTAAGAATAATATCAATTTTATGTCTATTATAATGCTTATTGAGTAATTAAAGGCCCCCATGACCTGAATATATTTTATTTAAAATTAGTGAGTCCTACTTAACTAATTTGTATGATTAGGATGAGTGACATGTAATTATTTAAATTTAGGGGTAAGGTTAGGAATAGTATACAATATATGTTTTGATAGTAGTTATCACTTAATGTATCTAGGAGTCAAATAAGATATGATTGATAAGGATATTATCTACTTTAAGTTTAGTTAGTTTCTTATGTGATTTAAGATCAACTAAATTTAAATAGAATTTTAGTCCACTAGAAAGATTATAGTAATCTTTCATAATAGTAATAAAGGTTATAATTTCAAATAAAATAGTGATAGTAACTAAATATATGATTAAAGTGTTTGTCTTATTTCATAATCATGACATATAACCTATTACTTGCTTACTTACATTAAAATTGTATTCTAAGTAGAAATTATCTATGATTAGTATAGTTGATACTAAGTTATTAGTGAACCAAATTTCTTGGGCATAAGATTGGGTCTGAAAAAGGTTTTCAAAGTTAGAAAGGAAAATTGTATGTCCATTATTTAATTTTGTTATAATCCTTACTAAGGATTTGATGGCAAAATTTTAGAAATATGTCAATATCATATAGATAACAAAGTATGATGACATTTTAAGTTGATTAATATCTCATAAACTTTAAAAACAACATGTAAGATGAATGTCAACATCGAAATATCATAATATAAATAGTTGCATGAAGTAAAGTTGAAAGATATAGTACTTCGAAGAAATTGTTTCATCCAATTTAGCCTACTAAAAGCATAAATAAGGACTATATTTGAAGGCATTAACTATAGTTTGATAATAATTTTCATTAGAACGGAAAATAATTGCTTGACTTTTCCTGCCAATTCATAATATGATAGAGACCATATATGTGTGTGTGTGTGTGTGTGGGAGGGCGGGTATATGCGTATGTGTGTGTGTGTGTGTGTGGTGTGTATATAGTCCATGTTTTTTAGTGTTTGACATTGCAATTTAGATTCGACATTATTACAATATTAAAGGCATGGTAAGAAACAAAATGTTAAGTAAAAACAGTTGATCCAAGTTTATATAAACAATTTACATGTGTTGGATCAAAGGAGACTTATACTTAACATAACTGGTAAATATACAAAGTTAGATAACTGAAAGTATTTTTTATGTCACGTTGGTTAAATCAACTTGATGAGAATCTTAAAATTACCTACAAAAATACATCTATCCTTTTGATTATCAATTGTATGAAACTTGTAAAACTTATTAAGTTGAAAAATAATCAAATCAATTGCTAGTGAAAAGGCGGTGATCGTATTAAATTGTTAAATCTTATACATAGAATGTATAAAATGTAATAATAATTTATAAAAGGATAATACTTATAGTTCATTAAATTTACAGGTGACTTTATATGAAATAGTCATATATGTTAAATGAAATATTAATCTAAATTTTTTAAAAGTTCAAATTATTTAAATCAAAGTAAAATTAAGCACTGAAAATGTCAAAATGCCTAAGATATAAAATTTTTGGTTATCTATGAGAAATGTGATTCTTTAGTGAATATCTTCATAATTAAATTCTGTAATTATATAGATTTTTGTAAGGAGAAAAACACAATATCAGATATTGTGTGATGTAATATATTTTTTTATAGCTATGCTTAGTAGTAGAATTTACTTTCAAATTTTCAATTAAATCAATTAGCAAGATTTCATATTAGATATAAAATAATAGAACTTGGAAATGGTCAAAGTTAATGATTTTGAGATATGATGCTTAGTTGAAACATATATTATTTGATAAGTTTAAAACTAAACTGGATAATAAAAAGCTATAAGACATTTAAACAATTGGATATAATTTTACAAACCCATTGAATAAATCATTTATCCTAATCAATACTTGCAGGAAAATGTTCTCAAGAAAAATAGTAAGAGTAAGATGAAATTCAATAAGTTCAAATCTCATAAAAATACATCAAATTGGAACTATTATTTTTGTTGATACATTTGATGTATAGTTGAAAGGCTTCAAAATGTTGAAAGATTCACATTCGTAATGAATTCAATAAGTTTGTTTTGGATATGATTGTGAGTTTATTATGTTTATAAAAAGTAAGTGGGGCATACATGTACTCTTTAGCGGGAATGCATAGAGACATATTACTTGTAAAAAATAATAATTTATACTTTCAATTGTTAAATGTATGATTTTCAAAAAATAACTCTTATTCAATATGAAAGATAACTATTTAGTTATCAGAATTAAATCTATTTGTTTACTTATTCTAAGCCAAGTACATAGATAATGTACTAAAGATATTTCATATCAGAAATATCAGATTCTTGTGAAGTATTAAAGGTATCAATTGTTCTATGTATGAGTTCATATTTAAGTTTAAAATTACAAGGATATTAACATTAGAAGTAAATCCTAGTTAAATTATATTTTACTTAAAAACATTATTTTGAGATTGAAAAGATTTCAATGTATCATTAATTTTTATTCAAGTTATAATACATTTTTCATTCAGTATAAATCATTATTCAAAACATGAGTTATTTAATTTTTAATCATAAATATATTTTAGGGTTATAATTTATATTCACATTACTAACATATATAAAATCCTAATGGGTCACTTAAAAAAACAGGATGAAAAGAGAAAAAGTTTTTTTAATCAAATTGGACTTTATTGTAAAGTTTGAAAATTTTTATGATTAAATACGATATATTTAATAATCAAGGATTAATATAAAATATTGGATCTTATTTATGCCTAATTGGTATTTAATTATAATTAATTATACTCATAATTAAAATTATAATTTTATTTCAATTAAATTACTAAAAAATCCATGTTGTATTATAAAAAGCTTAAGTTCTAAAAACCTAACATTTCTTGCCTAATCCTCTATATAATAGTTGTAGAGTTTTATCAATACTTTTGTGAATATTATTAGAGGTTGGACGCTTGTGCCACTATGATGATTTACAAATTATGATTCATGTTTATTATACTTGTGAGTTAATTATGCTATAACATTTTAAGTGATTTTTTTTAGAAATTAAAGGAAAAATTTTATTCTTATTTCACTATTCCTGCCTCAAGTTTCCAATAAATTATCCCTTGTTAATTAAAAATTTTTAAAAAGATGATTTTTATGAAGAAATTTAACCAACTAAAAAGTAAATATATATTATTATGCCAATGAATTTTAAGCAAAATGTTTGATTAATCCATTATCATATTTTGAATATTCAATTAATTATATGTATATATAATTATTTTAGTGTCAAAGTGATGCTACGAATACAAGTTGACACTATGAATACTAGTGGTTTCTTCTTCTGATGACAACGTGTACAAGTGGTCTCTTGTCCTGACGTATGTTCGTTTACCAGATTCACCAGGCTTCAGTCTGAAAAAGTAGAGCCTGTTTTGATTTTAGACCTCGATGCGAGCTGGTGTCTGCCTAATCATGGGTGGGTAAGGCTAAATACAGATGGAGTATGAAAAAGCTCAACCTCTTTGACCACAATCAGGTAGACTTATTCATAATAACTCTAGTGTTTGGCTTGACAGCTTTGTACAAAATATTGGTTGGTGCTCTTCTGTCTCGGCAAAACTTTGGAAATTTTTTTTCAGTTTGAACCTTAGTTATCGTCGCGTGGAACTAGAGCTGAATTCTCTTGTAGTGATGAACCTCCTGTCCAACGCAACTAAATAGACAAGTTGCTGAACCCCTTCGTCCTGGGTATTAACAAGTTATTTACCTGAAATTGGGTCGTCCTTTATTGCCATACTTATTGAGAGGAAAATCAGTGCATCGATTGGTTTGCTAACTTTGCTATAAATTTTAAACTCGGAATTATCACTTTTGATAATGCACTTATAGGGTGCATCTTAATCTTTTTAGAGGACATGGCTGGGACTAGCCTCCTTAGACTAGTTATGTAATTTGTCTCGTTTTCTTCTCTGTTTTAATAAAAAAACAAATAAGAAATATAAATGGAAAAATACATAAATGTTAAGTAAAAAGGTTAGGTTTTTATCCTTAAATTGAAGGCAATCTTCAACCTTTCTTTCTTGCCTTTTTGCTCGTTTTTCAATTAAAAATATTGGATCAAATCAAATGTAATGAAATGAGAGAAAAACAAGTAAAAAAATATTTTGACATTACTTATAATACATTACAAAAATAATTTGTCAAATAGCAGGTTTGTTGTTAACTTATCTCCTTTATTAGTTTTAGGGAAGATAATTTTTGACCGATGTCTAAATTTAGTTATTTTTAAGGAAACTATTCATGAGTTTAGCTTAGAGTTAAACAAATTTGAGGTCCAATTATTGTAAGCAAATTAGTATCATTTTATTTAGAAGAGTTAAACCTCAAATAAACTTAGGTCTAAATTGTCTAATTAAAAAATTATTTTATTTTTAATTTTTAAAAAAATATTTTAAAAAACTTGGCATACCATCTCTAGTTAATTTGCCGTATTTAGATCCTTTTTATTGAATATAGTATGATATTCCTAAATATTTAGATTGTCATATGTTAAACATCAGTCTTGATTTATGAATATAAATGTTTTAATAAGATAATTAAAGGTAAATTTAAAGTAGTTTAA
>JANZLD010000237.1:87627411-87640198 GCA_026413575.1 Erythroxylum carthagenense
GGTTATAATTTATATACATGTTACTAACATATATGAAATCCTAATGGGTCACATTAAAAAAACAGGACGAAGAGAGAAAAAGTTTTTTAATCAAGTTGGACTTTATTTAATAAAGTTTGAGAAAATTTATGATTAAATACGATATATTTAATAAACAAAGATTAATATAAAATATTGGATATTATTTAGGCCTAATTTGTATTTAATTATAATTAATTACAGTCCTAATTAAAATTCAATTAAAATTACAATTTTATTTCAATTAAATTACTAAAAAATTCATGTCATATTATAAATAAGCTTAATTTCTAAAACTAACATTTCTTGCCTAATAATGTCTATAATAGTTGTAGATTTTTCTCAACACTTTTGTGAATACTATTAGAGGTTAGACGCTTAAGCCACTAAGATAATTTACGAATTATGATATATGTTTTATTATATTTATTTGTTAATTATGTTATAATATTTTTTGAGAAATTAAAGGAAAAAGTTTTATTCTTATTCCACTATTGCTGCCTCAATTTTCCAATAAATTATCCCTTGTTAAATATTTTTTTAAAAAAAGATGATTTTTATGAAAAAATTTAAACAACAAAA
This sequence comes from Erythroxylum carthagenense, assembly GCA_026413575.1. NCBI lineage: Eukaryota > Viridiplantae > Streptophyta > Magnoliopsida > Malpighiales > Erythroxylaceae > Erythroxylum > Erythroxylum carthagenense. The sequence continues at coordinate 87,628,012 of JANZLD010000237.1, forward strand.
ATGTAAATATATATTATTATGCCAATGAGTTTTAAGCAAAATGTTTCATTAATCCATTCTCATATTTTGCAGATTTAATTATATATATGTATATATAAGTTGACACTATGAATATAAGTGGTTTCTTCTTCTTATTATTACTAACAACTTAAGAAACATAAATGGAAAAATACATAAATTTGAAGTAAAAAACTTAGGTTTTTATCCTTAAATTGAAGGCAATCTTCGATCTTTCTTTCTTTCCTTTTAGTTGTTTTTCAATTAAAAATATTTGATCAAATCAAATGTAACGAAACAGGAGAAAAACAAGTGAAAAAATATTTTGACAAATACCGAGACTTATCTCCTTTATTAAATTTAGTATGATATTTTTTTTACCTACGTCTAAATTTAGTTCTTTTTAAGGAGCCAATTCATGGATTAAGTATAAACTCAGACAAATTTAAGGTCTAATTATTCTAAACAAAACAGTATCATTTTATTTATAAAAGTTAAGCTTCAAATAAACTTATGTCTGAGTTGTCTAATTAAAAAAATATTTTATTTTTTAATTTTAAAAAAACTATTTAAAAAAACTTGGCAGACCATCCTTAATTAATTTGCCGTATTTAGATCCTTTTTACTGATTATAGTATGATTATTTTCATTTAAATTTCATGCATATTCATACAAAATATTCATAGTTTAACATCATTTTATTGAATATTTACATAATATGAAGAGCTAAATCTAATTTTGTTAACTTTTAATAAAGATGTGGAATTTTTTAAAAATATTTTTCCAAAAAGAGAAAATGGTAATAGGAAGGGATAAAAGTAACCGAAAGAAGAAAAGCAGCACTCTTATTTTGTCCAATCCATTAAAGGAAAGAGTAGTGAACGTTAGAGCAATGCATCCAACTCACACCCCATCATGCGATTCATCCCCAATTAGCCAGAGGCCACGAACACTGTAATGGTTTATTTTGGTTTCTCTTTTTACCATTGTCAACAACAAGAGATTAATTTTAATATAGTATGAAATTAATTGTTAAGCTTTTAATGCTACCATACACATGTATTGATGGAGTACAAAGAAAAGGGACACAAGATCCTCTTTTCAATTTTTACGTGTCTTATTGTGTCCAGTGAATCTCAGTCATTTATTTATACGGGACTCACGCAAGATTCACATAAATAAATAGCTGAAATTTACTGAACATAATAAGACACCATAAAATTGGACAGACAATCTGAACTCAAGAAAAGGAAAGTAATAGAAAGCGTTTGGATTCTATCCATTAGTAACCGTTAGAGCATTTGAACGATCCCTCCAACTCATCACATGCCCAAAACCAGACATCCTTTTCATGTTACTGTTACTCATTGACTGTGCCCATCCATTGATTAATACTAATAACATTAACGTTGTTGTTATGCTTGAAACTGAAACATCACTACCTGCACTGGACACCTTCATAATTATTTCTTCTTTTATTACTTATCTCTTTTTATTACAATAACAATAGGAAGAGGCTCGGATGAACAAACATATGTGAGGTTCCGACCTCATCAGACCCCAGACCCATTTCGTTTTAAAGCATTGAAGCGTTGAGGCAATTGAGACACGGAATGATAAAATAAAGGCAGAGCAGCTGAGAGAGCACTACTCTTACCTCACTCGTCTTAGATTACGTCGTAGAAAGGAGGAATCTTTTCCTTTTCTCTTTTTACGGTTCTCCCTTTTCTACTACGGGCTTGTCTTTTTTTCTTTCCTCTATTTGGTTTTCTGGTTAAATGCCAACCTGAGAGAAGCAGCAAGTGTGTGAAAGTTTCGTCCTGATCTTTTTGCTGGGATTTGTCAGTGTTACTTGTCTTCTCTATCTTCTAATACACGTGTTGTTTCCCGGTATGTATACGGTTTCGTTTCAGTGACGTATAGGATTCAGTTTCTATCTCAATCCAGTATTAGTGAATTGCTGGACATTGAGAGTTGAGACGTAAACGGATTCTTTTGCGATCTCTGTTTAGTTTTATGAGTTTCAGCATCGTGGGAACTGAACAAAGCACATAGAGGAGGTATGACGCTTCGGATCTTGCAATATGGTCTTTGTTTTGGAGAAACTTGAACTGGAAAATGTGGGAAAATAAAGGAAGTGGAAGTGCTGTCCTTTCTGCCCCTTCCTCTTCCTCTTCTTCTTCTTTTTTTTTTTTTTTCCAGTTATTGGTTGATAAGCATGTCTGAGCTATAACTCAAAACTCAATTACTGGTTTGGTTAAATCATGAATCTTTTAATTCTTAAGAGCATAGTAGGTTGATGAGAACATGGAGATGGAGAAAGGGACATGTTTTGTCTGTGAAATACCACTTCTTTTTCAAAAATCAACCAATTGATTTGACTCTTTAATATCATTGTCGGTAGCCCGAGTACCACTTTAAGAAATAGTAAAAGGAGCCTATTTCTGTGAGTTCTATAAATTTCTTTCTTTTCAAAATTTCAATCTTTAGCTAGAGTTGCATATATTTTGGATGCAACGGAGCTTTCATTTTCTAATTACTAGTTGAACGCATTAGCTTTAACTTGAATCTGTGCTACGCAAGTTTTTCTGTCTGCATTTTGTTTTACTTGTTACCCACTGTACTGTCCACACTCCTACGCAGGAACTGAAATTTCTGCATAAATGGCGAGTCTACGTGATATAGGAGTATCAGCAGCTATCAATATACTAAGTGCATTTGGCTTCCTATTGCTGTTTGCCATCTTAAGAATTCAACCCGGCAATGACAGGGTGTACTTCCCAAAATGGTACATCAGGGGTTTAAGGACCAGCCCAGTGGGCGGTGGTGGTGCATTTGTTGGCAAGTTTGTCAATTTAGACTTCAGGTCATATATAAAGTTCCTAAACTGGATGCCTGCAGCGCTGAAAATGCCAGAACCTGAGTTGATTGACCACGCAGGATTGGACTCTGCTGTTTACTTGAGGATTTACTGGTTGGGGTATGTTCTAGTGGATTATTTGGCTGTAGGATTTCTTATTCACGAATCGTGATTGTTTTGTTAATGACTTCAGTTGTTCCAATAACTTGACAATAAGCTAACCGAACGGTGAAATGGAAACTTCTGTTCACATATTTGTTGCTTTGTGCTCTTTGGACTGAATCTACACCTCTTGTTTTTTGTTGAAGCACAGGCTTAAAATCTTTGTTCCTATTTCATTTTTGGCCTTCGCAGTCCTGGTGCCAGTTAATTGGACTAATAACACCCTGGAACGTTCCAATTTAACTTACAGTGATTTAGATAAGCTTTCCATATCAAATATCCCATTGGCTTCTAACAGGTACGCATAGCTTGCCAACTTTAAGCTATTTTATGCCTCATCCTCTTTATAAAAAAACTTGAAAATGAGAATTAAGGGGCGATGGTTGCATTTATGTTTTTTTTTTTGTTGTAATTTTCAGTTTTCATTATATTTTGAAGATATTTTAATTTTAATTATGTTTATTTAATTTAATTATAAAAATTAAATAAAATTATTAAGTAAAAATTAAATTATTCATAATTCTTATCAACAATTAATTTTAATTTAACAAATATATAATAATAAATTAAATTATTCATAATTTATAATTAAATAGTATATATTTAATTGATAGTAAATCATATTATGAAAAAACAAAAAAAATATTTTGTATGATTTTCACAATTTTAGAAAACTGGAAGAAACTAAAATTAAAAAGCTGAAACAAAAAATCTCAAACAAATAGGGTTTTTTTTTCTGAATTTGAAAACAAAAACAAAAATTAAAAATTAAAACAAACAGTACTAATTTAATAATTTCCGAAAATTTTAGATTTTTTTTCAGAGTATTCAGATTTTATCTTTGGTTATTTATCTCAAGGAAATAGGAGATTTTAAGTTCAGTTGGCTTTATTATTTTGCAACAGATTTTGGACACATTTGGTTATGGCTTATGCCTTCACATTCTGGACCTGCTATGTGTTAAAATCAGAGTATGAGATAGTGGCTGCAATGAGGTTACATTTCCTTGCTTCAGAACAGCGTCGCCATGATCAATTCACAGTAAGAGCAGTTTTCAATCAGTAAGCTAATGTAGTTGTTCAAAGTATGAGATTCAATTTAATAGCAATGTCTACAACTATTTTAGTTACAAGTCTATTCCACTTAGGAGCACCCTTGTCAAGGTAATGTAATGCTCCTTTGAACTCTTTCGCAATAAGAATGAGATGAGCTATTGTGTTGCTTCTTTTTGAGTTGGAACTCTTTGAGATAAAGTTTTCAGCACTTCAGTTGCTGCTTCTGGCTTGTCAATCTGCATATTTTGTTTTGGTGTTTAGGTACTAGTTAGAAATGTGCCACCAGACCCTGATGAATCAGTTGGTGAACTTACGGAGCATTTTTTTCTTGTGAATCATCCAGATCACTACCTCAGTCATCAGGTACAGTCTTGTCTTATTGTATACGCAAATGAACGAGCACAAAACAAGGCTTGATACATGTCAACCTTGTGCGGTTCATAAGACTGATAGATATACGAGTGAATTCCAATTTCATGGTGACCTATGTTAGAGTGATATTTCATATTTGAGTTCATATGAAAAACATTATGGTCCTCAATCCTTTAATTAGTTCTTGCTCTCAATAATGTCTATCAACTTTAACACACTCTTATTTTCATTTTATTGGAGATTATATGAACACCTTTTATTCTGCAAAATGAGGTGTGCCTGTCTGTCTAGTAGTGGATTCAATGTTAGTGTAGATATGGTGAGCTATGTCTCTCCACTTTTGAAATAGAACCTCTTTCCAGAGACCCAAACTTGCAGTTTCATCATGTTGCATTATTTAAGAGCGCAATTAAATGAAATTTAGTTGTACATGTCAAATGTTACATAAGAGACTGACATAACTATTAGCTACATAAAAGTATTTGCTGAGTTTTGTTGAAAAATAGTAGATCACATGTTTCTAAGCTACTAAAATTACAGTAATCCTGAACCTAAAATAGTCTGCTGCTGGCTTAATGATTTGTTTTTCCTCATTCATTCCTTTCAGGTTGTTTACAATGCTAATGAACTTTCTGACTTGGTTGAGAAGAAGAAAAAGAAGCAGAACTGGCTAGACTTCTATCAACTTAGATATTCAAGAAACCAATCTCAAAGACCAACAACAAAGGTTGATTTTAGTAAACAATGTCATCCATGACACATTTGTTAATTTTTCCATGACACATTTGTTAATTTGTGTTCTTAAGAACCAGTCGTTTTCTTGTACGTATTTCCCCACCACCTGATGATCTAACTTATGTCTTAGATTATATGTAAATTAATTGCGGTGCCATTATAGTGTTTCACTTTTGATTACTAACTACCAGTGTATCTTCACAACAGACTGGTTTTCTTGGCCTTTGGGGTAAGAGGCTGGATGCAATTGATTATTACACATCGGAGGTTGCAATAATTTCAGAAAAAGTAAGTGATGGTCTAGTTACACTTTCTTCCTGACAATGTCATTAGTTCTTCTGTATATTCTCCATATCTGAAGAAAATATCTATCAATTCTCAATCTAAAGTCTTCACGTTTTGATTTTCTAGATTTTGTAAGCATAGATTCCCATTCTCAATTGAATATGACGAATGTGGGGATGTTTTTCATTCTTTAGTTTAGAAGATTATTTATCACATCTAGATTAAAAATGTTAAACTATGTGATCGAGTTGCATTCTGATAAACTAAAGACGTGCAGATATCCCTAGAAAGAGAGAAGATTGTGAACAATGCCAGGTTTATTATGCCAGCAGCATTTGTTTCTTTCAAAACTCGATGGGGAGCTGCTGTTTGTGCGCAAACTCAACAATCAAGAAATCCAACCATATGGCTGACTGAGTGGGCTCCCGAGCCTCGTGATATATACTGGAATAACCTAGCAATTCCATACGTATCACTGGCAGTCAGAAGGCTCATTGTTGGTGTTGCTTTCTTCTTTCTTACCTTTTTTTTCATGATTCCTATCGCATTTGTACAGTCCCTGGCAAATATTGAGGGTATTGAGAAAACACTCCCTTTTCTCAAACCATTAATAGAAATGTAAGATTTTTGTCAGTGATTATGTTATGTTCTTTTGAAGAAAATTTGTCAATAATATTTACTCTGCTATACAACTGTGTTGTCTACCTTGTATTTATACTTATGTTAATGTTCTTTTCTTACTTACATTTACTAACAGCCTTATGGTACTTCTTGCAGGAAAACGATCAAGTCATTCATCCAAGGTTTTCTTCCTGGAATTGCCCTGAAAATTTTTCTTATATTTCTACCGTCGATATTAATGCTCATGTCCAAATTCGAAGGACTCGTAAGCTTTTCCAGCTTGGAGAGGAGATCCGCAACTAGATATTATATTTTCCAGTTTATAAATGTATTTCTGGGTAGTATAATCACCGGAACTGCATTTCAACAACTGAAAAGTTTTATCCACCAGTCTGCAAATGAGTATGTTCTCTTTGAGATAGTAGTATTGTCCAACTTGTTAAAGATTTGTCCATTACTCAAAATCTGAATTCTTCCATGTTATTGTTTATGCTTGTGGGTATTTGCTTTTGTTCCTCCGGATCTTGGAGGTTTTTCTTCACTTCAGTCTTCCATGCCTTTGCTAGGTGCAATACTTTTTACGTAAAAGCTATACTATAGTGATGCACTACTTTATTTAAGGGAAAATGTACTTATAAGAACTAAATTGTCTGTGGTATTTTGCTGTTGTTGTGATCTATGCCTAAGATATAGCTCTTGGTTTGCATTGCATTACAAATTTGAGTTTATCTGTTTTACCAATTCACTTTGCAGTATACCAAAGACGATTGGTGTTTCGATCCCCATGAAAGCAACATTCTTCATAACGTACATCATGGTTGATGGTTGGGCCGGAGTTGCAGGGGAGATATTGAGGTTGAAACCCTTGATAATTTATCGGTTGAAGATTTGGTTCTTGGTGAAAACTGAAAAGGATAGGGAGGAGGCAATGGATCCAGGAACCATTGGTTTCAACACAGGCGAACCACAAATACAACTTTATTTCTTACTCGGTCTTGTCTATGCTGTGGTTTCTCCTATTTTACTTCCTTTTATCTTAGTCTTCTTCACCCTGGCTTATGTTGTATATCGACACCAGGTAAGAAGTCCATTCCTTTAACCCACATTCAAATGACGCATTCAAATTTCTCTAGTTTCAGAATATCTTCTTTTATGCATTGAAGAGTATTAGCCCTTTCGTAGGATGAACAACTGAGTTTGGAATTGAATGAAAATAGCGGCTCAAGTATGTATGCCTCCTGTAATCTTGTGCAGATCATAAACGTTTATAATCAGGAGTATGAAAGCGCTGCAGCATTCTGGCCTGATGTTCATGGGCGCATCATTACTGCCTTAGTTGTCTCTCAGCTGCTATTACTGGGATTAATAAGCACAAAAGAAGCTGCTCACTCATCACCATTGCTCTTAATCCTCCTAGTTTTGACAGTATGGTTCCATTTATTCTGCAAGGGACGTTACGAGCCTGCGTTTGTGAAATATCCTCTACAGGTTGCTCAATCCTGCAATTTTTTGGATCAGAATATTCTTACCTCACTTTCATCCTATAGATTTGCTACAGGTAATCATTTTTCATTGTTTTTTCAGGAAGCAATGATGAAAGACACATTAGAACGAGCAAAAGAACCGAACCTGAACATGAAAAGCTTTCTTCAAAATGCTTACATCCATCCAGTTTTCAATGGCGGAGACGATAGCGACAGTGATGAAGCTATAGAAGATGTGGAAAAAGAACCTGCACTAGTGCCCACCAAGCGACAGTCGCGAAGGAATACCCCATTCCACAGTAGACGCAGCGGTTCATCAGCATCACTCCTCCCTGAAGTCCTGGACCGTTCCCAGTTCTGAAACCGGTGTTTTTCTTTCTGGAATAATCATCTGCTGTAAATGCGGCTCCTGAGGAGATTAAGATGGTTAGGACTTAGGAATATGGGAATATGGTTTGTAAATGACATGGGAATGGTCAGAAATTCGATAGAACTAGTTGACAAAATTTGATGAAACATTTATTTGAAAATGTTTCTTAAAATGTTATGAATCCTTAATTTCTTTTTCTTAAAAAATAATCTTAATACTGTTACCCATATGTTGTTTCTCAAGTTATAAGCTTTGCACCTAAGAGAAGTGGTTGGTTCAAACGATGGAGCTCAAATCGCGTGATCAAGAATCATATATAGGAATAGAAGACGACAGTCCCTGGATTTTGATTATTTGCATGTGAAATTCTGAAGCTGCAATCAGTTGTCCTGATTTTCACTTTGAAATTAAGCTTGCTGTTGTGCTCTTTTACGTTTGACCTGTTAATTGGTTTCTTGCAGTTTATAAACCTCAATTCTTGGAGAGCATACTAATTTCTGTATATGCTGTTGCGTCCTCTCTACTGCTTTCCTTGCTTTGGAGTTGGCCATTCTGTATCAGCCTAAATGTGCCCTGAAATTTACACTTCTACATCCACAGGCATCAAGTGTAAGCTTACCTCCAGTTTCTGAAAGGGAATAGTGCTCCAACACTTCTTCAATACGTCTAAGAAATGCTTCAACATGCTAGAAAGCGTGTGTCTTTGTGAAGAAAACGATCATGTCCTCCGTTGGAATGAGAAATCCCGCAAACACAATCTTCCCCTGTTTTTCCGGTTTCAACTTGGTTTTTAATTCTTCTTCTTCGCTCTCCTTCACAACCAAAACGCTTCTTCAATCTCTCTTATCTCTTTCTCTTTCGCCTCTCCATAAATTCTTGCATCTAATGAAGAAAGGCTTAAAGTCTAAGCCATGACTACAAGTAGAAGATTGCTTTTCTTTTTCTTTCTACCAAGTTCTTATGGCATCAATCATTTTCGGGGTACCAGAAGATTCTTTTTCTTTCTAGACGCGACCTCCCACTTGATTTTCTCTGATCCACCTTTTTCAAGGTCTGTTCTTTTTGGTTTTGATGAAATAAAATTATGGTTGTTCATGAAATTGTGATAAAATGAAACAAGATAAAGGAAATGCGATGCGTTTGGCTAGCATGTAGGATGAGGATTATATTGAAGGATGTGTGCATGCTCTGATTCTGACAAGTATTGAGCCTTCCAGAATGGTAATGCTTCCAAGTTCTCTATCCACGTTCATTCTCAACCTGGTTTCGTTTTCAATGAAACAACTACAATGTCGGTGCTCTTTTATGGTCGCCAATTAGACAAGAGTGTTCAGGTACATACTCGATCAATTTAGTATTCACTATTTACAAACAGTTTTGTTAATTAATTTCCTTTTTAACATTGGTTCGTGTTTGAAAATTTTTGTTGCTTACTTTCTCTTGAATTGGCATGTTTTCTTATGTGTCTTGTGGACTTCAACTTAAAGAAACAAGGGTAAGAAGCTGCATAGGAATTACACTCTCTCTTTAGTGCAAGATATTTGTGTCCCTGTTACATCCTTTTACACTGTTATTCTTCCTTTTCACCTACACTTTGGATGAAACTTTCAGGGTCAAGGTTCCAGAATTTGTGGGAGTAACGAACACAGTAATTTGCAGTTTGTTTGTGTTATAGATTATGTGGGGAGAATCAAGCATGCTAGAAGCAGAGACATTGCTACTTGAAGCAGCTCTTCGTGGTCCTGCCAACCAAAGATTTGTCCTCTTGTCTGACGGGTGATGTTGGCTTGCCCTAAGTGGTATACATACTGTTATTAAGGCCTAATTGTCTTTTACGTCCTTTTCCCTGTAACTAATCACTAACTGCTTCTGTACACCCATAACGATTTACTGGTACGTAACTTACTGTTGTAAATAACTCTCTGTATTTAAAGCCTCTTTGTACAGGCTGTAGAGCAATAATAAGAGAGATAAAATATCAATTCATATCTTTTCGTACAGTGATCTTTCTCTACATGGTATCAGAGCTCATCAAAGCCTAACGACGCTCTCTCTTATTTTTTATTGTGTGCATTCGTTCTTTGTCTCTCTAGTTTTTTTTTCTCTTTCACTAACCATTCATACATACAATATGACTACTCCCGACGATAACTCCGACACTACAAGTCCTGCAAATACCAATGGCTGAAAGGCGTTATCGACATATTGTTGAAACTGGACGGGCACTTCTTCATCAATCCAAACTCCCACCCTCATTCTGGTCTCATGCTTTTCAAACTGCAGTATTCCTGATCAACAGATTACCTACACCAGTTCTACAGATGACCTCTCCATATGAAATACTACATAAATCTCCACCCAATTATCATCACCTACATTCCTTCGGTTGCTTGTGTTTTCCTTGGCTTAGGCCTTATAATCAGCACAAATTACAACAACGTTCAACATCTTGTCTTTTTATAGGATATTCACTTTCCAACTATGCTTATCTCTGTCATGACCCTATCACTCAGAAAACTTACACCTCTCGGCATGTTACGTTCTATGATAATTCTTTTCCTTATGAGCGTCTTTGTAGTACCCCCTCACTACCCACCTCTACTGATACTTCATCCCTCCCCTCTCATCACTCAGATCTTCCCCTGCTTGATCTGAGTCTGTCCTTACCTATCTCTAGTTCCCGACTGTCTCATACGGAATCATCCCCACCTTTCCCTGAAGGTTTACCACTCCATACTATGCCTCAGACCGTCTCCCCAACAGTGTCACACCAAGTCGATCCTCTCCAGATTCCCCATGCTTCTCCGGAAAGGGACTCTAATATGAATCCTCATCTCACGGCCGATGCTGTATCAGTGCCCTCCTTGCACACTGACGCCTTGACTAATCCTCCTACCTTGTCTCCAGTACCTGCTCCTCATGAGCCACAGTCTTCAACTGTCACTGCCACCGTGAACACACACCCAAAGCAAACCAGGGCTAAGAACAATATTCACAAACCGAAAAAGCTCTATCAGGTGAGTAAACACCCACTCCCAGTTACTCTTGAACCAACATGTCTTTCGCAGGCCATGAAAGATCCCTTATGGAGATCCTCGATGAACGAGGAGTTTGATGCCCTTATCAATAATCACACATGGGATCTTTTACCAGCACCTCCGGGCAGCAATATTGTTGGGAATAAATGGTTGTATCGGATTAAGCGGAACACAGATGGTTCGGTGGCACGCTATAAATTACGACTAGTTGCCAAAGGGTTTACCCAAACTCCAGGTTTGGACTTTCATGAAACCTTTGCTCCGGTTCTAAAACCCCAAACTCTTAAGATCATTTTTATAGTTGCTCTTGCTCACGGTTGGTCTATTCATCATATGGACGTTAATAATGCATTCTTACATGGAGCTTTATCCGAAGATGTTTACATGCGACAACCTCCGGGGTTCATCCATCCTGATCATCCAACCTTTGTGTGTAAATTACGCAAAGCAATTTATGGACTCCGTCAGGCTCCCCGTGCTTGGTACGATTCCCTGAAAACTTTCATTCTCTCGTTTGGTTTTCATCACAGCCTTAGTGATCCATCGTTATTCATTTATCATAATAGTGGTGTGGTTGCTTATTTTTTGGTCTATGTGGATGATCTCCTTCTCACCGGTAGTTCTTCGTTGTTCTTAGCAAAGTTCATTACTGAGTTGTCAAAGCAGTTCTCGCTAAAACAATTGGGATTTCCATCATATTTTTTGGGGATTGAAATTATTCCTACTCCTACCGGATTGTTTCTGTCACAGCATAAATACATCAGGGACATACTGGTTCGTTTTGGTATGGATAATGCCAAACCAGCATCCACACCTTTATGCCTTTCCACACCTCTCCGCCTTGACGATGGCACTGTAGCTACCGACGTCTCTCTTTATAAACAAATGGTTGGGTCCCTCCAGTATTTAACTCACACCCGGCCAGATGTTGTCTTTGCGGTGAATAAACTTGCCCAGTTCATGCATGCGCCGAGTGTTACTCACTTACAACAAATTAAAAGACTTTATCGTTATCTCAAAGGTACAATATGTTGAAACATGATTCAAAGTGTGTGGAGTGGTTTGACCGAGTATTTAGGAAGTTGTTGTTTATTTTATTTAATTATTTATTTGAATAACGTAGTGGAGTTAGTGGGTAGCTTAGTGCCTATCCTTTAGCTTTTTTCTGTTACAGTGTATGCTTATTTAAAGGCTTCTTTCATTTGCTT
>JANZLD010000237.1:87670190-87692749 GCA_026413575.1 Erythroxylum carthagenense
TTACTATACAGCCTGGACGTTCCCCTGAGACTGGACTTGAGACTTGGTAACTTCTTTCCACCCTTTTTGGCGTGCCCTTTGTTCCCACATTTCTGTCAATCTCTTTTGTGCCGCTAAAGCCGTTTCGGCTTTCTCCCTTGCTTCTTCACAGGTTTCCATCCCTGAGTTGCATTTGTCTGCCTCCTTTTGATATTGGGATGTCATTTTCTTAGCCTCAAGCAGAGCCATGTCAGCACGCTGTTGACTTTCCAACGATTCAGCTTCCCTCATCTTCAATTCCTCAGTCAGTAGCTCCGCAAAATTCTTTTCTGCATCTTCACTCACTTCAGGGTCATGCTTTGCACAATCTGCAAAAAATGTAACAACTGAAATAAAAACCTTGATAGCATCTTATAGATTCTTGCTACTGCATGTGGAACAAATAAAATTACACAACTAGGCCATGAGAAGCTTGAACACTAGGACTGGTACTCATGTATGGTACATTTTTTCTCACATAAAGCCTCGCCAACTGAATAATGGTGTCATTCGTTTGTATTCATTTCAATTGTCCTTAAGCTAGGGCTAAGCACCAATGAGTCACATTTTATCTTCTTTATGGCATGTTAAGGTTCACAACAACAGTAAGTTCAATATCGTTATCAGAAGAATATTTCAACCATGTACATCATATTGGAAGAAACATGCAAACAGTTTTGGTAATACAGCTACCCCTTGAAGCTACTATGTGGTGACTAATTTCCATACAAACTCTTGCTCAAAAAAGATCTGAGCACAAAAATAGATGATTCGGTGGAATAGTCAGTATCAAAATAGACGAACAGATTCATTCGCCTAACCACAAACCAAAGAAGAAGCATGCGCTGGTAACCAGGTAATTATAATATGCACAGTCAAAGTAAAGCATATTAGGGATGGAGACAAACCTCCAAAAGAAGCATTGCTCAATGCTGCAAGACAAAAAAGAAAAAGAACAGAAACTTAGTATATATACATCAAGATAATCAAAGTTATCAACTAATGACAGAAGAGTTAAATTCCGATAAATCCACTGTAAAACTAAGGTACATAACTTTGTCATACATATGACTAGAATGGAGCAATGAATGAGAGAGACTGACAGAACGAGGAATGAGTGATGAAGCTGCAGCCCACATTGTTATCCACATTATGTGGATCAAAAATTGAAGGATGTTTTTAAGTTTTTGAATCGATTAAATAAGTCTTATTCTCATCAGACTTCGCAAGTCTTATTGACGAAACCCTTTCCTACCTTGGAAGAAGCGCACAATATGGTAATAAGAGATGAGTCTAGGAAAGTGATATAAGGTCTATCACAGCCTCTAATCGAATCATCTGCTTTAGCATCTTTTGGTGAATAGAATAAGAAGGGTAAATCAGAAATTATTTGCAGTCATTGCGGGAAGAAAGGACATAAAAAGGAAAAATGCTACAGAATAACTGGTTTTTCCTCCTGACTTCAAATTTAGCAAATCAAAACGACAAGGAAAAACACTTGTAATTGCAGTTAGCTCAGATGGAAATGATGTTGCAAACAACAAAGATAGTGACTCTGCTCAAATCCAAGAAACTTTTCAAATGACACTAACCACAAGTTTCATATACCGATTGTTGCATGAAGATAAAATAGTTGGGGAGAGTGGAATAAAGTGTATAGTTCAGAAAGCACTCAGACTATATGAAACTTAACAAAGAAATCAAAAAGATAGATCAATGGAAACGCCATGCGCAAACTCGTCTTAATCAGTCACCGCAACAACTTGCAACGTTTCCACTTTCTTCCAGTATCAGTCTATACATCTAATAGGCAATATAGTAAAGTAAAGCAATTAATAAAAGACAGAACAAGAATCGCTTCCCAATTAATACTCTCCTAAGATTCACATTTGATCACGCCCTAAAATTTTATTATCAGCGAATAAACTCTTAGATTTGACTCAACATAGGCTTCTTCTTCTTTTTTTTTTCCCCCCTTTTTTGTGAACTTGAGACCCATCATCCCCTGAAATGAGCATTGCAAGGTCTCCACAACTTGAAAATCAATGGAGGAAGATACCCATCCAAGATTTAACCAAAACCCCGTATCCAGAATCTATTCGTTCCCTAGATCTGCTTCTGTTATCGATCCCGCATGATCAGTAAAAGAAGATAAATAGACAACAACCCATAAACAGCAGCTGGGAACAAGTAGCTAAATTAAGCACGAACTTATGCAAATCAAAGAAGAAGCGAGATGAGATCCGGGCAGATCTAGGTAGAGAAGAGATAAGAATAGAGGGAACCTGAAGGGATGGAGAGAAGAGGATGAGAAGAGCAATCGCAGACGCAAGGGGAGCAGGAGGCAGAGGAGTGGCTAACGGCGGCCAGGACTTCCTTGAAGTGCCAGTAAAGAGGCGGACCAATTATGTATGTACCTATGCACACTGCGATCACACCCAGTGCCACCTTCACCACCACCGCCGTCGTCGCCATTATGGGAACTAGTAAAACCACTCTTTACTCTTCAATTATTACAAAGACGAGAAGCACGAAATGATATGAGAGACCAGACACTACTAATTACTAATTAGTACAGTAACTACACGTTTTGTTCCCGGTCTCTTTTTCCCCTCCCTTATTCGTTCTTCAGTTGCCCTTCGGATGAAACTGGAAGTGGGAATGGTAAATAAGTGCTGTAATGTGTATAATAAATAATTATTATATTTATCGTATTAAATAGTTTAATGTTATGATTTTAAAATAGAAATTATTTTTAATTAAAAAATTTTGGTTTAAGTTACAATTGTGATAAATAATTTTTAATATTTTTTATTTCAAAATATTTTTTATTATTAATTATATAATACATTTTATTCTATGCTATTATGTGTGATTTATAATTTAAAATAATTTATTTATAATTCTATTTATATAGAAATATATACAAACAATTAAAGAATAATTTTTTTATATTTTTTATTTTTCATTAATAAATTTTCATTAAATTTATTTATTTTGTTATTAATTATATATAATTTATTTTTAATAATATAAAAATATTATTATTAGGGTAAGAAGAAATAATATAGAAATATTATTAATAATATACCATTTTTGTGTACTATAATAAATGAGTAAGTGGAAAAGGAGGTTAGATTAGAATAAATAATTGGTATTAAGAAAAATTATTGAGGGTATATTACGTAGTATGTATTTATTAGTTACGTTCTATTCTAAACTTTCCGAATTTGAAGTTTCTTATTTTTACTATTTATGATATAATTGAACGTAATATGAAACCTTTCATTTTTATATCATTCGGTTTTATTTTATTACGAGATAGATGTGTATTACGTTGCATCCCATTCTATTATCAACTCTTCAATCAAACAAGGCCTAATTCGTAATTTCAACAATTTGATTTAAGGCATTTTAAATTCTGCTAGGTACATCTAAGCAATTTATAGATTGCATATTTAATTATATCATTAATTAAAAATATTTACTTATCTAATATATAATTTATAAGATAAATATATTTTACAAATAAAATTAGAATGAAAATATTGTTGGAGATATGATCAAGGCAAGAAGAAAAAATTTGGAAGCAACTTTTGATACTGCTTGATACTTTATTCAAGAAAGCTTCAGTGCCTTTAAATAGGCAATACAAAAAACAAACGTTCACGTAAAGAAGAAAATATCCAGCCTAAAGAATCTCAACTACTGAACTAATTCCTCTGATTTGAAAATATCACAGGAAGACTTATTCAACATTAACTAGACACGTGAGAATTAAAAAACTCAACACTCCCCCTTCATTCGAGCGTTGAAAGTCTCAGTTTAGTGCTAAATTTCTCATGTTTTACTTGAGGTAGACTTTTTGTCAGTAAGTCTGCAATTTGCTCATCACTTCGACACTCTTCCAATTGAACCTCTTCTTTTGCAATAAGCTCCCTTATGAAGTGGTGCTTGATTTCGATGTGCTTGGTTCGGCTGTGGTGTACTGGGTTCTTTGCCAACATAACCGCTGATTTGTTGTCACATTTTATGCCGGTAGCTTTGGTTTGTTCATGCCCCAAGTCACTGAGAATTCGTCTTAGCCACATCGCTTCACAGCTGGCTGCAGCAGCTGCTACGTATTCAGCTTCTGTCGAGGATAAGGCTACTGTGGTCTGTTTCTTCGAACTCCAAGAAATGGCAGCTGTACCCAGAATAAAACAACTGCCGGAAGTGCTTCTCCTGTTTTCCATAGAGCCGGCCCAATCGCTGTCTGTGAATCCCTTAAGCCTGAAATCTTCAGTTTTGCAAAACCAAATTCCATAGCCTTTCATACCTGCTAAATAACGTAGAACTCTCTTTGCAGCTTCGAAATGGTGCCTTGTTGGGCTATGCATGAATCGAGATAGAACACCAACAGTATAAGTAATATCTGGACGCGAATGAGTAAGATATATTAACCTTCCAACCAGACTTCTATAGATTCTTGCATCTGTCACTCCAGTTTCATCATTTGATTTCAGTTTCTCACTGATATTCATTGGTGTTGAAGCGATCTTGCACCCCTGCATATTAAATTTTTTCAGTGTATCCTCCACATATTTTTTTTGTGGTATAAAAATTCCTTCCTGAGTTTGAATAATTTCCAGTCCAAGAAAATACTGCAATTCTCCCAAATCCGTCATGTCAAACATCTTTTTCATTGAAGCTTGAAACTCATGTATAATCTGTAAGGATGAGCCGATATAGATCATATCATCCACATAAAGACTTAATATGAGCAAATTATTGGTACCTTGCCTTTTCACATAGAGCGTTGGTTCATGAAAGCTCCTCTCAAAACTGTTCTTGTGAAAGAACTCATCGATCTTGCTATACCAAGCACGCGATGCTTGTTTAAGCCCATAGAGAGCTTTCCGCAAGCGAAATACTTTATTCTGCTCAGCGTTATTTTCAAAACCTGGTGGTTGGCTCACATATACCTCCTCCTTTAGTTCGCCTTTCAAGAAAGCGGACTTAACGTCAAACTGATGTACTTTCCATTGTTTTTGAGCTGCAACTGCAAGAATTATTCTCACCGTCTCAAATCTCGCTACTGGCAAGAATGTCTCTTCGTAATCAATTCCTTGTTGCTGCGTGAATCCTCTTACCACTAGCCTTGCTTTATGCTTTTGAATACTTCCATCTGCCAAATATTTCGTTTTGAAAATCCACTTCAAACTGATTAAATTTTTACCTTTAGGAAGATCGACCAACTCCCATGTTTGATTTCTTTGGATTGCCGACAGTTCTTCTCTCATTGCAATTCTCCATTCTTCTCTTTCCATGGCTTCTTCTACGGTGACTGGATCCCCAACATAAAGGACCAACGATTGAGTAGTCTCTCCCTCAATCTTAAACCGACGTCGAGGAACTCAACCACAATCGCTTCTACGGAGTTGATCTGATTGTTTTGGAGAAGATTCTTCGGATGAAGAAGTTGATCGTGATTTTTCCGGATCATCTTCTTGGGGCTTGTCCGAGGGCTTGCTTCCGCTCCATGCTTCGTACGGGGTCTGATCCCATACTGCCTTCGTTGGTGAAATATTTAAGATATGAACAGCAGTAGCAACTCCTTTAGCCCAAAAACAATCAGGCATTCCCTTTTGTTTTAACATAGATCGAGCCATTTCGATGATGGTCCGATTCTTCCATTCGGCCACACCATTATGCTCGGGAGTATAAGGAGCTGTAAGTTGTCTCTTTATTCCCTGTTCATCACAGAAAGCTTCAAACTCTTTTGAGTTGAACTCACCTCCTCTGTCAGTACGGAGTGTTTTCAGAACTTTTCCACTTTGTTTTTCCACAAGGGCCTTGAACTTCTTGAAATGCTCCAAGGTTTCTGATTTATGCTTCAAGAAATATACCCAACTCATCCTGCTAACATCGTCAGTAAATAGAAGAAAATATTTATTCCCAACTAATGATTCTGTTCTCATTGGACCACACAGATCAGCATGGATGAGTTCAAGAATATCTTCTGCTCTTTTTGACTTACCTATCGGAAACGATTTTCTTGTTTGCTTTCCAGCCATGCATCCCTCACAAACTTTCTCCAATGACGTAATGACAGGAAGATCACTCACCATTTGCTTGTTTTTCAATAGTTGAAGCCCTTTGATATTTAGGTGTCCATATCGTTGATGCCACAGCTCATTTTCTGCAATAGCTCTGCTCACCATAATTGCTTCTGTTTTCTTAGTGAAATCAAGAGCAAACATCCGATTTGATGACATAGAAGCACAAGCAAATACCTTATCAGTAGATATATGTTTCACCATACATTTAAGGTCATCAAATAATACTAGGTAACCTAATTCAATCAATTGACCGACACTTAACAGATTGTGTGCTAGACAAGGAGCAAAATGCACATCTTTAATAAGTTTTTTCTGATTACCTACTGAAACCTCGGCTGTTCCTTTGCCTTCAATTTGTAGCTGTTTATCATCTCCAAGTCGCACCTGCGACTTGACAGTCTCGTCGAGTTCTTTAAATTTTGATCGATCGCCGGTCATGTGATGAGAACACCCACTGTCTATATACCAGATTTTGGTTTTCTCTTCTCTTGCTGTGGTTGCCGTCATAAATAAAAAATCTTCTTCTTCTTCTTCTTCAGCAAAACTTGCTTCTTCTGGTTTGCTCCAACAGAACTTTTCGGAGTGCCCAATTTTGTTGCAGTATGAGCATTTGAGTGTACTATTTCTGTCGCGACCTCGTCCTCGGTAGCCTCCTCGACCCCTTCCTCTTCTATTCTGGTTCGAAGACTCCGCCTCCCCTTTGGTTTGAAATGCATTCTCTTCATCTTTCACTATTGATCGGTTGATTCGTGCCTCGTGGGCTTGAAGTGATCCCATCAGCTCATCAAAAGAGAAGGTGGATAAATCCTTGGATTCTTCGATTGCTGCCACTACGTGATCAAATTTGCTTGACAAGCTCCTTAGGACTTTGGCGACTACTGTTTCGTCAATAATTTGATCTCCGTAGGATCTCATTTGTCCCACAATTGATGAGACTCTTGCCAAAAACTCTTGCATAGATTCATTATTTTTCATAGAGGAAGTTTCAAAATCACGTCTTAATGATTGCAATTTGACAGTAATTACCTTGGAGGAACCTTGGTATTCTGTTTTGAGTATAGTCCATGCTTGCTTAGCTGTGGTAGCTGCGGCTATCCTTGAAAAAATCGACTCGTCTATTGCTTGTTGGATGAAGAAAAGAGCCTTGGCATCTCGTTTTACATGTTCTTTATTGCGAGTCTCATCTTCTTTGTTTTCTTCAAAGCCTTTTTCTACATAATCCCAAAGATCTTGGGATCGAAACAATGTCATCATTTTAATACTCCAAAATTCATAAGAGTCTCCTTTGAACACTGGAATTTGCGGTTGAGACACAGTGACACCAGAGTTGACAGCCATGCCTGCGTAAAAGAAACTTTTGAGAGAAAAAAAAATTCCCAGTTCTGAAAGAACCAGGCTCTGATACTAAATTTGTTGGAGATATGATCAAGGCAAGAAGAAAAAATTTGGAAGCAACTTTTGATACCGCGTGATACTTTATTCAAGAAAGCTTCAGTGCCTTTAAATAGGCAATACAAAAAACAAACGTTCACGTAAAGAAGAAAATATCCAGCCTAAAGAATCTCAATTACTGAACTAATTCCTCTGATGTGAAAATATCACAGAAAGACTTATTCAACATTAACTAGACACGTGAGAATTAAAAAACTCAACAAATATATATGATATAAATATATCATCTTTGAATTATTTTTAATTACTGATGGATTAAAATTAAATATTAATTAAGTAAAAAGAGTATATTTTTTCCGTATGAAAAAAGTAACCGATATAAAACAAAGTAGATAAATTCGAATGTTTGTTAGAAAACAAATTACTCTTCTTGTAATTATAATTATCCTTAAAATATTACTTAATAGAATTTTTTAATATTTAATATTTAATTATTATTTTAAATGTTATTATACTTTTTAATATAATAAGATACTTGAATATGATAAGTTATGAATCAAATTTGTAAGTTTTTTTATAATATTTATATTGTTATTAACAAACAATATATTAGTAATTTGTAAATTTTGTATAGATATTCATAGAGTTCATTCAAATTAATCCGACTATGCTATACAAAGATGCATAGAGTTTTTGGCAGACCATAATACAGAGAGGATTGGAAATATAATATTTTTGTTTGCTTTCTCTTACTGCATTCAACATACAAACAAACAGAAACGCAAGAAATCTGTGAAATTAAAAAGGAAGGCAACGTTCACAAATCATAATCTTCTTCCTGTGTTTGTTTCATAGTCTCAGCCAGCCAATGGAAGCCTTGGAAAGATGCACGAAGATGAACGTAAGTACAGCAGACATGTATATGGTAGACATGGGAATTCCATATTTTCCTCTCCGGAACAACCCTCTCACAAATGGCCAAAAGCAAATCATCACCATCACGGCAAACACCCACTCTCCCAAGCCAGTGCGATCCCCGCCCTGTAACATTGGCTG
The DNA here is from genome assembly GCA_026413575.1 of Erythroxylum carthagenense. Lineage (NCBI taxonomy): Eukaryota > Viridiplantae > Streptophyta > Magnoliopsida > Malpighiales > Erythroxylaceae > Erythroxylum > Erythroxylum carthagenense. The sequence goes on from JANZLD010000237.1 coordinate 87,678,758, forward strand.
CATCCTCGTTAAGCCCACGGCCATTGCGGTGAAGTGCACCAGCACAAGAGTTGTTCCAGGAAGAAATATGGGTGACTCGTTGAAGTAGAACTTACCCCTACCAGCATCCACATCACTAATATCGGAACTACGTTCGTTCTTCTGCGTCACTTCAAATCCTGGCTCTGCTATTCCCAGAATCTTTAATACCACGCTAACCAATCCGAAAAACCAAGCATTCGCTGCATTTATCCTTCCCATTCTCTGGTTGTTCCACCATTCTCGTGCAGATAATCCGGTTTCTAGGTACTCTGAAAGCGTATAGAAAGTGTAGACCGTGCAAAGAGCTGCGTAGATATACATGCCTGCCTCTCCAACCTGTAATTGTTTTAAAACAGGGCCGGTCATTAGGAGTATTGGAAGGAGGAAGAGCAGCGGCTCTGGATACATTTAGCCTGAGTTAAATGTGCTATTATTTTATTATTTAGAATGAGGATTTATAATAAATTTGAAGATGATGAAATGAAATATGAAAATTTTATATTACATTTAAAATAAAAAACTTCTAATTTAGAAAATTTAGAATAGAACGTAAAAATAATAAACAACTTTACATTATATTATATTATAAATTCTTCGTTCAATTAATATTTTATTATACAACATTACGTAACTTTTTATCTCTTTCAATTAATAATTTTTTAATATTATATTTATATATATTATATTATATTATAAACTATTTTATCTCATATTACGGTTACATTAAAATCATTAAGTCTAACTAACCATAGCTTAAAATAATAATAGTAACAGTAGTGGTGTGTTTACCTTGGGAAGGAAAGCAGAGTTGGTGAGGATGCAATAAGGTGGGAGAGACGCGTAGCATAGCTCAGGAATCGAGCGTAATGCCCATAGAAGTACCCACAAATAGGCCACGCACTGCCTGAGTTGGAGTCCTCCGTAGATAGCTCCAAAGATGGGGCTCCTCCTGCTCACCAGGGTTTCCGTTAGACCAGTCGTCCACCTCTTTTGTTGAACAAACGACGCTGGCCCACCTTCTGGTGCACATCCCAGGAAGGCTGGAGGCTGTGGCGAACAAAACTTCGACTTCCACCCTCTCGATTGAATTACCAGTCCAGTCATTACATCCTCCGTTGCCGTTCCGTATTGCAAGCCAACCTGTCCTTAACATTAATATTCAATATTTAGTACCCTTTTAACCAAATGTCAATGTGATTGAATGTTAAATGGAAGCCGAATTGTCCTTTTGTTTTATACCAACCTGGGTCCCCCAACCTGTACCATGCTCGTAGGTACAAGCGGCAACAACTCCTGCTTCAGCAGCTGCCAAGTCGGGAAGATTATTGAAGCGGAAGCCATGGATCTTTCCTTGCAACGCACAAGCAGCTGACTTTGTAAACAACTTGGAGTTGCCATATATTTTCAACAGTTCCTTCTCATTTAAATTGGCTGTTAATCCATAACCAAAAATGATATTTAGATTAAGAGTAAACAAGGATAGAAACAGAGGGGGGCTTGATTACCATGAACTGGAGAAACTTGTTTTCCGATGTCAATTGGACACAAGCCGTAGATAATTTTTCGCCTGTGGAAACATCCTGTTCCTCCATAGAAAGGACCTTGAATTCCCACTATTCCGCTCCCCACATACTAATAAAGATAACATATATACAAATGGATAAAACTTCAGAAATCAATAAACCAAAAACGTACAAATTAAAAATGATATACATCCTACAATTATCCATATAGCCTAAGGATGGAACGTACTTTGTACAAAACTGTGAGTTGATTTCCAAATGGATCATCCTTGAGACCATCGTAGAAAATTTGAGGACACTGTACAAATCCAGTTTCCCTTTCGTCGTTGGAACCTAAGAATAGGCACATCGCATGACGAATGACTTTTGGATTGTTGACGTACATGTCGCAATCTACGTTCAGCATGAATGGAGCATTTGTCATCAACCCAGATACTCTGGTCTGCTCATACATTATATATGTATAGAAATTAGAAAAATAATATATAATTCCTTTCAATGTGATGATCGATTTGGCCAAGGACAATCTTACAAGAACGTTCATTGCACCCGCCTTGTAGTGATGTGGATGATGAGGCTGCTTCTCTCTAGATATATACACCAAGTGAGGCAATTCTTCCGCCACACCACCTTTGTTTTCACATATTACCTACCACCAATTTTATATATTAGAAACGAGATAACAAAATTTCACAAGTCCTGACAAGAGGATTACTGGAAAGGCTGCCTTTCCCAACCTTAATTATGGTGGGGTGGTTTCTGCGTTCAGTGTTGTGGAAAACGGAATAATCTCCATTCAGATCCCAACTGCCACTCGATTTGTCTTTAATTTTGCGGCAAAGCTCGTCGTACTCATCCTACAAAAAACATATTTTGACGACGACAAAAGACATGATCTTGTCCGAACTGAAGACCAAAGTTTACCTTCATCTGCTTACGTTCTCGTTGGAATTCTATGGAGCCGTTGCCAGAAGACATGTGATCGATGTTGGAGAAATATCTAAATGGTGCTCGAACAGGAATTTTGTACTTCTTGCAGAATGGAACCCAGAGCTTCGCGAACTTGGACGCTTCAACCAAAGAATAGCATGTGACAGGGGAGCATCCGTCGTCGGATACGTAGCAGGCCAACTTATGAGCAGGGTAATCCACAGCCAACAATGATAGCACGGTGTTTACGGTGATTATTGGCGGTTCTAGTACATGGTCCGCCGTTGTGACAAACATGTCGACGGGAGGAAGCTCTTGAACGCTTCTAGTGTCAAATGTAAACGGAAAAAAAGCAACACAACAGCTAAATGGGATAAGCTTCAAGACAATGACCTCTATTACCAGAAAATGTTCTAAACGAAAAAAAGCAACACAGCAGCTAAATGGGATAAGATTCAAGACAACCTTAAAATCCACGCACACACACGCACACACAATGAAATATTAATTTGTGACCTGTATTACCAGAAAATGGTCTACCTTTGGGAAAGGCGTTCTGGATATGTCTTATATTCCACCGGGGTCCATTTTGTGCTAATAGTCACAACCCAAAGCAAGGTGAAGAAGGACTCGCAGAGCAGGGCAAGAAGCCAAGCAAGCCCATAATCTGTAAGCGAGAGGATTCGATAAGCAATAAGAGTAAAGAGAAGTAAGAGGATTCCGATTTCAGAAGCTCTACGTATTGGCATTCTAATAGTTACAGTTTCATAGAGTGGTAGAGGGACGGTATACGCCATTTGTGACAGCAGCGAGCGTGGACTAGCTTAGCTATTCACTTGTGGCTAGTGGACTTGATGTGTATTAAGCCCCAAAGTTACTTCTATATATGCATACAGAATGATTAATGGGATGTGTAAATGCCACAGCCATGCATTATGATTGTGGCCTATAATTGTCTAGTTATTGAGTCCAGATCTCCTGTTCAATATTATGGTGTTTTATTATGTCCAATGAATCTCAGCCATTTATTTATGTAAGTTTCATGTAGGTCTTACGTGGGTCTCACAAAATAAATGACTGAGATTTTATGAGACAGAATAAAACAGGATAATATTAGACAGACAATCTTATCACCTAATTACTTAGCTTTAAGCCACAATAAGTAAGAAGTTGATAACCATCTCCGAGAGAAAGTTAGCTTCGAAAAGGATAAATCGATAATGGAACAATAGCATGACGCCAAGGCATGCTATGATGCTAAGATGGATCTTTACTTTGTATACGATAAACATTGGTGACGACATAAGAGATGATGTCTTCTCTGGCCGATCCAACATGGAGCTCCATTTTTTCAAAAATACCATGACGCTTCATTTGAAAGTACCATCACCACGTGATCGTGGCTGAGGTGTGCCTATTTCGACCTGACAGGGTAAAAAGAAAACAGCCGCAAAATAAGGTAAAATCCAATTTCAGTTGCGAATTAGGACAAAATCGAATAAATTGACACCTTTGTGCAGTAACGTTTCTTTTCCTCGAATTATGTGTGATTAGAAAAAACAAACCTTAAATAATGTATTTGAAAAAATATTTCTCACATATATGTGTGTTATGTTTTAAATCATCATCATCGACATCCACTGTCAAAAGTACAGAGTACTGATAAATACGTGACTGTTTGAATAGACTTTTGGAAGTACTGATAAATACGTGCCTGTTTGTAATCACAAAAGTCTTTTTTTTTTTAATAAGCATTTGATGTAAAGTAAAAAAACAACACCACTTTAATTGATATGATTTTTTTAAGTTAGAATATAACTTTTTAAAAAATTCAGATATGAAATTTCTAAAAAAAAAAAATTTCAAATGACTTTTTTTAGTTAACTTTTCATATCAATTAATGAGCTAATTTTTTAGTCCCTTTTATCCTTATATTTTACATATAATTCCTACAATATTCACAAACTCATCTTTACATTTATTTTGAAATTTATATAATATTATTTGATTTTTTATATGTTTTAATATTTATTTTTTTATATTAATTTTACTTATGTTATAATTCATATTAAAGATTTAGTTAGATATATTTTTATTTATTTTTCATATAGTTTAAAATTATATAATAATTAATATATTATGTTTTATATATTGTTTAATACACTTTAAATAATATTTATATGAATAAATAATTTTTATTACTAAATAAAATATAGTTAAAATTAAAAGTATTTTTTATTTTTATTTTTATTTTGTCAAACATTCTACTGTATGAAGCTCTTTAAAAAAATTAAAATAATAACTAAACAATCAAATGGTTTTTTAAAAAAGTTTTGCTAAAAAAAGTTCTGCAAAAAAAAAAAAACTCTACTGACAAAAGCTCAACCAAATAGAAGCTACGGCCACAAGGATCCTAATTTTTAATTCTCATTAGAGTTACGGGTAATTTGATATATTTTACATTTATTACTAATTACCTTTTGTTGTTAAAATGTTAGTAGCATTTGCTAATAATAGTTATTATGTTTTTCAGTAAATAAATATTTTATTCAGTGTTAAGTAGCCATTACTCAAACTAGCTTTTAAATTAGGGACGTTCATGCTGTTTATTTCGATGATAACAAATATTTAGCTATTAATGTTTTACCTTGAATTAAATTTAAAGATCATATATTGTCACATAATCAATAGGATATATTTTGTGAGTTGATTAAAATATTCAATTTAAAGCTTAATTTAAGTATAAAGTTAAGTTTAGAACATGTTTAAATAACGGGTAAGTCTTTAAATCTGTCCAACGGATAAGGTTATTTTAGACAGAAAATTCGAATCCTATTAAAAGAGCAGGTTATCATCACAAATAGTTTCAAAAATTATAAAATTCTGTATTATTCATAACAATAATTAATAATAATTATCAAATGATAATCATGTAATTGTTTCCTTTTAAAACATGGCACTGACTTGAAACATTGGCCGGCTAGCTTTCTTTCATCAAAATTTAATAATTAGACAAAACTCTAAAAATAATTTTAAGATCTTCAACATAAAATTTTTATGATTCAAAATATGATTTACTTGAATGTTAAATTATGACTTAAAATAAAATATATCTTCTTAATGAAATCCTTTACTTTTCAAAAAAAAAAATCTGCATCTAAATTTGATAAAAAATTTTAATTCAATCAATTATAATAAATTAATTTAGACAGAGTCAATCAAATTCTAAGTTAATAAGTCAAGTTGTGATTGGCGAATTTAAAGATAGAATCATATAAAAAAAGTATTTTTGGAAGTAAACTCTACTTATAAGTTCTAATCTTATGTGTTAAAAAGTCAATAAAAATATATTCGTAAAATATTTGTGAGCAAATACAGTTCAATTAGGTAATAATTATGTAATGTTTTGAATTATAACTATTAAATAAAGTTTTTTTTCAATTATGTTTTGAATTATGTCCTTATAAGTGAGACTTCCAGGTTTTAGCCAATATTCATATCAGCACTCCATTAATCAAACATGAAACATCAAATCTGAGCTAGTTTCCTTCAACCAATGATAAGAAACCATAGATATGACTAGACATTGCCTAGATTGTTAAGTTAATCTAGAGATACATTGATGGTCTTGCAGAATTTGGGGAAGGAATTACCTCAGAGAAAACCTAGTAACAGATGCTTGCGTTGGTTTTTGATGTTACAAACTCCTAAGGGTTTGCAGTAAAAGCAGAAACAGTCACGAGTCTAATATGAGGTGCACGACTATCCACGCAATGGAAATGCTTCCATGAACAGATCTCCAGAAGGTGTACAGAGGAGGAAGAGTATGAGACTGACAGGTGAGGGATCAAGCGGCTGTGGAGGTGGGATACAATTTTGTCCTACCGTACAAGTACCGTGAGGGAAAGCTGTGGAGGTGGGGTACAATTTTGTCCTTTCTCGAAAGATTAGATAATTATTAATTAAATTTTTAATTTTTAATAATTTACATAATTTAATCTAGATAAAAATAATAAAACGACATAATAAATGATCTAAATTAATGAGTCTAAATTTGGTAGAAAATAGATATCATTTAATGTGAACTGGATCCATATCAGTCTTGTGATGAGGAAGCCCAATATGGATATTATATATAAAAGTTAAGGTCTTCTACAGTTGCTCATATGATCAATCGTAAACATAAAGTTTCTCTGACCCGTTAAGAGAGATTATGTTTTGAGAAAACTGTATAAAGACTTAACTGCATCTCGGAGAATAGTTCTCGTGAAAACGACAGTGAATTCGTGCTTGTTTCAACTTCGGAAAGCTCGTTTGAAGTTACAGAGACCGAAATCAGGTATTTTTGCATTTCTTTGCTTCTTGTCTTTTCACGTTCGATTTGAGATATGTAGTTAAGGTACTGTTACGTATTATATATGATATTAGAGCAATGACGTGATCGGGTAGTTAAAAACGAATATTTTTTAGTTTTTCTCTCCATAAGGTTTTCAGAGATTTAACTTTTGTTTTTCAATTTTTTCTTGCTTTTTATTTCATGAAAGTAGTATATATATATTTAGCCTTAAGAAACGAGGTGAAAATGAGCCTGAAAGTGAGAAAAACAGACCTGAAATTCACCAAAAATTGCCTTTTCTGACAAGGGTGCTCCTCATTGTCAGACGAGTGTGACGAGCAGGCACGCGAAGCATTGGGCACTGTATCACACGCGCCAGATATGTCTGTCAATACTAACCAGATGCGTGTTTGGTGCGTGCGGGGAGTGTCTGCGAGTTGTAGTACGTGTGCGTACTCAAGACACGCCCTCCGCGACATGCGCGGTCGACGTCAGCCAACACATCAGTGACTGACCTCATGTTGACATCAGTCGTACGAATAGTTACAGTATTTAAAATAAAAACAAAAATTTCATATTTCCAGTAAGGATGCCCCGATGTGTTTTGGGTTAGCTTCCGGATCTAGGAAATTCATAAAGTGAAATTTTCCATTTTTTGGAATTATTACAATAGTAATAAATTAAAGTTTAACTCCAGAAAAGGAATTAAGGTACTCTGAATCCAATTTCGAGTGAATTTTCATGCTTCGGACATCATATGAGGGAGATACTTCAAGTTTTTGTATCTTAGGTCTCGTGTTTAATGTTTGGGATTGCAAAATAGTCACTTGAAAAAGGAATTAAAACATTCTGAAGCTATTTTTGAGTCAATTTTTGTGCAACGAACTTGCTATAAGGAAGATACATGAGATTCTCGTGTCTCAAGTGGTCGGCTCAGTATCTGATAACGCACGATAGTCACTCTACTGAGATTTTTTTTACAAAAGTCTCAAATGAAGTTTTCAGAGAATGTCTTCGACACAAGTGTGTGGCAATGAGACTGTACATTTTAATTTCTCCATTTATTGATGTTACATTGTCACATACCATATGCCCATAAAAAATGTGAGGATAACATAAAGATGTATCCCTTATGTGTTGTGAACTTTTTGAGTGACAATAAGGATGTAGTCACCACAGTGGCCTTTCGAGTCAGTATTTTGAATTGTTCTATTTACACGTTAGGGGATGTCTCTGGTATCATGTTTGGTTATTATGCTAACAGGTGTTGGCCTTACGTGAGATTTTGAGATATGCATAAAGGCATTGGATACAGGAAAGTCGTTGCTTAAATGATCTATTTGCCCATAGGTGATAGTGTCATGAGAATTGACAATTTGCACTCTGATCACTTTTATATGAAGGTTTAGTTGTATATATTATGTATTCAACCCACAGGTGTTTTAATATGTGTGACTGAATTTTCAGTAAAGATACTATTCAATGGCTTTGAGTATTGTTGTCCCACATTTTGTGCTGATTTAAACATTATTATTTTGTTGTTACCTTTTCGGTTAGCAAAATCAGTGTCACCATTAAAACCCTGATCGATTTCAATACAAAAAAGTGGACGGAGGATGTATTGAATACTATGGAGATAGATGTGGTTGATATGACCATGCAGACAGATAATTCATCTCTACCTACATCCATAAGCTCGAGAACTCAAAAAGCAGGTTATGAAGCTTAGGATCGGTCTAACAAATTATATCTGAAGACAATTAAGAGATCTATACCTAACCATCTGCTAAGTGGACTTTTGGACACAGACATAGTGAAGGAGTTTCTTGATAATGTCTCTCAGAGGTACACAATCTCACTTAATGATGAGACGAATGCCTTGATGAAAGAATTATTCTCCATGAGATATACACGAGAAGGGGGAGTAATGAAGTACATATCGAGAATGATTCATCTTCACAGTAAATTGAAGATGTTGAATATTCCTCTTCTTGATGTCTTCATTGTTCACCAGACTATGAATACACTCATTCCAGAATTTGGTAAACTGGTGATGACATATTATTCACCGGATAAGGAATAGGGCTTCAATGCTTTGATTGCCCATTGGGCTGTTGAGGAGGAGAAACTCAAGTTTGCTACTCTTACAATCCTTGAAACAACTAAAGGAAAAGCAAAGATGAAGCCCGCTAAGTTCAAAGGTAGAAAGTTTAAATCTTCTCCATATGCTGATGTTGGTCAAACCAGTGCTGATAAAGGTCTACATGACATAAAGAAACCAGTTGTATGAGGTTTAAAAGGAAAGACTGAGACCATCAGGTTACTCTTTGGCTTATCAATTTATGAATGTAATTTGCGATAGTCACATTAAGTACTTGGCGGCTATCTAGTGGAACATCTGATCAAGGTGCTTCCATAATGCAGTGGTTCATATCCAGGATAAAGCCAAATTAAAGGGAAGGAGGAACTGATAGTTGACAGTAATGAAGAAGTAGAAGTAATATCTATGGGGAATGTATATACTGAACCTTGTAGTAAGGTTCATTTTGGTTTTTACACGACATATTTTATGTGTAATCTTTTGATCAATTTTGGACAAAAAAGAGTTAATGTTTTGTATTTAATGCTTATATTATACAGCTGTTATTTAATACAAAACATAATAGTACAACTTTCTTGTCATATAGTTTGTATAGAATGTGTCTTACCCCGAATTAGAGCTAAGTAAGTGTAATATAGGGTCATACAGGATCCTGATGAATAAGAAGTCATACAGGGTGTGACATAAAAGTTTAAGCCACATTTCCAAAGATAGGATCGAGAGATTAATCAAGGAAAGCATGATGTGAGTAGGAGCAAGGACCACCATGGAGATGGTGTGCGTGATGGGGGCTAGCTTGTTATTCTAGTTGGATCTATGTCTAGAGCTAGGACCGAGAGATTCAAGGAGGCTCTCTATGCGTATGTGGGCCAATTTGTGGGGATGGAGTGCATCAAGTCTATTGGAGGAGAGCTATCTGAATCACAACCCAAATTGATTCATTTATCTCAAATCCTTGGATTGGACTCTCTTAAGACTTGAAAATCATCGTATTGGGCTGCACATCATCATCTAAGCCTAAGAGGAGAGGTGTGCTTAGACTTGGGGGCACATTGGACTTAGCCTGAGCGTGTTTTTATTATTCTATTTTGGAATTGTTTTAAGTTATATTTATTTTGGGCTTCCATATATTATTTAGCCCAAGTCTTTTATTATTTGACCTAAGTATAAATACCCTCTTTAGGGTTAGGGAAAGACAACTTTGAGATCAGATTATTCTTGTATTGCCACAGGCTACAAAGTGAGGGTTTTCACCTTTTGTTCTTGTTACATTAGGAATCAACAATTCACTTATCAATTTCATCAAAATTGTGGTGTGTTTAATTCCTATTATCTAGGATGCTTGGAACGGTTCCTTGAGGTCTAGTAAGAGCGAATTCCTTGCGTATCCCTTCCTTTTCAATTGCATTAATTTTTTCCTGTTGAAGAACATCATAGCCGAACCAAAAGAATCAAGAAATCTTCATCATTCTACAAAATTGACGCGTCTTCATTCATCCAAAGAGTCACGAACAGACCATCATCAATCCATACATCTCTATCGCTTGCGTTATTTTTAATATCAGAGCAACGACTTAAGGTAAATTCCTATTTACCTCTTTCTCAATTAGGGATTCTTCTCCTTTGTTCATTGTTCTTCTTTGATAATGTTGGTTGTTCAACCAAAGCTAGGGTGTGAAAATTTCAACCTAGGTTTTCTTAGATTCTTGATTTATTTATTTTGTTGTAATCTGCCAAATAAACAAAAAAATGAAAAAACAAGAAAACAAATCTACCAAAAAAACGAAAAAATGAAAAAACAAGAAAACGAAAAACGAAAAACGAAAACAACGACAAACAAAATAAAAACAAAAAATATGAAAAAACAAGAAAACAAAAAATGAAAAACGAAAACAACGATGAACAGAATAAAAAAACAAAAAATAGAGAAAAGAAAAGAAAAGAATGTCGTACGTATATAAAAAAAAGGGCCTTGAAATTCGATTGTTACTTGTTTGATTTGGATTGAATTCTACATTGTCTTACCTCAGCTTGGTGTGTTACGCATTGAGATCATTAGTTTTGTATTGCGAGTTGATTCATTAATATTGTGGGGTAAGAATAGAGCTTGAATTTGTTAGCTAATTTGCATGTTACCTTTTATTCAAGATTGAACAAATTTGGGCAGTCTATTGTAATCATTATTTGGGGATACTGTTATTTGTTAAATTCAAACTTGCATTGGTTTATTGATCGATTGATGCTTGAATTCTGAAGTGTAACTTGGATTTCAGAGGAGATTGAGAGGTAAAAGGTTGTGTGTGTGAGCTTATTTGAGGGTGTCATTGCTGTGACTTAAAACATGAGGGAAGTGGCCTCATTTGAGTGAAACACGTGAGGGAGTGCGTGATGTTGTTTTATTGCTAACATTTGTTTTGCAAGGAACTAGTCATTAAAATGTTTCAGGAAGGATCTTAGGAGGGAAACCAAGGAGGGAAGTTAAATGCTTTCACTTTGAAAGTTATGCAACAACATTTCGAGATTGGATATGAGATTCAATGAATTGAGGGAGGATTTGGCAAGACATGACCAAGAGAATGTAGAGATTAGGCATAAAGGGCGAGGAGAGCCCCAAGGAAGGCGTGATGCGTGACGTCAACCCCCACCACCACCTCATCATCAACCACCTAGGTACGAGTATGAGGATGCCGTGTATGATGATGAAGGGAAGGAACCAGAGTGCGCATGCCTAAGAGAGCATAACGAGCTGAGCCACATGATAGGAGAGATGGAGACTTCAAAATCCATCAAGATGCAAATTCTAACCTTCAAGGGTAGGAATGATGTCGAGGCTTACCTAGAGTGGGAAAGGAGGGTGAACTTGATTTTTGAGTGCCACAATTTCTTAGAAGACAAAAAGGTAAAGCTTGTTGCCGTTAAGTTTTTTGACTATGCATTGATATGGTGGGACCAATTGGTGACTTCTATGAGGCGAAATGGGGAGAGACCGATTACTAATTGGGCAGGCATGAAGGCTTGCACAAGGAAGTGGTTTGTACCATTATACTATTATAGGGAGATGCATCAGAAACTTCAGAGATTCACTTCGGGGTCCAAATCAGTGGAGGATTACCACAAGGAGATGGAGATAGCTATGATCCGAGCCAACATAAAGGATGACCAAGAGGCAACCATGACATGGCTCTTGAGTGGTTTGAATAGGGAGATATCTAATGTAGTAGAATTGCAATACTACGTGGAGATTGAGGACATGGTGAACATGACCATGAAGGTGGAGAAGCAAATCAAAGCTAGAGTGGCAGCAAGGAGTGGGTTGAATTCTAGCCAATCATTCTAGCATTAAATGTTTTAGGTATTTGGGTCATAGACATATTTCATCATAATGCCCTAATAAGAAAGTAATGTATATGAGGGATAATGGGGTGATAGATTATGATGATGATACATGTGACACCAAATTATTGCCTTATTATGATGATTGTGATGATAATGATGATTGTGATGAGAGGGTTGCCACGGGTGAATTGCTTTTAGTTAAGTGAGTGTTGAGTACTTGGGATAGAGATGAGATTTTAGATCAGAGAGAAACTTGTTCCATTCAAGATGTATAATTGCTGTCAAAGTGTGCAACTTGATCATTGATGGTGGTAGTTGTATCAATGTAGCTAGTGTGACTATGGTAGAAAAATTGGGATTATCTTATAGGAAACATCCAGAGTTATGTAGGTTACAATGGTTTAATGATAGTGCTGATGTGAAAATGACCAAGCAAGTGTTAGTGTCATTTTCAGTAGGTAGATATGAGGATGAGGTGTTATATGATGTCGTACCTATAAAGGCTAGTCATATGTTACTTGGGAGACCTTGGCAGTTTGATAGGAGGGTAACACATGATAAGTATACCAATAGGTACTCTTTTAAGTTTAAGGGTAGGAATTTCATTCTTGTACCTTTATCAACTCATGAATTATACTTGGACCAGTTAAAAGCAAGTAAAAGTGAGGAGGGATCGGGTGGTGAGCTTAAAAAATTAAAGAGAGAAAAGAGGCCAAAAAGAAAAATAAGATAGGCCCAAAGGGGAGTAGCTGTATAAGTGAGGAAAAGAAAGTAGGATGTATAGGAGAGAAGAGCTCAGTGAGTGAAAAGGAGAGTGGAAAGAAAGAGAGAAAAGTGAGCTTGTTTTTTAAGGGAAGAGATTTGTGAATAGCAACTAGAGAGAAAAGAGCACTATTGGTTGTGAGATACAGAGAGTGTTTGGTTTCTAAAACTAACATCCTCTTGATAATTTGCCTAATGTATTTGCTTCTCTTTTGCAGGATTATACTGATGTCTTTCTTGAGGAGACGCCTAAAGGATTGCCACCTTTGAGAGGCATAGAGCACCAGATTAATTTTATGCCTGGAGCTCAGATTCCGAACCACCCAGCTTATAGGAGTGATATTGAGGAGACAAAGGAGCTTCAAAAGTAGGTGGGTGAGTTAATAAAAAAAGGCATGTGAGGGAGAGCATGAGCCCTTGTGTAGTACTTGTATTGGTTGTGCCAAAGAAATATGGAACTTGGAGGATGTGTGTAGACTATAGAGCTGTCAATAAAATCACTGTAAAGTATCGTCATCCTATTCCTAGGTTAAATGATATGCTTGATGAATTGCATGGTGCATGTATCTTTACCAAAATTTTTTTGAAAAGTGGATACCACCAGATTAGAATGAAACCACGAGATGAATGAAAAACTGCTTTCAAAACTAAATATGGGTTATATGAGTGGATAGTTATGCCATTTGGTTTAACTAACGCACCTAGCACTTTTATGAGGTTGATGAATCATGTATTGCCTGCATTTCTTGGAAAATTTGTGGTTGTTTACTTTGATGACATCTTGATATATGACACTAATTGTAACGCCCCATTTTAAGGGTTAGAATATTCTTTCTATTTGGATCTTGGCATGCATTCATGACATTTTCCGGGTAAATTGGTGTAATTACCTTCGGAGTGATTTGAACAGTATTATGATAATTTTCGTAATTTTTGTATGCTTCAAAGATTTTTAGAAATTAATGGAGGATGAGTTTTGAGTT
>JANZLD010000237.1:87720408-87731063 GCA_026413575.1 Erythroxylum carthagenense
TAGTAGAGAGCATCGGATAGCAGTGAAAAGAATTCTTCGTTACATGAAAGGGACATTGAATACTGCATTATGTTACAGAGGATCAGACACAGGTATTTGTGGTTACGTTGACTCAGATTATACAGGTGATCTCGACAGAAGCAAGTCCACGACCGAATATATGTTCTTACTTGCTAGCGGAGCTATAAGCTAGGCATCTAAACTGTAGTCAATTGTGGCTACATCAACAACAGAAGTAGAATATGCTGCAGCTACACAAGCTAGTAAAGAAGCAGTTTGGTTGAAGTTGGTCAGGGAGGAGTTCGAGCACATACAGGAGATAGTTTTTCTATTTTGTGACAACCAGAGTGCTTTGCATGTTGCAAAGAATCAAACCTTTCATGCTAAGAGCAAACATATTTGAGTTCAGTACCACTTCATTCTTGAGAAATTGGAGGAAAGGACAATTACTATGAAAAAAATCAACACAAAGCAAAATGTGGTAGATTTTCTGACTAAGGTTGTCAACACAAATAAATTCATATGGTGTCGTTCCTCCTGTGGCCTGATAGAGACATAAGCAGCATGGAGCCGAGAGAGAAAAAATGATGAAGATTAATTGGCATCCAATTCAATCTTAAAGTGGGAAAATGTTAAGGCACTCATCCCACATTAATGGGATGAGAATATGAGAACAGGAAAGAAGCCTACAAAGGAAGGCTCTCTCCTCCTCCTTCAATGTACCAAAAACATAATTTCACTTTTATAGTGAAATTTCTTCTCTCTCTGCAGTTTTTACCCTATTGGAGTTTTCTACGTAAATTTCTTATATTTTTTAATTTCTTCCTATTTTCTATATATTTTTCTTTATCCGTGCTTTCTTTTCCAACAGAAAACCCTTAACATAATCCCTAAGAACCTGCTATATTGAAATGAGTAATCTTATTAGAATGCATCTAGCCAGGAACATCATCTGAAATTTCTGTATGCTACTTAAATTGTCATGTCTTGTTTGAATGTATGCATGTATTATTATAGTAAAAGATTATAATTTTTTTGAGTGTTAATATTAGAAAACTCTATCATATTTAATGTTTAGATTAAAAATTCATTATTTAAATTTTATCCTAATTATATCTTTTTATATTTATTTACCTGATTAAATTTTTATCAAACTTTTAAGAAATTATATTTTTATTTGACAAATAATTAACCATTGTTATTTAAAATCAATGCGATTTCATATGTTAAATTATAAATTAGTGGCATATATCACAATTATGTTTTATATAATTATTAAAAAATTTATAAGATATGTATTAAGTTTAAATTTAGAATTTTTATAAAATGCTCATATTTAAATTTGAAAAATATATTTATTTATTGGATTTGAAGCTTAAGTCTTTTTAATTTAAATTTAGCATATATATGTATGTATAAAAAAATTTAAAGTGAGTTACGATTGAATATCGTGTCAGATAGTCTTAAACTTTAATTTTAATTTGAATGTAATATTTTCTTGATTTAATCAATTACAGCTTGAATTTAATATAACATAAGTTTTGTTGAAGGTCCGTACAGGCCTGTGTGGATACGCTTACTTAACGTATACTTCTACTAATACTTTGGTTGGGTGATAAAGTTTTAAAGTGAGGTCTGGCATCTTTGCGTGAGCCGTAGCTGTCTCACCTTAATGGACTGCATTCCAGAGTCTAGTGCTTTTAGGTCGTCTCGTGGCCTTTTGTGATGGGTTTTCATTACACGTCTACTTTGATTCAGAAAATTGAAGCAAGAGTTTACTCTGGTCAATCTTTACATGTTTAAGCTGGTCCACAGAAGGACGGCAGCTCCTCTGTCTTGTGAGTTGAGCCCTAAATAGGGTTAAGAAAATGGAACAAAGTCCTTTTATTGTGTGGCTCGACTATAGAAAGTTACAATGAAGTAGTTCTCCACATGCATTGCCATTTAGCTTTCGGATGTCTCTATGACCACATGAAGTTGATGACATTAGTATTCAACCAAGCCCGTGTTGCTAAGACTGGGGAATCTCAGTTTTACTTTCTGAAGAATCACTTTTAGTTGAGCATGTTAGGCAAGGCAGTACAAAGTTATAAACAGTAACAAAGCACTAGAAAGGCCGGAGCAAAGAAAAAGAAGATGGACATCTTGTGACAAGAAATAGCACAATTAATCGAATCACGTTTTAGTCCTCTAAAATTGTGAACTTTCCCAATATCCTTTGCTTCGCTGGGTCAGAACTAAGTAGCATGGTACGGAGTATGCATTCAATGGTTCAGCTGATTGTATTAGTTGTTAGTTGACCTTATCAGCTGTTAGTTGATAGCTGATTATATCAACTGATTTGATCAATAAATTATTTAATTTTTTTATTAAAAATATTTAATAAAATTAATTATTTAATATTAATTATTTATATATAAAATAACTTATAAAAATATGACTTTAAAAAATATAATTAAGTTATATATTTTAAACTTTTAGACTATGTCGGTCCCATCGGTGACCGGTCGGTGGTCCGGTCCGATTTATCCTTCAAAATCAGCTATAAATTGACCCAATCTGAACCGGTCAAAACTGATCAATTAATCGGTCGGACCGGATCCGACAATTATTTTTATTTTTTTATTTTTTGATTTTTTTTAAATTTTTTTAATATTATATATAATTAAATATAATTATTGTATAATTATTACGTCACACCGGTTCGATTAGTGGTTGAATCAGTCGAACCGGTGACTAGTAAGGCCACCGGTTTGATGACCGATTCAGGTTTGAACCGGTCAAATCGGTGATCAATAAGACCACCAAGTCAATGACCGATCCGAATTTTAGAACCTAACTTTTAGATCAGTAATTGTATTTTTGACTCGGGTCGTATCGTTCATTATGGAGTTCCGCGTGGAGAAAGGACAACAACTTGAGTCATTGTGTCTGGTAAATACCAAAACGGAAGGAAATTGAAATAAAGTGCCCAAGTACATCAAAGTAGGAGGAAACAAAAGGAAACAGGTCATGTGAATCACGTTTGTAGATTTGAACTATAAATACGAGGGAGGGGACCTGAAGGAAAGGTTTAGAATAAGGGCATAAGAACATTTAATGCTAATGACGGATTGCTCTATTCCATGTTAAGTTTAAGATGACGAATTTATCCAACAATTACATTAATTAAAGTGCGGTTTATTATATAGAGGGGGGCAAAAGAAAGTAGATGACAAATCGAAGCGCACACGCACTATTATTAGGAAGAAAGAGTTGACTTAGTTAACCCTTTTAAAGAGAGATCACCTCCTTGTTTGTAGTTGGTTAGTAGGGTCAGAGTAACTACGATGGACTCACTTTCTGTCTCTTTGGGCTCCTCCCATCTCTCTTCTTTTCTCTAAACAAGTAATTGCAATTTAGGATCATTACATAATTGAAAAATAAAAATTTTGATATACCACCTTTAGAGTGTCACAGACTCCTCATAGAGGATATGTCGGGATCAGTTTTCCCCTACTCATTTAGCTTCGGTGTTTTCGTTTCCCTTTATGCAAAAAAATAAAATTAAAAAAAACATGTTAATTTCCACTTAGATATTTTACATTTTTGGGAATTGGAATTGATAATAAACAGGACTAAGTCAAATGCATTTATTAGTGCATAATGGTTTGTAAAGATAAGATGGGTAATAATGGAAAAGGTCCATATTTGTCTTAATTTTGAAGATTGTTTTATAGTAACGACTAACAAGAAGAAAGCTTAGCCAAAGTTTGGACCACAAGGGAGACTATTTCTTACAATCTGAATCTAAACCCCTAACCCAATATTTAACATAAGAACCACACACTCCTATTTTACACTTCTGGTCTTCTTCTAAAGTCTCAACCCCCCCTCTTTTAACGCCGAGTCCATTGCACCGTTTAGAGACTTTTTACACCCCCAATTCTCTCCTTTTCTTCTCTCTCTCTCTCCTTTTCTTCTCTCTTCCTCTTCATTTATGCCCAATGCAAGAAGTGGACTGCCCATTGATTCAGATCTAATCACCTCAACTCCTAGTGGTGCAGGCTTCTTCACTCTACACAACCCAACTGTGCTCAATTCTTTCCCTCTAGGACCAACAACCAAGTGTAACACCAACCTTTTTCCCATTCCTACTGCTAGTCATACTAATACCACTCCTAGCACTACAACCAGTTCTGTTATGGATTCCGCCCCTACAAGCTCTTCTCCTCCTCCCACCACCATCCTGTTCCCAGTCAACCGTCGCTGTTCTCACGATCCTGATCATCAAGATTATGACCCGCTTCCCTCTGATGATCATAAACGGATGGTTGTCGTCGGTGAGACGGTGGACTTCTTTGCGGACAACAAAACCCGTGTCGACGTCGTTAAGCCCTTTAAGACCAACATCGATGATTTCAAGGACTCGTCGAGTCCTCCTGGTTTGGAGTTAAACGTGAACGTAAGTCTTCGTCATTCATTTCCAGCTTTAGTTCAAGTTTTCAATTATGGAATTATGCTAGTTTTTCATCGTTTTTAACTGTACAATTAACTCTTTTTTTCTTTCTGGTCCTTTCTTCATTTGTAGACTGGCTTGAATCTTCTTACTACCAATACTAGCAGTGACCAATCTATCGTGGATGATGGGATATCTTCAAACACGGAAGATAAAAGAGCTAAGAATGAGGTATTCCCATCCCAAAATAAAAAATGAGAACTTTCTACCGTGCAAATGCATAATTCGATCTTTTTTTTTAACGCGATGTTGATCGATGCTGTTGTGTTATTGGCTATTTTTGGCAGCTGGTACTTCTGGAATCTGAGTTAGAGAGGATGAAGATGGAGAATTTTCGATTAAGGGACATGTTGAATCAGGTTACTAGCAACTATAACACGTTACAGACGCATTTAGCGACAATTATGCAGGGCCAAAAGACTTCTGAGACTGCTGAAGGACAACATGATCAAGAAAAGAAACATAGTGGAAATGGAGTAGTTCCTAAACAGTTCATGGATCTTGGTCTAGCTGCTGCCGCCGGTGCTGTTGACACTGACGAGCTTTCGCAATCTTCATCTGAAGAGGAGAGGTCAAGATCTCCTGGAAATAATGCAGAGAACGGGAATAACAATGAAGAGTCGGTGGTGGTTGATCATGACAAGAAGGGTTTGGGTAGAGGAATTGATGGGAGAGAGGATAGCCCAGATCAGGGATCTCACGGCTGGGCGCCTAATAAGATTGCCAGATTCAATTCTTCCAAAAATATTGATCAAACCGAGGCTACCATAAGAAAAGCTCGTGTATCTGTTAGAGCTCGATCAGAGGCTCCTCTGGTACTGTCAATTGGATAAAAAAAACTTCATCTTGAGATGTATTTTGTGTCTTAGAAAAGGAACTAATTCTTTATATATAGATCACCGATGGATGCCAATGGCGGAAGTATGGACAGAAGATGGCAAAGGGTAATCCATGTCCTCGAGCTTACTATCGGTGCACCATGGCTGCTGGTTGCCCAGTACGTAAACAGGTAATTTTTTCTATTCTATTCCATTGTTACATGTACTTTGAACCAGAAGACTGTATATTATTTTAGTGGCTTGTCAGGTCATATCCAGATGATAACTTTTTAAAAGGAGCAGGTACCATGTGGCCTTTAATGACGATTACTGTTGCGTAAAGAATTAGAAGATCTCTTGGGCCTTTTTGATCTTGTGCTGCCGTTTAGGACAAGTCGATGTTTCTTTTGATCAAAATCTATTGGTGAATAGGTACAACGATGTGCAGAAGACAGAACAATCCT
Organism: Erythroxylum carthagenense; assembly: GCA_026413575.1. Lineage (NCBI taxonomy): Eukaryota > Viridiplantae > Streptophyta > Magnoliopsida > Malpighiales > Erythroxylaceae > Erythroxylum > Erythroxylum carthagenense. The sequence goes on from JANZLD010000237.1 coordinate 87,726,189, forward strand.
TATAACAACATATGAGGGCAACCACAACCATCCTTTACCACCGGCGGCCATGGCAATGGCATCGACCACTTCATCGGCGGCGAGAATGCTGCTGTCGGGCTCAATGTCTAGTGCTGATGGACTAATGAACTCAAATTTCCTGACTAGGACTCTGCTCCCATGCTCCTCTAGTATGGCCACCATTTCAGCTTCAGCTCCATTTCCCACCGTCACACTGGACCTTACACAGAACCCCAACCCCTTACAGGTTCCAAGGCAATCAACGCAATTCCAACTTCCGTTTCCAAGCTTGCCTCAAAACTTTGGCAATGCTCCAGCAGCAGCGGCAACATTGCTACCTCAAATATTTGGACAGGCACTTTACAACCAATCAAAATTCTCTGGCCTGCAAATGTCTCAAGATATGGAATCTAGCAAATCAGAGCAACCAGTGCAACAGAATTCCTTGACTGATACCGTAACCGCTGCAACAGCTGCCATTACGTCTGATCCTAATTTCACCGCAGCTCTAGTTGCAGCCATTACTTCTATAATAGGTGGTTCTGCTTCTCACCCTAACAACACCCCTAATAGTAATGCCATTGCCAACCTCGCAACCACCAGCAACAGCAATGGAAACCTGACGTCAAGCAATAGCAATAGCACTAGCAACGATAACAATAAAATCCCCAGTTCAAGTTTTACAGGGAAATGAAGATTTTGAATTTCTTCTTCCTTCCCTTTTTTTTTTAATCCTTTCTTAGCTAGTAACATCCTTTTTTGGTTTCTTTCTTCAAGGAGATCTAGGATATGAATTAGTATGATCCCATACTCTTTTGGTATGTCCAATAAACTCTGTTCAATTGTATTTCTTATACAAATCAAGTCCAAAAAGAAGACAAAAAATAAAAGAAAAAAAAACATTAGAGAAGGAAGCATCTGAATTAGTCGATTTTCATATGGTCCCATGCATTAAAGAAAGGTTGTTTTGTTTTAATTTCTCTCCACCCTTCTTTAAGTATTGTACAGGTGAAGCCAAACCAGGTAGAAAGATGGAAACAAAGGAAGAGATAAAGATGGAGAATCGCATTGATTGAAATTAGCCCTTAGTTGGAGTTGCGTGCAGCAAATGGGTACAAACAATGGAGGAACAAGTCAAAAATAGCGTCTACTGTGATAGGGTGAAAGGGTGGTTACTCAAAAAGGACGCTCAAAGTAAGGATGAGGAACTTTTAGTTGTCAGGACTTGGAAGATTTTCCAGTCTACTTAATGACAGGCTACTAAATTAGTAGGATAAGACTTTCTGGTGACTATGTCTACGTCCATTCATTTCCAATCGACAAGATAAAAGCATATTCATGTTGTGATATTCTCATTAATTAATTAAAATATATTAATTGATAAAAATGGGTTAATTGTTAAAAAAGTCTTTTTTTTTTCAAATTTTCAATTATAACCTCATTTTTAAAAAGTAACAATAAAATATCTAAGTTTTTAATTTTTTAAATTTTAATTCAACGTTAGTCTCACCACAACAATGTCGTTTAGCTTTAATAGTAAAAAGATGTCGTTTCAACTAAACTTCTATCTCCTTCCTTCTCCTTCCCTTCTCTTCTATGTCTCTTTTATGTCAATCAACTCTTAAAACTCGTACTTTGAAATCCTTAATCTGTAACTTAAAAGCTCCCAAATTTTCCAAAATTTATAAGAGAGTGAATTTGTACATTGCTGCTTCTTCTATCGCAAAGTTATTTGTTCCATCAGATCAACAGGTATTCTTTTTGATTTCGTGTGTAGATGCTTCAAAAGAGAGTGATTTAGTCGTTGGGTAAAAACTGAAGATTTCATCGTCAAACTTCCTGTAGGGTCGATTAGGGTACGATTGGTCCTCTCTCTATTGTTTTTTCCACTTCGATTTAGTTTTTGTATGAAATAGTATTTTATTGTACTAGGGTTTCAAATTGGATTGTGCTAGGGTTTCATAAGCACAAATCCAATTTGTTGTACTAGGGATTTAAATTGGATTTGTGCTTCCAGAAAATTAACTTGTAATGTACTAGGGTACTTAGGGTTTCAACTTAAATTGTGCTAAGGTACGATTTATTAGTTATTGAAAAGGAGGATTGACTTGTATGTGTACATAGCAAATTGAGCAGTGAAAACCTTGAATACTCCTACACTTGGTTTTTAGTATGAAACGCAAGCTAAATAAAAAAAAAAAGAGTAACTAAATGCATAATGGTCAATTCATACTTGCTTTGTGTTATATGTAGAATATATGAACCTAAATGGGAAGGGAAGAGCTTTTACCCTCCTTTTACTTTCTTAATAATAAAGCCTTACATCTTGGTAATTACTGAAAAAATATGATTTCTCTTTGGCTTGTTCTATGCTCTAATATTTAATATTTGGTTCAACTTGCATTCCATTTGGTAATTATTAAAAAATATGATTTCTATTTGGTAATTATTGAATGCATTCCATTTTGTTTGTCTCAAATTTTTTAGTGTACTTTCTTATTTGTATGTTGTGGATACATTTTTTTAAGTGGTACGTCCTCAAAATGACTTATGATCATTTCAATAGGTGAGGCTGCTAAGTTGTAAAGTGTTGTGAAAAAACTTTAGGAAATTTGTGAAGGTATGTTTTCGGTGCCTTCTAACATTTCAGTTTGTATTATTCTAATGTAGTACTAGTCAAAAGCTCCTTGCATATGAAAATGTGGGTGTATTATTCTGATGCAATCATACTAACCTATTTTTGTGCACTGTTAGTTAATGGGATAGAAGTGAATCATCTTAATTGTTGCTTCTTTTTTTCTTCTTATTTGTTGCTCATCTTAGTTGTTGCTTCTTTTTTTCTTCTTGTAATATTTATTATTTTGTATTTAGTCACAATTTATCATTTTGTATTTAGTCACAATTTGTCTTTGCAAATGTTGATCAATTTTGAATTTCATTATGGTGGAGTGTTAGAAAGGCAGGAAAACAAATATGTTAGAGGTAAGATTAAAAGAAAAAAGAATATGGGTATTGATGAACTAAGCATGCTAGTTCTAAAAGGAATTTTCGAGGATAAAGGACATAAAGTAATCTTTATGTTTTACAAATTTCCATACAACTCCATTAGATGCTTGACGGAGTTACGCTTAAAGCATGACAGGGACATGTTGGATATGCTAAAAAATAGAAGAAATGAATTGTTAGAATGTTCAACTATACCATGATCATTATGAGAATCTTGTTACAGATGGTGAGGAGTCAAATTCAAATGTTGAATTGGAGCAAGATGAGAGGTTGTTACAAGTTGAATTGGAGCAAGATGAGAACTTCACTGTTATGTAATATAATGATTCTGGTGATGATTTAGTTGAGGAGGAGTTCTTTGGAATTGATGATGAAGAATATGTTAATGCTAGAATAAATGAGAGGAGGTGTGCGAAGACTTTGCAAAGTAGGTTTGAATTCGACAATGTTGTCGATGGTGTCGATGGAAGTGAAAACAATTTCAATGATGATGGTGATCATTCGAATGATACTAGAAGAATATAAAGAAGTTCGCATTGTGCAAATAGTGATTATGATGACAGTGATGATGAAATTCAATCACCAGTTCCTAGTGACGATGAAGCATCGATACCTAAGAAAAAATACATTAGTTTTAATCCAAAAGTTGAAATAACAGATTTTAAGTTTAAAATTGGAATAAAGTTTAAAGACAAGAAGTAGTTGAGGAAAACTATAAGGAAATATGCAATTACAAATGGGTATAATGTTTCAATGGCGAGATCTGGTATACAAATAAAAGCAGTTTGTGATGCATACTGTCCTTTTCGGGTGTATGCTAGCTAGATTGGAAATGAGAAAATATTTGTTGTGAAGAGAGTTGAAAACACTCATACCTACAATAAAGTGTAGAGGAATAAACAAACTAGTCAGAAATGGATTGCGAATGAATTTATACACAAGTTCAGGAGGAACCCCAATTGGCCTATTAGTGAAATGATGGATGATCTTCAATCAAAATATGCATGAAAGGTCACTAAAATTCAATGTTATAGAGATAAGTGGGAAGCAATTACTATGCTTCGAGGATACACGGAAGGTCATTATACGAAGTTATGGTCTTATGGACATGAGTTAATGCAAGCTGACAAAGATGGAAAGTTTATTATTAAATGTGATTTTGATGAACAATCTGGGAGACTAATGTTCAAAAGATTTTATGTGGGTTTCAGTGCTTTGAAGTATGGTTTTCTTGGTAGATGCAGGACGATTATTGGGTTAGATAGATGTTTTCTAAAGACTTCCCTTGGTGGTGCATTATTATCTACTATTGGTTGTGATGGAAATAATAAGATGTTTCTTATATGTTGGGCTGTAGTTGAGGTAGAAACTACCAATTATGAAATTGGTTTTTAAGCATTCTTATTGAAAATCTCCACATAAGTGGAAATTCATGGACTTTCATAAGTGATCAGTAGAAGGTAAACTATAAATATCCATATATCTTATGTTCATTTGTTTATGTGATCAACAAATGAACATAAGATAATTTATGCAACCATTTGTTTTATTGGGTTTAATGGAAGCATTGAAGAACTTGTTTCCATAAGCTGAACATAGAAAATGTGTCTGTCATGTGTATGCAAATTGGTCTAGTGTTCATAAAGGGCACACGTATAAGAATTTATTTTGGGAAGCGTTGAATTGCACAACGCAAGTTGATTTCAATGAGGTCATAGAGGAGTTGAAGAGTTTTTCAGTTAGGGCTTATGAGGATTTTAAAAGTAGGAATTCAGAGATATTTGTGAGCATAAGTGTAAGTGTAAGTCGTGTACAAGTCGACTTGTACAATGAGTAAGTCGACTTACACGCATTCAGCACCGATAAGTC
>JANZLD010000237.1:87737387-87757337 GCA_026413575.1 Erythroxylum carthagenense
TAGGTATTTGCTGGATTGAGGTTGTAATTTCATTAATTTTTTAAGGATATTTTTGTCATTAAATTAAGATTTGGAAGGCAAGCCATGTCATTCCATCCCTGATCCTCCAATTTAGGAGGTCACAAAATAATGAATTTTGGATAGCAAAGAATGGCTTCCAAAGTCATCAATTGTCATTCCATGCTGTTTCAAAATAGACTCCTAAATAATGACGTGAGTCATTTGGGCCATTTCATTCTATCCCTTCACCCACATCCAAACATAGCCCTTAAGCATCGGCTTTGGTTGAGATACTTGTTGGGCCTTAAAGGTGAAAGGACGTGGGTCTACAAAATTCTCGCGCAACTTTATTTCATTATACCTAGGGAGCAATGTCCTCGTCATAGGGAACTTACACGTCTTACCATTCCTCAGTCGCTTTCACTTCCTGTATTTTCAAATGGCTTCTTAATCAGGCTCCACTGCGGACGTAAGGAAATTCATAATTATTTAAAATATATTTTTACACCTTAAATCATTTATTAGTGTGAAGAGATATTTTAAACAATATTAACAAAAGGTTGAGGACTCCATGCGGGTCCCAGTTTCTCTATCGAAGGAAAGCGGCTTTAACGTACAAAATTAAAAAAGTACACTTTCGCGGGCTTCGTTTGGTGGCCCACGCGTAAGCCTAGGCAGAGCACTCTTCGTGGACTAGCAGTTGAGCAAAGACTGGTAGGAACATCTGGCTGGGTCCCATAGCCCTCCAGACCTGGAATCCTGCACCACGATCCGTGTTCTTGTCTGTTTGTAATCGCTACACATATATTGCATCGACCTACATTCTTGCCCCTATCAAAACTGTCTGAAAACTCCTAGAAGCACAAAATACTCTCACATCAGGTAAGACTCGTGTCTCCTCTCCTGCAGTTATGGAAGTCTTGAAGGATGATCATTCAATGGGGTTTTGCTTTACTTCTTTTTTCATAATGGATTCTATGAGAACCAGCCTTTTCTTGTTGTTTCTTATCTTTGTTACCAGAAAACATAAGAAAGTGATCGATCCATAGTTTTTTTTTAAAGAATATTTTTGAGAGTATGCGTGTCTCTTTTAGCTTTTGGCTACAATTACTTTGCATTCAGTAGTTTAGCTAAGTTCTGACTTTCCTCCTCTTTTTTTTTTTTTTTGAAGTATATCTCAGTGGTGTTTGTTCTTTTCTATTTTGTGCTTCTTATTATATAGAATCCATATGGTACAGAATTGCAGTGTGTTTACTGGAAATAATAGCATCTGTTCTACCTTTGATGTTTAATCATTGACAGACGTTTGCATGTTTTGTGTATATCCATGTCTTAAGTTGTTTTGACTAGAGAACGCAGAACTGAGTACTCTGTTTTTGATTGTCTTTTATGCGAGGTACCAATTGTTCAAGACCATAGTGTTCCCCTTACGCCTTACCCCTTCATTTTAAACTTTTGTTCTTTGCCTTTCCGGTTTTGCATTATCCTGTTACTTCTTAATTATCCTATGATATTCTAGTTTAATCGAAGTCCTCCCGTTGGAATGGGATTTAGAGAAATTGTCTTTTATCTCTTTTTCAGCTCCTCTCTCTGCTATAGATTAATCTCTTTGATGTTTGTTGTTATGTGTTGTGAGATTAGTAAAATGGTTAATGTTCATTATGTACTTTTGCAGTTCCTGTTATGGCGACTAAATTGAGCACTGTATGGATAGCTTTTCTCCTTTTCTATTCCATTGTTCTTTCTGCGCACGGTGATGGGTTGATCAGAATAGGATTGAAAAAGAAGAAATTGGTTAAAGTAGACAAGGAAGGGCAAGCAATGCAAGCAGCTACTAGAAAGTATACTCTCGGTGATAATCTTGGAGAATCTGCGGAAACTGATATTGTTGCTTTGAAAAACTACCTTGATGCCCAGTACTATGGTGAAATTGGAATTGGCACACCTGCTCAGACTTTCACGGTGATATTCGACACAGGAAGTTCTAATCTTTGGGTGCCCTCATCAAAATGTTATTTCTCGGTTTGTCATATCGACCTCTTCATTTACTGAAATTGCTTTCCCCTGATACCCTCTTTCTCTCCCTCAATATTTGGGTAGAAACTAACTATTTGATTTTGCATTTTCGATGCAGATTTCTTGCTATTTCCATTCCAGGTATAAATCTAGTGAATCAAGCACATATGAAAGCAATGGTATGGTCATTATCCCTGACTTAACCTGTACACTCTCTCATGGCCTTGCAATATTCTTCTTTTAATCTCTTCTTCTTTTCTTGCATATTTAATTTAACGATGTTACTTATGCAATTTGGTACTAGAAGTTCTTTAATCTATTAAGGACATTGTAAATCAAGCCTGGGTGTTTATCTTGCATACCCGCAAAGCAAGTGAAATAGTTTCAGCACTAAGTGTAATTTTTTAGGGTACTTCATACCATTTCTAGCCTCCTATTGTTGTTGAATAGTGATTCATCTAACAACAAAAATTTATGCCAATATTTTCCAAGTGTGCAATTTTCTCCTTTACTGCCTCTAACCAATCTATTCTGCTTCATCTATGTTGTGACAAGCATAACATTGACGTATACTTCTGTTCACACTAGTGCTATACATTTAAGTATATGCATCCATCAGCAGTTTGGCAATGGATAGGATGCTTTCTTTTGTTTCATTACCAGATTTTTCTTTTTAAAATATTTTACATTCAGATTGATACAATTCACTACAGTATGTTCATCTCAATTGAACTTCAACCTACATGAACATATTTATTGATAATCAGCGATTTATCGGAAGTTGAACCAATGTCATTTTATAAACAGTTTGACAAGCATACTCCACTTGACAGTACAAATCTGCATTTCAACTCATGGTTGTCTTGACCTCTTAGTCTTCTCAACAACTCTGACTGCGGAGAATTTGGTAGCTGCTCCATCAGCAAAGAGCTCCATAATGAAACTTGAACTTCTAAGGAAAGGACTTAGTTGTAACATTTTTATGATACAACTGAAAGGATCAGGAATTGGTAGCTAGAACATGTAAAAGGGTCATACTAACAAGAAATTAATGTGAAATGATCATTGATTACTGTGATGTTATTTTTGTTATAAAAGATCATAAAATTTTTATTTTACTGCAGTTGAGATTGGTAAGCTCTACAACTACATTTGGTTCTGACCATAACTTGTCTTGAGATTGATCATGTTTTCAACATTGATACAGGAACCTCTGCTGCCATCCAATATGGAACTGGCTCAATTGCTGGTTTCTTCAGTCAAGACAATGTAAAAGTTGGTGATCTTGTCATAAAAGATCAGGTAAATTTTGTGAACCATAATCTTTGAAGATATTCTTTCTTTTTCAGTTAAATTCGTCATTGTGATGAATGTTACTGCTCATTAGGACTTCATTGAGGCAACAAAAGAGCCTGGTATCACATTCTTGGCTGCCAAGTTTGACGGCATACTAGGACTTGGATTTCAAGAAATATCTGTCAAGAGAGCTGTTCCAGTTTGGTAAATCTTTTCATCTCATACCTTAATGTCAGGGAGACTTGGTGGCCCAAATGTTTGAATTTCTTTAGAATTGTGCATGTTGTGTTCAAAATTATCAATATAGTTTTCTTGCTGATTTTTCATAACATATTTTCTCACTATTACTGAGATGTTGTATTGAATTCTAAATTTACTTGATAAGACTTGATTTCTTTGTATTTAGCTGTTTGTTTTGTAATTTTTCTAGGTATAACATGATTAATCAAGGTCTTGTGGAAGAGCAAGTTTTTTCATTTTGGTTGAACCGCAATGTTGAAGGGGAGGAAGGGGGAGAAATTGTATTTGGTGGTGTGGATCCTGACCATTACAAGGGAGAACACACTTATGTTGCCGTAACTCAGAAAGGGTATTGGCAGGTTTGCGTCCAAAGTTCCAATTGTTTGTTGCCGAATTACCTATTGTCTGCAATTCACATACTTTGTTCTAATCTGTTTTTCAATTTTCCAGTTTGACATGGATGATGTACTGGTTGCAAATGAAACAACCGGTACTTACTCAGACTTCATTTTTATCCTTTTTATCTAGGGCATGGACTTGAGTTAACACAAATATACATGTCTGCTTATTATCCTGGGATGTAATCTTCTTTATTTTTCAGGATATTGTGCAAGTGGCTGTAAGGCAATTGCAGATTCTGGAACTTCTTTACTGGCAGGCCCAACGGTATTTACTTTTCTGTTTTCTGATTGACCCCAATGACTTATAGACTAAGTGGCACTTTTGAAAGACAGTTAGTTCATGAGTAGTTCTGCAGATATTATGACTTCCTTTTCTGGTATTCTTTTGTATCATCAACCAAATTAGTGACTTAGTCACAAAATTATGCTGTAGTTCTTTGATGTACCATTGGCTTAAAACAGCACACCTGCATGCTTGACAAAGCTAGTTTCTATCATTGACAACTTGCTTCTTAGATTGTTCTTTCATCAGCTTGATGTGATTCATCTAGTACTCCTTTCCTATGAATGCAGTATTGTAGCCAAGAATATTTTCCTAGGGAATTAGTAGAGGTTTAAACTCTATATACATTCATTTGCAGGATCAGATTCCTGAATAATTACTGTTTGAAAATAATCACTGCTGTCTAGAATTTTGAATAATATGAATTTCATTGAAAAACCTGTCATTTGTCAAATTACCTATTTTTCGTTGTTCTTCAGCCTTTTGCAAGTATATTCTCTCTAGAATCTGATGATTTTTTCTAATATATGGTTTCAATCTTCAGACTGTCATCACTCAAATTAATCATGCCATTGGAGCCTCCGGTATTATAAGCCAAGAATGCAAGACAATGGTTGCGCAATATGGGAAAATGATAATTGAAATGCTGGTAGCTAAGGTGGGGATGATAGGTCTGGTTCTTGTATATTGTATCCAGCACCACTTCTCTTCCATCACAGTTTGTGTTTTTGGGGAAAGCTTCACATGCTTAGTTTCTCTTTCATGCCCTTTTGAACCATATCTTGAACCTGTTTTAAATGAGCTGACTAATGCTTTTCCATTTGTTGTAGACACAACCACAACAGGTGTGCTCTCAAATAGGATTTTGCACATTTGATGGAACTCGCAGTGTTAGGTCAGCTGAAACATTTTGGTGGTTCTAATTGTATATGTTCTTATAGACAATCCTAGTTAGCTTCTTGAGCTATAGCTATGGCATCAGGCATTAATTTAACCACTGTTTCCAGTATGGGCATTGAGAGCGTGGTGGATGAAAATCTAGACAAGCGCTCAGATGGTGTGCATGATGCCATGTGTACTGCTTGTGAGATGATGGTTGTTTGGATGCAAAATCGTCTCAGGCTGAATCAGACAGAAGATCAGATTTTGAACTATGTGAATGAGGTACTTTTCCTTATTATTCCCTTTATGCGGAAAAGTGGTTTGAAAACATTAATAACCACAACCTAATTTCAGCTCTGTGAAAGATTGCCTAGTCCTAATGGAGAATCAGCTGTTGACTGTAGCAGTCTGTCTTCCATGCCTAGTGTCTCTTTCACAATTGGTGGTAAAGTGTTCGACCTTACCCCAGAGCAGGTATGTCATTGCTTTTTTTTTTGTGTGAATAATCATTGCTTGTTCTACTTAGCCGTTAATTCAAAGACTTTTCATGTCACATTTATTTGGTTAACCACAATTGCGGAATGGCAATTTCCTATCTGGCTGTAAAAATCATAGCTTTATTATTTCTTGCACCAAAGTGATTGTCAAGCTGTCTTAAAATATCAGTTTCTATCTTCCCATAATCTATCACTTGATGAATTACTTGGTTCATTTATTCGAATGAATATTTATCATTTAATTCATTAGAGAAAAGATGCTAGTGGGAGGCTATTTTCAAGGTGCCCTGTTCTCTTTCCTTGATGATTCCTGCATCACTTATGATGACAGTGCCATCTTTATCTTCTCTTCTGCACTTGAAGATTTCTAGGCCTTGGGAATGAAGGATAATTCTGCTTGTCATCTGATTCCGCTACCCTCAAAACAATTACACAGTACCATCTTTATTGTCCTTCCCACACTCTGATAAAACATAAAATTGCCATATTTAGAAGAAAAGTAGAAAGAAGTGAGCTTACTTCATTTAGTCATACATAGAGAAAGTCGGAGGGATGCTTTGACAAGAATAATTGATGGTGTTAAATGCTCATCTCAACGGAGAGGAAAAATCAAGTGAGGTCCTTATATTCATGATGTTGTGAAGTACAATTAGGGTCTCAGGTCAACTTTGTAGTATTTTTTTTTTTTCAATTGTTGCATACTTTCTCTGGTTGTTTCCATAAAGTAAATATGTCATAACTGTGGTGATTTTGTGTATTGTAGTGCCTTTTGTCTTTTTAGGCTGACTTTGTTTACGTTTTCTTTTATGCTAATCGTTTGTTGTGTTGTTTCAAAACTATCTGAATGGTGTTCCAACGGATCAGTATGTTCTTAAAGTGGGAGAGGGTGATTCAGCTCAATGCATTAGTGGATTTACTGCGTTAGATGTACCTCCTCCGCGTGGACCTCTATGGTAAGTTGCTCATCTATTATTGTGAACTACACAATTGCGTCTTATGGTTTGTTTTGATGCATGTCATAGCAAGTAACACCATTCTGCTCAGTTGAAAACAAAATGCAATGAAAATTTCTACTCAATCCTCAGTGTTCTGCATTAAGCGTAATCAGACTGTTTATTTGCTGTTGCTGTTTGTGGTACAGGATTCTGGGAGATGTTTTCATGGGTCCTTATCACACAGTGTTTGATTATGGGAACTTGAGAGTTGGATTTGCTGAAGCAGCTTAACTGAAATCCATCTTTGTATCAATATATATACCAATCTACTTCCTTATGTATCAATATATATACCTATATATTTCCTTATTGTCCTCTAACAAATACATGTATTTATGTTGACCAAGCTTGGTAAAATGTTGTGTGTTCCCGTCCTGAACCTGTAAGCATATTCTGTATTGAAGTTCTTAAGAGAAAAGGATGATGTTCTAATGGAGATTGAACTTATCTTCTTTTATTTTTCTTACTGCACTGGAAATACTGGATTAATGTATAATCCTTCCATAACCATATCGGCAAGAACGCTGATTTTTCAGGGCGTGCTTAGCGTTAGAAGTACTGAAAGAAGTTATAATAATCTAACATCACTTGTAAAGAATGAGACACTCCAACAGCTAAAACAGTACACTCCGCTTCCTCTCGCTTTTCCACCAGAAAAATGAGAGTAAATACGTATGAATCGTAAAACGTTCACATTGAAGGATTGGTGACCGACTATTTAGTTGTGAAGTAGTGCCATTGATTCCTTCAAAAAGCTACGAAAACGTGAGACAACATACACAGCAAACCAAGGTACCTTATTAAAAGTACCAGCTAATACTTTATCATGATAAAGTCATAGTTGAACTGGTAAACAATGGAGTTATCAAGGAAAAGAAAGGAAGATCTATGAACCTTTAAATCTGGTAACGATGTCGTTTTAGCTATTTTAGGTGTATCTAGTGAGCCAACTGGGTCTATTCACAGAGGGATAGCCATTCAGATGTATTACTTCTCTAATTTTTAATAAAATTATTTAATTTCTAAAAAAAAAAGGTGAGAGTTCGATTGGACCATCAAATCCCATCTAAGCTGAAACATTGTTGCTACTCAGGCCCGACCCCGGGTAAGGTAGAAAGGAAACTTGTCCAAAGTTCATTCTTATTATGTTCTTATTTTTTCTCATTTTGTTCTTTATGAAGGTTAATTTTGACATTTATAAAAGATAAAAAGAAGTAAATTTGATATAATTTTTTTATTTTATCCAAAACGTATAAAATATTAAGAACATCCCTATTGTTACTCGTAAATGTTTGTGAAATGGATGTTCAACAATCAACATCACCCCAACCGTTATCAATTTTCCTTTCCACCTGTTCTATTGTATGATTGTATCACCTTCCTCCCCGATTAGTCATTCAATTCCTACTCTTTGATTACATACTTAAGAAATGGTTCAAATTATGCTTATCTGGGTCAAAATTTATGCTTGTTTCTGAGTACATACCTTTTTTTTTTGTTTTAAAGATAGAAAGCAGATGAATACAAAACCGACCCTTTTAATAACTGAAACCAAACCCTTGTGTACCATTTGTAGGAAATTTATGAAGATTGGCTGGTTCTATTCTATCTCTATGGTCTCTAGAAGTGGGACTCGACTCATAATTTGGACTGCATACAATACACACACGTGTATCAAGCAGGGGACCAAACTCTTATCTGAACAACTAAAAGGGTAAGTTTAGTTTCAACAAACAAGCGACACATAACAAATAGAAATCCAACGAATCAACTCCCCTTTCAAGATCAAGACGGAACGCCAAAGCAACCAAAGTGATCGAATCCTATCATAATAGGAAAGCGAAAGAAGAGAAGGATGAGCAAATTTAAATTTAAATGGGTCCACTTTCTATCTATATATGTGGTTCTGTTTGAATTTGATAGGGGCTGGACGCTGCTGCTTGGATTCATGAGATTGATTGACTTTGGTTCAGAGATACCTACAAAACAATAAAGACATACCGGAGGTTGACTGCCGGTAGGCCCCTCCGAAGCTTAAGTTAGTCTTTTTCTTGTGAGGGTTTTGGTGGTTAGGAATAAAGAATAATACGGTTCTCAAATCGTACCTTTTTCATGATGAGATAATAAACTTATATATGAAAAATACCTATTAGATTTAGGTCTTTCCTTATAAGTGGAAAGTCACCATCTATGAATAGGCCGTCTATGCCTGGGCCTAGCACAATCGTTCTAACCAATATGATTTGCTTATTATGCCCCCTGCGAGTTTCCTACCGCTTCCCCACTCATCGCGGACACTCAGACCGAACCCTTCAACCCTAAGCCAATCATCAAGTAAATAACCTCATGCTTACCCATTTCACCAAAGATAAGGCATATACAAAAGATGAACCATTTCGTGGGGCGACAGAGTCGTTACTACGAAAACGTCAAAAAGAGGCCACGTAGAGAAAGAAGAGAACAAAATTATAGACACGCAGAAGAGTTACGTATAGACCTATTCTATATGTATATAAGGTTGTTACGAGAGAAAGGCGTGAGAGTCTACGTGGCGTGCCACCTGGGCATGACAAGAACTGGAAGGCAGTGACCGTTCAACTTGAGAACTACCAGTTTCCTTCTTTTGTTGTCATTCTTAGGTTGCACCACAAGCATGTTAACAACAATATAGACGTAGCCACTCTCGTGTCCACAAGTACGTCCCCGAATCGAAGCGTGCTGTGTTCGTTTAGTTTCATTATGCACGTGTTCCATGTTATGTGGTCCATTTTGGGCTCGATGCTTTTTACCATAATTGTTTATACTCTCCATTCATGTTTTGCCACTTAGATTAATTTGAGGTTGTTTAGAACAATTATGTTTCGGATATAGCTTAGACTTAAACTCAATTAAAAATATAATATTATTTTATATTTTTAATTTTTAAAAAAATTACTTAGAAAAATTAGTGAGAAAGTCGTATTGTAATCAAAATTACCAAAAAAAATAAAGTAAAACAAATAATAATAGATAATAGATAATAGATGTGGAGTTGCTTTCGATGGAAGAAAGGGTGTCTCAAGATAATCTACCTTATAAGCCACGCATAAGATCATGTACAACAATCGCCCTTTCCTTCACTTCACTTAACTAAACTATGAGCGTTAACTTTTGGTTCCAACTAACGGAACTACTACGACCCAACAAAGCAGACGAACTGTTCAGTGCTGGTATTATGACATGATAGCATTTCCTAATGACACCCACCTGCTTAATTAATTAGTCTGTTAGGACTTTAGGAATTGGTTGCAACGTTTTTGGTCCTCCTTTTCTGGCTTTATTTCACTCAAGTGTCCGTTTCTTTTACACTTTGTCGAGATTCCTTTTGAGGGACGTGTAACTTAAGGAACAGCATGTCAAACCCATATTTTGTTATTGTTAGCCGTTGCTCAGTTCATCATGTCATGAGTGAAGAATCAATTAGATCCTTGAGTTTAGAAAACTTTGAGTAATGGTGTTTTAGGTGTCGTCCTTTATGTTCTTTTAGGCCATGATTGATTAATTTCTTGAAGAAGTACAGAAGGGTTAGATTAGATCAGCTGTAACGACACATGTAAGCTGGAAAATGATCAATTTATGATGGTTACTTGGCTTGAAGGACATAATAGATGGATGAATAAGTTATCTAATTTTGAGGGATATGTATCGTTACTGGAACTTAATTCATCTATAGTATACAGAGCACGACTCCAGTACAAGTCTATCCAAACAGGAAGAGATACTAACGACTTTCTACCAAAGAACAAAGACAATTCATGTACATGGCAGTAAATTTTGGGATGAAGACCATAATCATCTCAACTGTACTTATATAAAATGTGAAAGAGTAAAAGAAAACAAAGGGCAATTGGATAATAGGTGGGAACTTGTCCGATTCAATCCACCGAGATTGACATCACGTCATGCATGATATATATGTAACGAAGCCAATTACAATTGACCTTCATTGTTCCAATTTTGACTTTTGATAGAAGCCCAAACGACCAAGGAGCTTTGTACTTTTCGAAAGAAGACTTGAGTTTTGACAATCCCCTCAAATCAACTCACTTTTGGTGGTTAAACCCACCCCCCACCATCAATGTTCAGCCATTACGGTAAGCCACCAAACTTAATTGGTTTTCAAAGGCCAAGTAGTACTGCTGCTGTTGCATCTTCATCTTGCATACAAAACAAAAGCTTGGAGGTGGTGTATTCTCCGTTACCACGCTCTGTCCTATCCAATCCAATCCAATCATATCCTCACCATATTAAACTACGATCTAAATACAAAGTTTCTTACCACACGCCTCCTTTATTGCTTGTCGTACACTAATTAAATGGTAAATAATGTATACACCCCTAACTAGACACGTGTTCACTTTCCCACTTGCCACGTTAGGGCCTGCCACTGGTTTTCCATCCCCACCCTTATTTTGACACGTTGTATACTCTGCTTGAAAGGAAGTGTCAAACTCTGGAGGAAAGACGAGAATGACTCAACCAACCAATTAAACTGCTCTTATATATATATGCCCTGCCATTCCCACCATCCTCAGAACGTCCATCAAGCTTCATTTCTTTCTTTCTGTTATCGACCGAATGGATTGGATTAGAGGTCAGACCATAGGCCACGGTTCCACTGCCGCCGTCTCCCTCGCCACCTCAATCCATTCCGGTCAAGTATTTGCCGTCAAGTCCACCGAGTTATTCCAATCAGAGTTCTTACAAAGGGAGCAGAAAATTCTCTCTTCCATAAGCTCCCCTCATGTAGTTAGCTACAAGGGCTGTGACGTTACTAGAGAGAAGGATAAAGTTTTGTTTAATCTTTTCTTGGAGTACATGCCGGCCGGAACTCTCTCTGATACCATCCGTCAACACGGAGGTAGATTCGAAGAACCAATCATCAGATGCTACACTTCTCAAATTTTGCAGGGTCTTGATTATTTGCATTCAAATGGATTGGTGCATTGTGACATCAAGGGTAGCAACATTCTCGTGGGAAAGAGTGGCGCTAAAATTGCTGATTTCGGGTGTGCAAGACGGGTCAACCCTGTGGAGTCCGTTGCGGCCGAACGCATCACAGGGACGCCGATGTTTATGGCTCCGGAGGTGGCTCGTGGGGAGGAGCAGGGGTTTCCCAGTGATATATGGGCTTTAGGGTGCACAATCATCGAAATGGCTACCGGAGGACCGCCATGGCCGGATGTTGGGGACCCGGTTTCTGTCATCTACCGAGTGGGTTATTCGGACCAGTTACCGGAGTTCCCCTGTTGTCTGTCAGAACAAGCAAGGGATTTCTTGGACAAGTGTTTAAAGAGAGATCCAAAGGAGAGGTGGACAGCTAGTCAACTTCTCAAACATCCCTTCTTGGGAGAACTCAATTCTGAAATTATCAACCAAATTCAAGAATCTAAATCAGCTTCAAATTCTCCTACAAGTATACTTGATCAGGGGTTTTGGGACGAATCAGAAAGCCTGGAGAACCTGGTGCATAGCTGTGACGAGAGCTCAGCTGGTGATAAGATCAGACGGTTGTCGGCGCTGTCAGAGGGGCCCAGTTGGGTCTGTGATGGGAATTGGATCACAGTTAGAGAGAATTCAAGTGAGGCAGGTGATAAGGTTGAAGCCAAAGATGGTATGGTTGACTACGGTTTGGTAGAGGGAGTTGTTTAACGATTTAGATAAGGAGATGAGCGGTAGGTTTAGCAGGGAATTTTGGGGTGACTGTAGATACTGGGATCCATGATTTTGTAAATGGGGACAAAGAAATAGTCTTGATTCCTTAGTTCTAGGAAAGTATCATTTTTACAAGCCTAATTCAACTTTAGTATTCGCTCAACATTCGTCTAATCCCATTAATTTTCTTGGCGTTCTCATTCAGATTATTAGTTAATTGACATTTTCCAAGGTCAAAACTAAATCCATTTGCAACGAGTTGACACAACACAACGTATTGCAATGCTCTGTTTCTGGATAAGTTCTGGCGGAAACGGACAGGTAGAGAAAGTTCTTCGGAATCGGCTTTGAGGACATTTGGTCTAATTGAATATTTACGGGGAACTTGGACAGCTCCCATGTCAACCCTTTTGTTTCTGAAAAGGGCGGTAAAATGGTGAGGTAAGAGTGACGCAATCCTAGTCCAGCGCAACTGTCCCTGTCCCTGTTCCTGTTTCTTTATTCCATAGTAAGTGGGCATTGGATGGGAAACTTCCGGGACAAATAAAGCTAGCTGGCGTGGCGGTGCGGGTGGTGGCGGCGGTGGAACGCTATCATTAGCCAAGTGAAAGGGCGGAAGCTTCTTTGATGTTCCAGTCCCTTTAAGCAACATCCATTTTTCCACAAGCATTAGAACATTTCTAAGCTCCAGGGATTCCACCAATTCCCGTCGTTTTCTTTTATGTGGCGGCTAGAATTGTGGTGCAAAGCATTACACATTTTCTTGCACTGAGTTGAACACGCATGATTCTTGCTTCTCAGAGTTGGGAAAGAAACATTGGAAGTGTACGAGTCATGGGACACAGGTGTGGACTTGTGCAGCTGCAGCCATAAACGGCGTGACAGGATTTCATTATATGTTATGTGCAATAGAGAAATATATTGGCTACTCTATTTTTCATGACCTAATCAACTATATTCATCAAGTTTCTATAAGCAAAATATATCATGCTATAACATTTTTCAAATTTACATTCAAACCCCAAAATTTGATTAAATTAGCTTTGTCTTTTTAATTATTTTCAAGCGTAACTTATTAAGTTTTAAAATATATTTACAATAAATATTAATATAAATAATTTTTAAATTTAGAAAACTTAAAATATTTAAATTTGTCTTCACTTTTAATAAAATAATGCATATTCATATACTAAATTACAATATAATAAAACATTATAATCTCCTAAATTTTAATAACCATTTGTAAAAATATACTACATTTTATTAAAAATAAATAATTCAATTAGTAAAAATTGTATAAAAATAATATTTATTTAATATATTTTAATTATTAAATTAAAAATGTAATTTAATAATTTCTTAATATTTTCTTATTACGATTCTAATTCTGTCTTAGTTCTAATAAAATTGGCTTAGCCCAAATATTCAGTAAGTAGATAAGATACTGTAATGGTTTGAAATTCAAGATCGACATTGGAGAACAAATTACTACCATGTGGGCTAAATTCCATTTTCTCTGCAATTGTTAAGTGGGCTTAAGGTTCAAATGCTAGAAGGGAAGTTCTCAGTCTGCTGCGTTTCTCAGTGAGCCACATTCATGTATTATCTGACACGCTTAACAAGTCCAATCGATTTTTTATTTGGAAAACTAATTCACTACATCCGATTTAAAGTTCTGTAATAAAATGTGATCTGAAAAAGTCTGATAGTACGCATCTTTACTCTTACAATACTAACCATAGCTCAATATTAAACTTAAGAATAATGACATGTTTTGCTGGCCATTGTCGGTAAAACCTAACACCAAATTTAACCACAAGATCTATCAAGAAACAGATAGAATACAGAAAGCACCTGTTTTGTCATTCATATTTTGATGATAAGCTTCTTAACTACTCGAATAAGCTCTAGTTTTCAGTCATATAAGTGAGCTTTTGCGACATATAGCACAAGTAACTATCTGTTATGAGCAGAGAAGATGTAAACTTAAAAAGGACAGCTAATCTATAAAAAAACAGTAAGGGCAGAACCACCTACTCTTCTTCAGTTATAGTTCTTCCTCTACTTCCCTATCCCATCCCCCTACTTTCTTATTAAGCAAAACTCTCCTATATTTCAAACACCACAAATAATCGTTAGGAGTTGGCTGTATAGTAAGAGCACTATAGTGCGTAACAATAACAAAGCCGAATATGTATTTCGCCGTCAACATTCACATGCATGCTCTCCGGAAAGCTCTTGAAGACAACCAAGTGCTAAGCATCATTCGTTGACGGAATGCGGTAGTAATATATAGGCATATATTACCTTGGTTAAAATCGTTACTGATTTTCGACTGAATTTGTTAATTCTGTGCTGGCTGTCAACGAAGATGCTTAAAAGGAGTATGGGAATATTAAATAATAAATATAAAGCAATCATGATTTGAAAGGACTTATAAATAACTTACAACGTTATCATCTTTATTTTCATATAATTATATGAAAATAATTATATATAACCTACAACGTTGTATATAATTAATTATATACAATTTATTATTAATTATATAAAAATATCATTATTAATTATATAATATATTTTATTTTATTCTATTATATATGATTTATATTTAAAAATAATTTATTTTTATTTTTATTTTATAAAAATATATACAAAAAAATTAAAAACAAATTACGAATTGCATGATCGTGCGCAATCTCATTGTCACGATCGTGCTTTTTCGAATAACTCTTTATTGTCATGATAGCACGATAGTACAATTCCTAATTTCTTCTCTCGGACACGATTGTGAGACTCCACGGAGAGTTCCTCTATCATGATCGTCTGCACGATTGTGACAGACGATATTCTGCAGGTTCATACAAAACTACAGATTTTCGTCTATTCTTTCTCTCTTTAGCTAAACCCAACATATTTTTGTCTATTCTTTCTCTCTTTAGCTAAATCCAACATTCCTAGCTTATGTCTATTATTTTCTCTTCATTTCGACTTCCATTCATCTCAATTCATTCACAAACAAATCAAAATCTATGATTAATCACAACATCAAAAACTGAACTATTCATTTACGCATATTCAACATGCATTCTTCACACTTTCTGTATTTTTCGTCTTCCTGAACATCTTCATTTCATCTCTAACTTCTCATTTTAACTTTTTTTTTCCCATATCACGACATTACCTTACACCTTTTTTTAACTCTAAATTCATTTTAGTTCATTCCTAAAACATCCAACGAGATTCACGCAAACACAGTGAAAACATAACAAACACATTTCACCTTTCATAAATTTTCTGCACTGTTTTATTCACATTTTGAATTATCTTTCTAACTTAAAAAATCACTTCAACAACATCTTACGAAATATTGATAATCAAATATGTAAAAGCAAGACATGGAGCATACCCAAAATTCTTACTCACGTTTCAGCAAATATATATCCTTATATTATAAACACTTAACTGTTAACTAATGTGATGCACGTTTCATCTTACATATCATGAAGAACCATACGATACTTGTTTAAAACTCCAAACTCTTCAACCACCATTTTGCAAAACATGCTAGGAAGCTTCATTTTATCTGCTAACTACCTGTCATCAACCTTATTGCTCCAACTCTAGCCATGCACCATTGTGCATGACTACCATTTAATAAGTTAAATGCTAGTTTAATTATATGATAGTCAGGGGGTGACTTAATAAGTCACCCCATGACACTAATGCTAGTCGTTCACCTTTTAACTTTCCTGTTCTCAGTACGTTATCCTTGATCGGTTCCCAACTTTCAGATGTTGGGCTTCAATCACTTATCTATTTTGCCCCTGCTTTACAATCTATAAACTTGTGCCAATGCTTTCTTCTTATGTCTGCTAGCATTAACACTTTGATGATTGCCTAATGATTGATGCCCCGACTATATTGCCAACACTGGCGAAGCTGGAATGTTTGGAAGTATTGTCATTGACTAAAATTGGAGATGTTTCTGATAAGTTTGTTCAAGTGCCCTTTACAGTCACCGGGTGATCATGACAAAGAGGGAACAACGAGAGTTGCTCGATCGTGATTCTGCACGATCATGACAGAGATAAAAAGTAAATTTCCCAAGGAAATACAATTGCTAGATTGTTGTAAAAGAGAAACAAAATAACTATAAACACCTTTCATTAAGTAAATTTCTCATAGTTTCCTCAATTGCACGGGTTCGTGATAAATTCATGCATAAAATATACAAAAATATCTGACAAAATGTACACATTGAGCAGAGGAAAAAGGACCTGATACCAAGTCATCAACACAAACTACACCTGTCTTTTATTAAGAAGACATCATAAAATCGAACATGTTCTTCCGAATATTTATTAGTGATGCCCTAACTTTATCAAGCTTATGAGCAAGAAAAAGATAACCTTCATATAATTTTAATCCTTCCAGTCCCAACTTTACCAAATGATTATAAAGTTCTTCTTCTGAAATGGGATGTAGTTTAACTAACAATAAAGTAGATTTTATAATAGCTTTTGCAACTATCTGAAGGCCATCTTTGATTACGTCTTCACCATCATCTGCCTGTTTTTCCTTTTCTGTGATGTTCCTGGGTTTGCATTTTGTGAATAAGCCGGCATTCCCACTGGAGATTCAGTGCAGTCATTATCTATCGTTACATTGTCTTCAAAATTTTCATCTATGGTGTTGGAAAACCCACTATCAACAGAAATAGTGTGCCTTCTTATCTCCTGTGTTATTTTAGCATGCTCGCCAGTTGCTCTATCACGTCCATAAATCTCTACCATCTTCTTGTAGTTGTGAAAAGGCTTTTGTCTCCACTCAATAGCTTCTGGTTTAGTCTATTATAAAAAAAACTTATTAATGAATCAACCAAATCACAACATATATCATATTTTCTTCTAACAAAATAATAAACAAGTTCCCCTGGATCAAGGCCTCCCACTTTTGGCTCAACGGTCCATATATTTGTTAATGAACTCCATGCAAATCCACTACCTCCATTTGAAAATAAATCAAAACACTTACTCCACTTGTTCTGATTTTTTATTTTTTCCTTATCGATTGCTTTATTTGAAAATTTTTCCTTTAGTTCAGCTTTAATTGTATCAAGTGCATGCATAATGAAAGTCCCACTAAAACGATTGCCTTGTTGATGCTAGTATAAGTATGCGTCAACCAAAGCATCATCCATAGCTTGATTCCAAAAGTACGACTCTCTTCAAGGTGGCATTTTGTATGTTACAAATTTAACTACAAAATCTGAAATTTATATTAAAAGCATGCACAATATTGAAGCTTCAAAATTTTCCAATTAATATAAAAGGCCAGAATAATGAATAAGAATTATAAAGACACAATTGGATGTGAAAACATTAACAGTACTAATAAATAACGTCATATTTAGATACAAATAGCCAATACTTATTTTTAAAGCAATATAAAATCATGAAAAACATAAATTAATTACGATGCGGCAATATTTATCCTAAAGCATAATCAGCCCACATATGAGAAACCATGTTATCTCTTAACATTTCTCCACTATGTACATCATCTTCGTCGTCATATGAGAAACCAATCAAGAAATTGTGCAAAATGACACAAGGCATGATAATAATTTTTTAATATGAATGCCATATGATGGTTTTACGGTGGATGTTATAATTAGGAACCATTTTTTCAACACACCAAATGCCCTTTCGATAACTTTACGCAATGATGAATGTCGATGACTGAATAATTCACAAGCATTTCGTGGAGGATCTCTTGAATATTCTTTCAAATGATATCACTCCCCTCTATACAGTGTAATAAGTCCACTTCTCAACATGAATATAGCATTAACAAGATAGTATTTTCCTATCATGAATAAAACTATGTCAAAATATAATTGATGACATTTATTAGTTAATAAAGTTTAAGTCCTATTTTTATCTTAGGAAATTTTAAGTAAGAACTGCCTGGTTAGTGCACTTTTCATAATCCGTGAATCGGATGCTATTCCTTCCCACCCAACTAATACATACGTGAACTTCATATCAAAAGAACAAACTCACAACACAATTTGTGATAGATAATCCTTTCTCCAACGAAATCTAGGAGTATCTCGAGCAGATACTTTCGCACGGATATGTGTACAATCAATTGCACTAATATAATCTTGACATTGAAGTATATTATTCTCAAATATTTTGTGTGTTTAATATAATTATACTAATTTAAGAAAAGAAAATCACCTTTAAAAATGGGTAGAATCTACTATTGTTCAATATTTCCGATGGGGTTTCTAATATGTCAGGTTGTCTTAGAAACGTATCCTCTAGTTGTATAATTGCTTTCAAAATGCTATGAAAATGATGGCTTACAGTTTTCCCATATCAACTCCAAAAGAACCCAAACTCCTAATTGGTAACGTTATGTCCTAATATGTATAGAAAATTCGCTACTTGTTCTTCAACAGTTGCATGTACAGTTGGTCAAAGCACACCTTTTCTAGCTAATAAATCACATAATTCGCCAAATGGTGTAGGCTGCATTCTAATTATATTTCTCTTATCTGAATGAAATAAAATTCTTCGCATGATACTCTCTCTTGATTGCAATCTCTCTGATGGTGTAAACATTTAAAGTTTGTTGTTCACACGTCTTTTACGTAACACCCACCAATAGATCACAAGACAAGTAACATGAACAAGCACTAATTGATGTGTACGAATTAATTTTTCTTTTTGATTATTCATTCGATTACCTTCACCATTCATATATAAAATAAAATAAAATTAGGAGTAGTTTTTAGATTGTGAAAATCAAAATATAACAAATATGACATAGATATGTCCATTTATATATGGTGGTATAACAGCAATAAGGGGTAATGTAAAAGGGAAGCTTCGTCTAAATCATTCCTCCACTGAAATTTCAAGCAAAGTAATAGGAAAACAAAGACAAAGAAGACATCGACAATTGAAACATACCTCAAATTCAGACAACACAACATATAAAATGAGTCACATACAGTAAAATGAATGGATTGCAAGAGTATGCAATAGCATTGACCTATTTATATGTGCCTTTCAAATTAAATAATCGATATTTTTAGCAGCTCAACCTATAATAGATAATGTTCACTTCAGTATAAAGTGAACAATGGGTAAACCCATATGTGTGAAGCCATATGTAAAGTGAACCAAAACAAAGTACAATCTCCTCATCCAAAACAAAACGTATCTAACAATAAAAGAAACATATATATATTGTCAAAAAATTCAAAAATGAATAGAAATAGGATAAAAAGAAGGTTTCAACAAAGAGGAAGACTCACCAGTGACCAAGTCTTCCAACCAATGTTATGAATACCGTACCGGGCTCCGTACCGGATTGGGCTATGGAATGGAACTGTACCGGTATCGGTCGGTACCCGGTACCGTTTCGGGATATTTTTTAAATTTATAAAATAGTCCCTAAACTTTTTTAAAATTGCAAAATAGTCCATATTGATATATTATGCAACTGTAGTGTATACTTTACTAGTTTACTGTTTACATCAACCATACTTTCAAAAATCTTAATAATAAATAATAATAACAATTAATTTGAAATAATAATAATTTTTAAATATTTTACATATAAATAAT
>JANZLD010000237.1:87757437-87772528 GCA_026413575.1 Erythroxylum carthagenense
GAAGGGAGAAACGTCGAAGACTTGAAGGAGGACTGGAGAACTGGACGAGACGTCGATGGCGAGGAGGAGACGGCGACGGCCAGGCGAGAGTGGCGAGACACGGAGAGAGACACCGGCGAAGAGAGGAGGCGTGCGGCGTGGGAGAGAGGAGGCCGAAGAAGAATCCAGAAGTCGGGTTGGGGGGTAGTTTTAGGGTTAAATTTTCTGGAAATTGCAAATTAGTCCTTGCAATTTCCAAAAATTTGCAGTATTGGCCGGAATTTTAGGTTTCGACCGGTACCTGATGGAATTTGACCCCGGTACCAACGTTTACGATTTCGTACCGGTTTTCGGCCGGTATGGTACCAGCCAGAACGGTACAAAATCCGTTCCATTGCTTCCAACCGGCCGGAACGGTACGAAATCCGTTCCATTGCTTCCAACTCCTCTTTTGCTTCCCCGCTAATAAACAACACGAGAAGAATGAGAAGTGGTAAAACACAGAGAACGGAAAGAGAAGTCTAGAAATGATAAGCTTGTGTACAGTAATAAATGAGTTTAGGTAGGGTGAGAAGAAATAATTGGGAAGAAGAAAGGTAGTATGCATTTACTAATTTACGTTCCATCCTAAACTCCTCGAATCGAAGGCTTCTTATTTTTACTGTTTAGAATGGAACGGAACGTAATATGAAATCCTCCGCTTCCATCTCATTCCATTCCATTCTATTATGAAACCCTAAAACAAACAATGGAAGTGTGTTATGTTATATCCCCTTCCATCCCTAACCCCTTAACCAAACATGCCCTTAGCTTCCACTAATATTATTAATGTAGTTAAGAGTGATAACTCTTTAAAGATATGACTTAGAAGATTTGACCTCATCAGTGAGAAAGGACTTGATTCTTTAGCCAAGAAGAATCTACTTTCTGATTTTAAAGGTATAAGATTGAAAAAAATGTGCTCACTAATTGGCTAGTAAATAGAATAAGTTTCCTTCAAGGGCTATTAATGGGCACACATGGAAGGAGCGAAAATGGATTGTTCGAAACTCCTCAATGTGATAATGGAAGCGTTGGTTTTGATAGAAAACCACAAAATTGAAGGATTGAAAAGTTTGAATTCAAATAAACAAGAAGAGGGTAGATTCGAATTAACTAAAATTAAATCTGATACGCAGGGTTTCAAATTTACCTACTAGACTTCACGGAGAACTTGTCTCGAGCAACTTAGATAACAGGTAAAGAACAAACCAAGAAAGTTGTTTAGGATCAAAATCATGCCACAATCTGATTCGGTTGACAAGTGATATTTAATTCATAAGTTGAAAAGAACAAGAGGAGTTTCTCCTCTCAGTATGACCGACAGCACGCAAGAAAATAATATGATCAAAATTGTCTTTCCCTAACCCTAAAGAGGGTATTTATACCTAGGTCAAATAATAAAAGACTTGAGCTAAATAATACATGGAAGCCCAAAATAGATATAACTTAAAACAAGTCCAAAACAAAATAATAAAAACACACCTAGGTCTGGTCTAACGAGCTCCCAGATCTGATTATAGGTGCGCCTCTCCTCTTAGGCTTAAACGATGATGCGTAGCCCAATATAATGGTCTGCAAGTCTTAAATGAGTCCAATCAAAGATTTGAGATAAATGAATCAATTTGAGTTATGATTCAGATAACTCTCTTCCAATAGGCTTGGTATATTCCATCCTCTCCACAAATTGGCCCACAGGCTCATAAAGAGCCTCCTTGAATCTCCCAGTCCTAGCTTTAGACTTAGGTTCAACTGGAATGACAAACTCGCCCCCATTACGCACGTCATTTCCATGGTGATCCCTGCTCCTGCTTACATCAGTTATCCTTCCAGAAAATCACAATTACTCTAAGTTTGCATTCGTATCCTTGGTTTTCAATGAAGATAAGGATTTTCAGTGACTATTTTATAAAATTTATTAATGATTGTTCAAAAAATCTTTAGAGTTTACACCTTCAAGATAAAAGATAAAGCAGTTTTAGGTTTTTATTGAAAGAGAATCAAGAAAGAAGATGAAAAATACTCGTACTAATAATAGTGGTGAGTACTATAAATAACATGGTATTAGACCTCCCAAGATTTCTCATTTGAATGACCTGGCAGAGTTGAACGAATATGACATTAGTAGAGTCAGAATTTTGCTTTCATAAACAAAGCTGAGTGAATCTATTCCGGGGCTTTGCTGCACATGTTATCAACTTATCTCCTGTTATTGCTTTATAGGGTGAAGTTCCTGATCGTGTTTGGAACAATAAGGAAGTTTTCTATAACTATTTGCATATGCTTAGTTGTAAGGCATTTGCATGTCAAAAGATGAAAGGTCCAAACTAGATATTAAGAAAAGGCAGTAATCTTTCATTAATTATAGTCTAAAGAGTCTAATTACAGGTTAAAAAGAAATTTGTTAGAAGTCATGATGTTATTTTTAGAGGATTAAACTACTCGAGATATTGACAAGGTAAAGAAGTCAAAATCTCAAGATTTTAATGGCTTAATCAATCTTAATCTAGCTCTCGAGACATAGAAGAGATCAGATGTTTGTAGCCAATCATATACATATACATGAGAGTATAGAGAAGATTTTTTTGTTCTCTTTGAGCTACAGTACTGCTTGGAAAACGAAGCTACTCGACGTTCCCACGACAAAATAATCCAGCAGAAACATGCCCAACAGTAAAAGGATTCAAGCAAAAATCGCCACTTAATAACACCCAACTCAACATGGTCAGGTTGATGTGACGGACAATCATAGAAAGTCCTGAATCATAGACTGTAATTAGGTTACAAACAAAAATCGCAAATCTTGCTCCGTCAATTTCCCCAGGGCAGCTGACGTCCCTCCTACAGTCCTGTGAGAGGACATTAAATTAGACTTGCTCAAATGTTTTTTGGATCAAAGAAAGATAAGCATAGAATTAAAACAAAGGACCAAAGTGCAATGGGCACAATATGTTCGAATCTAGACGTGTAAATCACGATCAATAATCGACTTACCCCTCAAACACTACTTCCTTCTTTTCTTGCAATTGCAGAATCTTCTCCTCGACCGTGTTCTCAATTACAAATCTCACAATCCTATGGTGCAAATACGTCAGCCATTAAAGGCATGAAACACGTTGCTTATAATGATGAGCTCAAATACCATACCTGATTGGTTTATACTGTCCTATTCGATGGATTCTGTCTTGGGCTTGCCTCTCTACAGCTGGGTTCCACCAAGGGTCCATCAAGAATACCT
Source organism: Erythroxylum carthagenense (assembly GCA_026413575.1). Taxonomy (NCBI): domain Eukaryota; kingdom Viridiplantae; phylum Streptophyta; class Magnoliopsida; order Malpighiales; family Erythroxylaceae; genus Erythroxylum; species Erythroxylum carthagenense. The sequence goes on from JANZLD010000237.1 coordinate 87,760,694, forward strand.
GAGAGTTTACACAATTTCATGCAATTATGAACAACGTGGACAGTAGTCACAAGGAGGGCAGATTGGCATCTGAGAAAATGATGGCAGCCAAGATAACAGCATAGACGAAGATGTATATAGCAATTAACAATAAATGAGACAATAGACAACGGACCTTGCAATAAACAGTCAAATGACTAGCAGAGAAAAAGTCAGAGCACAAGACTAAAACTAAATGTAAGAAATTTGTGCACGTAATACTGGCACAGAAGTGGTGAGAAGCTTCATGTAAAATCTAGCCCACTGAGGTAGAATAAAGTTAACTACCGCTCTCCAGTAGTAAGGCATAAAGGGAACGCATATACAAGTATCAAAATGACTTGAGATAGCTCACATGTGATGCCGCTGTCAGATTTAAGGCAACACCTCCAGCCTTCAAACTCATAAGGAAAATTCTGCAATCTGGATCCTCAGAAAATCTCTTAATAGCAGCATCTCTTGCAGGCAAAGACATGCTTCCGTCCAATTGAACACTAGTTACACCAGACTACAAAATTGCATCATGTTAGATGCTCCTTCAAGTTCAATTGGAACATAACATAAAAAGGCATAAGATTAGCACCTTCATGAGAGAATAGTTAATGAGATCCAAGAACGAGGTAAACTGGCTGAAAACAATTCCTTTTGCAGAACCATCCCTTTCAACCATACATCTAATTTCTTCTCTCTAAGGGCATTAAATGAGTCAGCAGTTACCAAGAGATTGCAAACATCAGGCAGGTTGGAGCAATTAAAGCAAAGTACTCATAATAACAACAGTGCAACTTTCATGTACTACATACCAAGGCTTCTATTTTTGTGCTTGTTTGAAAATTATTTAACTCTATTCTGTTCAGAATACTAGAGGATCTGAAGCCCTTGACAGTTGTTTTAGTCATCTGACGTCCACTAGTCAAATCAGCAGTAACTAACTTTGAACAGTTGGGACAACGGACTTGTCCAACAGTGCTGGAGTAATCAAGTAAACAAGCCTTACAAAAGACATGAGCACAAGCAGCAACCTGAAAGAATAAATAGAAAAGTGTATAAGAACATCGAGGGGAACATGAACAGTTCTGTTAACATCCATGCAAGAACAGCAGCAACAAGGTACAGAGGAATTGAGAAAATTTGAATCCATGTATCTGCCCGTTCTCCTTGCTTCAATTAATATCGATAACCTTCATTTTGTTTGAAAAGAACCAGTAATTGACTATTTTATCAAGCACTGCAACCATATTACAATACCTGGTCACTACACCCTTTGAAAAGAAGTGCTTAAAAGTCTTACAGAACAATGGGCAACAGTAGTTGATATGGACTAAACTTTAAAGTAAAATGAAAATACAAGAATAGGAAGCAGAAAAAGAAAAAGAAAGACAAGGACAACTATTCTAAGAACAAGAACAGTAAGGAAGCCCTTGCTGTAATAAATGATAAACACAGAAATATGTTGATTTTAGAACTTTTGAGAAGAGAAAGTCGCATACTCCAAGAAGAGAGATAAGGACAGAAAAGACTACCAACCACAGGATCTTCTGCAGGATCATGACAAAGGTTACACACTTGTTCAGCACTATCTGCATCAACCATGTTTCCACTTTTTAAAGCAGCAGCGTTAGAATATACCACCAGGTATGGATGATTAACAGCCTGTAATGTTCAAAGATAAAAAAAAGAATCAGAATTCAGGACTATATAAGAAAAATGAGACACTGACAATCCCAGGTCTTCAATTCTCAGATTTTGGAATCCATGCAAGAGTGATTCCACAAAATTTAAAAGATTCTCACATCAAATGATGCCTTAAGAGTTGATATTATAGTTCAAAGCACTAGATTTAACAGGATAAATTGTCATGATGAAATGATTTAGACACCTGCCGCAAGCGTGTCAGAAGGTCAAATATGTGTGCGTAGTTGTTCAACACAGTTCCAGCTTGAACGTATCTGTAAAGTAGAAAGAACAGAGAAAGAATGCCTGAAGTTGTAGCTTCAATCTATTACATCTATGTTAATTTCCACGAACAACCACAAAAGTAAGATAACAAGAAATTCAGCTTGCTGGCAGATTTCCAAAATCTAATATCTACATTGTAAATTGTAGGTGAACAAAAGTAATTTGCAGAAGTACACACTAATAATGCACCAAAGAGAGGCATACGTATTAAATTGTGCTTGACTTTCACTATGTAATGACTCATAATAATCTTCTTCTGTAATATCCATTGCATCTCGCCTCAGTGTTACCTGTAGTTAAGGTGCAAAGACTATTGTCAGCAAACTTAAAAGTAGATATTTAATTTGCAAACTAAAACATGTGATAAGAAAACTTACAATACGTGGAGGAAGCGCAAGATCAGCAGCCCTTCCATTTTTAGTGCGCCTTAATAACATGTCTTTTAGAACCTTTTTTGTCAGCAAAAACATTGCTCTTCTCCCCATATCAGAATTACCATAAGATTGAATTGGCTTGGCAATATTCTAGAAATAAGCAAAAGAAAATTATAATGAGTTACAAATTTTGGGGCAATAAAAATATTAGGCAAAACATAGTAACATAACAATTCATGAGAATTATATGTGTTATATGAGATATTCTCTAAAAGGATTTCCTATTTAGGGTACTTCTACTTAGGGAAATTTAGTTAAAGAAGAAAGGCTAATTACATAAGATATTCACATAAAAAGAAAATAATATCAGTTGTAATAGACTCTTCAGTACTCTCCTAAAAATTAGTCAGTCCATGTTTATCATTCTTAATTTACTTGTGACCCCTTGAAACTTTATTACAGCGCCATTTAGTGAACACATTTGTAACTGTCAACTAGATAATATATAGGAACTAATTAATCAATCTGGTGTAAAGCTTTTCCTCTTCGAAATTTCAATCAATTTCATCCATTATGTGGATCAAGATTCAGCACTATGTATTTTCAAAAAAGAAAAAGATTCTGTACTATGCTCATTGTTGATTTCAGGCCACACTACAGTTGCATAAAATCTACTGCATTTATTCTCAAGTCCTTAAAAGCAACGCTCTAGACACTAAAGAATCTTAAAGTAACGCACGCTATGGTAGTTAAGAGCAAGAATTGGTGGGAGAGTTTCACTAATTTCCTTTGCAGTAATAGGAAACATAACATTTTTAATAATCTCCAATGGTATTGAGTTCCAAAATCAAGACATGGTCATCACATCCTCCTTCATTACCAAGGACCACCTGATTGTCTAGTTTTGATCCCTAGGCATTCTACATTCCTTCAGAAAGGTCTGCAGTATACGATAGATGTATTTTCCATGGCCAGTTTAATATTGCCATATTTGGCAGGCCACAAGGGCAACCACTTGCAGTCGAGATAGCAAATGGAACTAGGACATTAAACATGACAACGGAATGTTCTGATACGACACCTCTACCTCAGCTTCTTAGGACTTATTTTAGGAGGAAATTCAGATAAACACTCCAAGATTTAGTCAAACAGTAGTCATATCCCATTATTTTGGCTATTCTATTATTTTGCAGATTAAGTATTATCTTTTATTTCGAATCTTTAGGAATCTGTTATGAGTTGTTAGGAGTCTAGCATTATAAATATCTGATAGTTAGAGCAAATGGGTAGCTGGAGAAATTAATGTCCTTGTTTTGAAGTTTAGTTCTCTATATACAGACTGACTTGGGAGTTTAAGATTCTCACTCTCAAATTTATCAATAAAATTCTATTATTCAGTTACTTCTATTTTCCTTCTTTTCTGGTTCCTATCAATTTGGTATCAGAGCCACGGCTATCACTAGTTCATCCACCAATGACCCACCACCACAAACCCACGATAATATACCGAAACTAATATCCCAACAATTAGCTGTCATAGCCTCTCGTCTTAAGATATTTGACACTGTAGTTGCTGATGTAGCCGCGTTGAAAGCTCAAGCTGACAAAGGGAAGAAACCTGAGAGTAGTAATGATAGGCGAACAAGGGGAAGATCTCATTGGATCGATGAGACACAGGACGAAGGAGAACAATACTGGAGTCATAGAAGCACCACGCGCCCACCTTATACTAAGATAGAATTCCCAAAATTCGAAGGAGGTGATCCACGTGGTTGGATTTTGAAGGCTGAGAAATACTTCAGGTATTATCAAACACCCGAAGAATCTAAAGTTGACGTAGCGACTATGTATTTGGAAGGTGATGCACTTGATTTGTTCGCTTGGATCAATTCCGAGAGAACCATTTTGTATTGGGAGGAGTTAGTGAACGCGCTTCAAGAACAATATGGTCCTGCTGAATTCCAGAATCCCGACGAATATCTTTGTGTCGTTCGTCGAACGGGTACAGTACAAGAATATCGTGAAGACTTTGCTAAACGTTTGGCTCAAGTCAAAAATTGGCCTGAACATTGTCTATTGGGAATTTTCCTTAATGGGCTACGAGATGAATTGAAATCTGATGTGAGAATCCACAAGCCTAGATCTGTCTATCGAGCTATGAGTTTGGCACTAGAGTTTGAACAAAAGACCAATCTTAAAAGTGGGCCAAAAGCAAATCAATGGGTCAACTCTAATAGGCCCAATACCTCACAAGCCCAAACTTCCAATTTGCCGCGTGAAGGTCCATTCACTAGCAACCCAACAGCACAGGGTTCTACATCTGCTTCTGCTTCTTCTTAACCAATGACGCTGTGCACTTGGGACCAAGAGAGACAACTGCGTATTTCGAAGGGGTCGTGTTTCCGTTGCAACGAAAAGTTCTCTCCCGGCCATCGCTGCAAGGCCGCAACCCTCAATCTCCTGCAGATGGCCAATGACGACGGCGATGGCACACCAATAGAGGTTTTGGTTGAAAACGAAGCCGAAGGTGACGGAACAGGGGAACATGCAAAGATTTCCTTCTTTCCGCCTTGAGGACAAGGCGAATTTCCAAGAGGGATGCACTTATACGACACCTCCACCTCAACTTCTTAGGACTTATTTTAGGAGGAAATTCAGATAAACACTCCAAGATTTAGTCAATCAGTAGTCATATCCCATCATTTTGGCTATTTTTTTATTTTGCAGATTAGGTATTATCTTTATTTTAGCTATTATTTTACAGTTATCTTTTATTTCGAATCTTTAGGAACCTGTTATGAGTTGTTAGGAGTCTAGCATTATAAATATCTGATAGTTAGAGCAAGTGGGTAGCTGGAGAAATTAATATCTTTGTTTTGGAGTTTAGTCCTCTCTATACAGACTGATTTGGAAGTTTAAGATTCTTGCTCTCAAATTTATCAATAAAATTTTATTATTCAGTTACTTCTATTTTCCTTCTTTTCTGGTTCCTATCATGTTCTTCAAAGAAATCTGACATTTCAAAAGATAGCTCAAGAAATGAGACGTCAAAGAGACAATAGAAGGCTAAGCCAACCCAGAGGTGAAGTGCTTGTTTTGATACCTAAGGATAGGTTATACAAACAAAAGATTAAAAGAAAGACAACTGATAGAAAGGTGGCTTAAGAACTACTACTGTAATACCATGTAGAAAGAGTAGGCAGAGAAGAATAAAAATTTCAAGTTCATCAAAACTATTAATCCATATTACTTAAATATTCCCTAATAGGAGACCTATTTACTGTATTTTCATAATATTCCTATGTAGGAAAGACTAATTAAGGTCAATTACACAAGGGTGTCCATAAAAGGAAATACCATCAGCATTAAAAACTCTTCCAACAGATGTGGATAAGGAAACCTTAATTGGAAAAACTTACTTTATTCCACCAACAGAAGTGTCTGACAGAACTGTGAGGACAACTGGGGCAAGTTGATGAAGACCTATAAATGTAAGTGAACATCAAAATACGTGTAAAAGATATGAAAGTCAAATAGCTTGACTTCCAAACTCAACAAATAGATTAGCAATTATATACAGAAAAGATACAATAGCGTGGTGTATCAATTGATATTAAAAAACCAACTTAACTTTCAAGTAACCATGTATGCTTTCTATACAGCAAATGATACGCTCATATTTTCATATATGTTTAGGACTTAATTCAGAGTCATTTACATTCATTTTATGTTCATCTATAGCTGGTTTATCACGTTTTAGCATTATTCGAGGTTCGTTGACGAAAAATGGATAAATGAAACAAATAGACTTGAATTGCACTGTTTTTTAGTTTCTGGCAGACTTGACCTCTAGTCATTGTGAGATTTTTATCTCCAAATTGGTTTAACCAAAAATTCTGAAATTTCATACTTAAATTCTTGACTCATTGACGAACTTTTTGGACCAATTGCAGATTTTTCTGAGCTAGAATTTAGGAGAAATAAATTAACGAAATTCACATCATATTTTGGAGGGCCAGAATGACTTGTCGACGATGTTTCGATCATAACTTTCGACTCAAATGGCAAAATCCCGTGATTCAAGTTTCATATTGAAGCTAACTCAAAGACGAGGATACTGATAAAATTTGAGCTCCTAAGTCGTCACCATTTAATTTTTATGCATTGTCGAAATTGGCCTTAAAAAAACTCATTCCAACCAGCCCATCTACATGCACTCTCCATTCATAAAAAGCCTCCATCCACGCCACTCACAAAGCAGCCCCTACTTTCGGTGACAAACCTTAACACTCCACTCACCAACAACTAGCCTCCAATCCATACACAAGAGACGAAAAAGCAGCCTTTTTATTTCCAAAGTACAACATATAAGCTGCAAGCCTTCACTACAACACAAATCATTCACGCAACTCACAATCAAGCCTCCACTCTCCACACATAAAGACAGCCCCACTTTGTTGAGCAGCCTACATTTACATACATGCTAATCTTGAATTTTTCCTCTCCAATCTTGGACATCTTTAACGTAGCCTCCACCCAAGAGCCACCATAGACGCAATTCTTGAATTTTTCCTCACCAAACTTCACGCCTCCACCAACAAAACAGCCAAGCCTCCATATTTCACGCACAACAAGACAACCAAGCTACTTCTTCACCACTTCACCAACGAAAAAACCATCCACAAAAACTCTCCAACAGCTCTCTCTTGGGTGGAGGCTATGTTGAAGATGTCCAAGATTGGAGAGGAAAAATTCAAGATTTGCATGTATGTAAATGTAGGTTGGTCAACAAAGTGGGGCTGTCTTGTCAAGTGGAGGCTTGATTGTGAGTTGCGTGAATAGGTTGTGTTGTAGTGAAGGCTTGCAGCTTGCATGTTGGACTTTGGAAATAAAAAAGCTGCTTCTTTTCTTGGTCTCTTGTGCATGGATTGGAGGGTAGTTGTTGTTGAGTGGAGTGTTAAGGTTTGTCACCGAAAGTGGGGGCCGCTTTGTGAGTGGCGTTGATGGAGGCCTTTTATGAATGGAGAGTGCACGTACATGGGCTGGTTGGAATGAGTTTTTTTAAGGCCAATTTTGACAATGCATAAAAATTAAATGGTGACGACTTAGGAGCTCAAATTTTATCAATATCTTCGTCTTTGAGTTAGCTTCAATATGAGACTTGAATCACGGGATTTCGCCATCTGAGTCGAAAGTTATGATCAAAACATCGTCGACAAGTCATTCTGGCCCTCCAAAATATGACGTGAATTTCATTAATTTATTTCTCCTAAATTTCAGCTCAAAAAAATCTGCAATTGGTTCCAAAAAATCCGTCAATGAGTCAAGAATTTAAGTATGAAATTTCAGAATTTTTGGTTAAACCAATCTCGAGATAAAAATCCCATAATGACTAGAGGTCAAGTCTGCCAAAAACTCAAAAACAGTACAATTCAAGTCTATTTGTTTCATTTATGCACTTTACGTCAACGAACCTCGAATAATGCTAAAACATGATAAACCAACCATAGATGAACATAAAATGAACATAAATGACTCTGAATTAAGTCCTAAACATTTATGAAAACATGAGTGTATCAGCAAACAAAAGAATAGTTTGTAAATAAAGCAAAAATGTAAATGTTCATAAACATTATGGTGAGAAAGAAAGTCTATTAAAGGTCCAGGTCCACAAAAGCTAATATCATATTCACAAAACACCAAAGCCTTGGACCATACCTATAATCAAGAATTTTGCAATCACAGTCCTTACATAAGTAATATGAGTATGGATATATTTGCAAAAAGCGAACCTGCAAACACAGAATTCCAAATGTATAAGCAGGCAATTTATTCGATAATTAAATCCAATTATTTGGAATAAAGTGTTCACCAAAGAGTATAGTTCTCCAACTCGGTTCTGAAGGGGAGTGCCACTAAGAGCCCATTTATATGAAGATTCTAAAGCAAAAACAGCTTTTGCAGTACTACATCGTCTATCCTTAATGCAGTGACCCTGGTTTGGATCAGAACAAAAAGAGAAAGTAAAAGATTATAACATTGAAAAGGCAAAACTAGGACAAGATTGGAAGCAAAGTCTATGGAAAGTGAGATGTGTATAAGAAAAGCAAAGGGAAAATAAGAAACAATAAGTAAAGAATTACAAAAAGAAATTTAAGTAAATAAGCTTATTCCACAAACAAGATATAACAAATCTTATCAAGTACTTCATCAGAAAATTTGAAACAGGAGGCCAAATATGGACTTAAAAGAAGCTAGATATCTAAATCAAAATCTTGAACAGCTTCATGAACTTATTTTAACTGACATTGTAAGCAGAAAACCCAAAAGTAGTTTTACTTATTTATGCTGGCATCCAACCAATTTGGAGATTAATTTTGGTCAACCAAAAGATGCAAAGAGAGAGAAAGAAACTAACAATGACATAACATCTAAGAAAAATTTACAGAAGTGGCATGACTATAGCTTACCTCGTCCAAAATAATACGATCCCATCTCACAGAATGTAGAATCGAGTTTTTTCTCCTTGAGTCTAGATAAGCTTCTGAATCTTCTAGGGTAACGTCATTTTTTGTCTCATTTTCCTTCACTTCCTTATTATGAGCTCTCCCCTTAATATCATTTTGACGCCCATCATCTTCATCATCATTAGATTTTCTTTTCAGTGTACTCTTTGGAGGAATTCTACGCTTTTTCCTAGTCTGTTTGGACTGTTTTTCTGTTCGCTTAGCATCAGGACCACAAAAGTACTTCTTATGAATTAACAGTTTACGTCCATACAAATATTTTCCACAGTATTCGCACTTTTCCCTGGGTGGCATCACATATCTTCTGTATTCAGCCTCAACAATTGAGTATGTCGTGATAACAAAATCATACTCATACAAATGTTCTGCCAGCTTCGTTCTTTTTGCTCCATGATAGATAAACACCTTGGTACTATTTGGTAATGTAAACTTTTCTATCTCATTCACCCATTGAGTGACAGCAACCACAGGACAGACTACAAGGGTTGGTTTGGCTCCAGTCTCAGTGGGTAAACCTGAAGATGATGAGCTTCCACTGAACTCGAACATTTTCCTGTTCCTTTCTCGTTTTGCAAGAACAAGAGCAATTGCTTGAATGGTCTTCCCCATTCCCATCTCATCTGCAAGAATCCCTCCTCTGGTTGCAGAATCTTCTTGTTTCAAAGCCCAAGACAGCCATTCTTTTTGGTACCTTAACAAAGAGATGGTCAGGTCTGAAGATCCCTCATCAGTTTCTTCTAGACGCTCATGCTGATTATCCGACTCAACAGCTTCTGTCATGTTCTCATCAATCCATTTCTGATCCTCTTCTTCCCAGATTTCCCACATCAACAATGGCTTTGACTTTTTGCTACCTCTTCTTCTATAAGGCTTCTTTCTTTTAGGTCCAGGAAGTTCTTGTTGTTGGTAAGCCAGATGGTATTCATCATGGGGTTCTTGATCCATCTGCCTTCCTTGGGGAACTGCATATACATAAAAATCAATGTGCAGTGGACGAATAAATAAAGGGAGAAAATGCGAATAAAAGCAGAGGAAGCAAAAGTACCTTCATCTTTGAAGTCGTCCTGGTCAGAATAACGGTCTGTGTGAAGTAGAGTCAAGGTAAAATTATACAGAGTAACGCTCAAGAAGGGAGGAAAAAGAATCAGAAAGTACCTTCTTGGCAGCTGGCGTTGTAGTCCGAAGATTCTTCAAAAGATACTGCGTTATCTTTTATAAAAGAAATAATGAAAACATATTCCAAGTAATGCGGCTCAAGAATAGTGTAAAAAGGCATAGTAAGACCAAAATACCTTCATATGAGGAGCCGTTGCCGTCGGAGTCTGAAGCTGAAGCTGATACAGGAATATACTCCTCCGTATTATCTGCTCCAAAGCAGGAAAGGCCAAATGACACCGCAATTTCATTCAATCTGTTAGTAACCAATAAGCAAAGTTTAGAAAATGAAAGAGACTAGAGAACTCACCAGTGTTGGAGGCTTTCTTGGCTAAGGAGGAACGAGATCTGAGCTCCATCAGGGATGATGCTTGATAGAGATTTTGTGCTTATGATGTTAGGGCTAGATGAGAATCGATTTTGACAAAAAGGAATGGACAGAGCGAGTGTGGTGGTTCAGTTCACTTTACAGGGGTAAAGTGGTAACTGTACTAGCAAAACGGCGGGAAACAAGAGAGGACGTTAACCCACGACGCGTGTTTGCATTGCAGTGATTCTTTGCCTTGCAGTAGTGATTCAGTGTAGTAGTCTCTTGGATATGTGATCAAATCAAAGGCCTAGTAGAGTGGGGCCATTTGATTTGGTCCGAATGAGAAGTGTGCCATATAACCATTTCAGTTTGTAAGCCTTTCATCATCCGAACGTAAGCCAATTTTTATCTTTTTTTATTAAATTTTATTCACATATTTGTACATTAAATAAATACTTTTAGATTATTTCTTATTAATATATTATGTTCATATTATATTTATTATTAGATAATTATTGTTAATTTTATGTTTTATCAATTACATGTTATTAAAAATTAATAAATATTGATTCATTATTTTATTTGCTATTTTAAATAAAATTAATAGGTTTCAATTTGAAACCTATTAATTTTATTTAAAATTTAAATTTTATCAAGTCAATATTAATTATTCACAATATATAATATTATTTTACACTTAATTGTATTCAAGCGTATCAACCTTTTGTACAATATATAATTATTTATTGTAAGGTTAACCTCTTTTCATACACACTACGAACATATAAATATATTTAAGATATAATTTAGTATTGTAAAATCAAAATTATATTTCTAGAAAATGATAATTACTAATTGAATATATTTTTTAGAACAAATGATAATAAACTATTATAAACAAAAGTAAATTTTAAGTAACATATTTAAGTAATTATATTAGTCAAAATAATAATTCTATATGATATAAATTAATTATCAAAATTAAAAATATTGAAATAGTATTATTATTTATTAGATAATAATAATACTATTTCAGAATGTAGTTGGATCAGAAACAGAAATAAAGAGTACATTCAGAATGTAGAAAGACATACATTACATTTGATTTCCTAATTACATTTCCAAAAACATTTTATTAGACAACGGAGATGCCTGTGGCAATTGTTAAAAGGGGAACAAGAACTCTTTAACGTAAATGTTTTACGCTTGGAAGTGAAGTTATAGAGAGATCATTTGCCGCCTCCACCTCCGCTGCCGCTGCCGCTACCAACACCAACTCCATGGCCAGCACCAGTGCCTACTCCAACTCCTATGCCAACCCCAATTCCTACACCAATTCCTCCACCACGCCCACCACCTCCACCAAGTCCTCCACCAGCACCACCTCCTCCTCCAAGTCCTCCACCAGCACCACCTCCGACACCTGCTCCACCACCGAAACCACTTCCATGCCCTGAACCTCCACCTAAACCACCACCCCCACCCCCACCCC
>JANZLD010000237.1:87831633-87850108 GCA_026413575.1 Erythroxylum carthagenense
AAAAGTATCAATGAATTACATATTTGTAATCATATTAAGGACCAGGGGCATATTCGTCATTTGCATTATATTTGTTTTCTGTCCCCTGCAATCAAGCACATTCTGTCCTCAAGACATAAACAGTTTTCTCTGTTCTGTCAACCACAACCAAACACCTCCCTGTCTCCAGTTTCTGTTCCGTTCTGTCCTGTTCTGTTCTGTCTGCAGCTACTAGAGATAGCAACCAAACGCAACGTAAGAGAAAGTCATTCCTCGTTGAAGTTAATACCTTTAATTAGTCAATTATTGCACTCTTTTCTTAATTAATTATTGCATAGATTTGTTATATTCATAATTATTTTGGTTGCATTGAATTGTATAGTTACTTAAAAATTTCCTTAAGTTTTTAATAATTCATTACATTGCTTTTAATTTCTCAAAATTTCACTAAACTCAATTTCAAACATTGTTCGTCAGCATAGATTTGAACTTTTTCATAATTCCTGTACACACGATTCGGTTCTTACCGATTTATTACTCACTTTGACAACCGTACACTTGCAGTTCACGAACAATTATTATTTTCTTAAATAAGTTATTTTCTTGTTTAATATCCTAATATTGAATATATGTCGAAACTATTAGACCGAATTGGAGACTCTTTTCTCTGGCAGACGCAAGCACTTCCAATCTATGACCACCGCACACATCCCTTTCATTGCGAGTCCGCAAAGTTTACCATGTATTGGAACTCCACGGGTAACGATTCCCGGGGTCAAAGCTGCTAGCACCATCAAGCCACAAACGCTGTCTGTAACATACTAACAATCTTAAAAGCTCAATGGAAATGAAACAAAACTCCAACTTTGTAACTACTACAAGTTTAAATTATCATGAAATAACCAAGAGTTTTTGGTACAAGCTCAACCATCCAAGAGGAAAGAAAAAGTACAAGGAAAGAGGAAAATCCAAAGAGGTATTAATGGATTGTTTGACTGCTTTCATTGTCGTTTGCTCAGCCAGCAGTCAGTCCATTATGGTAAAATAATGAAGCTTTTGAAGTCTCATAGGGGAACTCTATCACACCACTTGATCAAGAACATAAGATCACTGTAAAGCATATTCACTTTACTGCAATAAGGTGTACGTACACTTTCTTTCTTCTTATTGCATGCTTTTGATTTATGCTTTCTGATTCCATTTCTTTTTGAGTGGAAATGTATACGTTATGATCTTGGTGATAAAGTCAGTACAGCGAAACCAAAGGTCAAGCAACTTTGGTAACCTTAACAGTAGATCTTCGTACTCTTGATGCATCATGAAAATTTTGAAGCTTTCATGGCTCCGGAGGAACTTCCGCGCATATACGATGAAAACTGCTGCAGACACCTATTCGATTGCTTTAAAGACAAATTTAACAAGCCTCAGCTTCCTTGTCAATTACCCAGTGTTCTTCACGCCCATCATCACTGTAAATTCATGCCAATTCGAGCGTTAGACGTGGACCTCAAGTGTACCTAACCCTCATGTCACTATAGACATTATTTATATATTTTCCCGATCTTCATCTTCAGATCACTATTATTGACTATTACATTTTCTGTCTCTATTCCGTAACTAAAAAGAATGTCTTGCTCAATGAAGAAAACAAAACCTTCTCTCGACGTCCATCATCAGATTCTTTATCTGGACATGTTACGTGATAGCAGAATTAAAAAAGTAGATGAAAAAGGTATTAAAGCATTTTGCGAGGACAAAAGTAGCAGTTCTATAAATTAATACAAGTAGAGCTATCTCACTTTATAAACATTCAGGCCCCTTTCTTCCTTATTTTGTAACTACCAAAGGGTCATTTTCTTAGTCCCGGCCAGTCACTTCCTCACATTATTTAGTATCTTTACTACTCCTGCTGACAACCCAAACTAAGAATTCTTGTTTCAGGCCAGCTCAGTCTTCTACTTGTCAAAATTCTAACCATATCACATGCACTGTGGGTTACCTTTTACAAGTCATTCCTTGGTGCTTTTATCTGTTTTGGAGATTTGAATGACGCAAGGACTCTTATCCTTAAAGATCATTTGAAGAAAATAAACTATTGAGGAAGCGTTGAAGATTCTGAAGTAAGACAAATTGAAGTAATAGCCAAAGAAGAACCCGATAAGCATTTTCAGATAAATATTTCTTTAAGATGGATTCATACGAGAACAAAGAATCAAGTTTATCATTGGCTTTGAGCGCCAAGATGTTGAGGAGATCATTATTTCCATTTAATTATCGTTCATTACTAGTAAATGTATGAAGACCCAGAAAGACAAAACTCAAGAATATGATCAGTAACAGGAATTAAAGTGAAAATGATAATGGACAGACAATAAAGAAATAACAAGAGGTTTAAGTACAATCCTTGGTATACAAAAGGCTAAAAGAACGATATGCATACCTATACATAGTTAAGCCAGGAGCTTTTACTGAAGAAGAAATGAAGAAGCTAGCATAGAGGCCTCATGAGATCAGAGAGTTGTTAATCTCTCTTTCTCTCTTTGATTGCTTTATAGTAAAGCATGGTCCAGAAAGTGAGTATATAAAAAAGGGAGAAAAGAGGATGAAGGTTCATTGAACCTGGCCACTCCAAGGGTCGGTATAAATGCATAGGACCGCATTCGATGGTGTAGGATATTTGCTTTGTATAGAACACTATTAAGACACGCTGGTTTCGGTCCGCTCCGCAAAAAGTTTGACGTGAAACGTGTTAGAAAATACAAGTCATCCTTTATTATGGGTAATTATAAGTTATGACAAAAGATAGAGGTTTGAAATAGAGAAAAATATTTAATGTTATGCGAAACTTTATAGAAGAATCTTATAGATAAGGATGAGTCAAAAAAATAGTTAAATTAAATTTGAAGTCTTATAGATAAGGATGAGTCAAAGAAGTAGTCAAATTGTATTTGAAGTCTTGAAGATAAGAATGAGTTAATTAATGTAAGAAAAATCTAAATTATATTTGAAGTCCTTTAGTATGTATATATATATATTTAGTATGTAATTTTGTAACCATTTATAGACATGAAAAAGTAGAGAGTATTTGAGAGAAGCAGTGTTTTGAGAGCTATAGTTCTTTGTGAGAAAAGAAAGATTGAGAGAAAAAATGTTGTAGCATTTAGAGAGAAATTTTTTGTATCTTGTGAGTATTCTTTGTACTCATAAATTTTGTTATTAATACAAACACCTACTTTGTAAAAATTCTTTTACTTGGAATCCATCAAAGCTTCCAACAAAACGATGAATGTGTCGGTACTTCCATCGTCATGCTTCTTTGGCGACTTTAACACATTAAAATAAGTAATTTACAAATTGCTTATGTTAAAATAAAATACAAAAAAAATGAAGTACAAGAAAATAAATAAATATAAAGATAATTTGTAACAAAACTGGAGATGAAATTGTGAATGATTATGTTGAGGTCATGAAAGTGAAAAAACAGAAGAAGATTAAAAAAAAAAAAACAGGTCTAATTTAATAAAGAGAGAGTACAATAAGAGTGATGTGCCAAGCCATTACTACGCAAGTTTTAACAAGGATGGTAATAATGCATTGGGAGAAAAGTATTACAAACATTTATTATAATCCGAAATATAGTATTCCATATAAGCATAGATGACAATAAAGCTTAGTTCGACTCGGTCTGTTAGGCTCAACCCGATTCGATCTAAAGTCAATAGATCAAAGTTGTTTAGGCCTAATTAGACCTAAGAGTCGACTTAAAGTGGCATCATTTTTAATTTGGCAGCCAACCGATTAATTTAGGCGTTCTCAAACTTATGCTAATTGGAGGCAAAAATGTAATATTTCAATTTTAGAGTGCTTCTAAGTTAATTAGAAATGATATTTTTGGTTCAATGTAACTGAAATTAACAGGTCAAACTTTGATTGATTGAGCTTCAAATTAAAGTTAGACTTAGACGATCAGCTTGAAGTTTGACTGGAGAAGGTTATTTTAGACAAAAGACCTCCAAAATAACCCTGTCTAATTTTATTAACACTCAAAACGGTGTCGTTTTGGACAATAATCATGAGTTTAAAAGGTCCCGGCAAGGGTTATTTTTGACTCGTATCTAAGGAGCGCCAAATTCTAACTACTAATTATTAATCCGGACGTACATGCAAGTATAGGTGCGTAAGTAGGCTACATATGCATACGGTGATTGTTGATAAGAGTAGTACTGGTTTGCAACCTGTGAATAATTCCAACACCTGTACAGGTTCGCTTTCAATGTTATAATTTTGATCACTTTCATTCAGTTTGGTTGATTTTGGACTTTACGATACTTGATTGAATTACATGCACTGCTTTCTTTGAGCTATAAAGCCGTTCCATTTCTGGGTTAAGACGGAAGAACTTGTTTTGAGCGTTAATGATTCAAGTGGTTCCACTTGAGTTATTTCCCTTTCGTAATCCTGGGATTTCTGTTGGTCCAGAGAAAAGGTTAGCAAAGTTGACAGAACCCGACGATTGTTTTGTTTAGTTGCTTCAAACTGGGAAACTAGTTTTTGACATACTTGGTCTATACATAAATAGACGGAGATTCTAGAAAGAGCTGATTTTCGTGTGGATATTGATAATCATAGGTTGCTTGCTTTTTATTTGATAATTTTGTGGTTATCAAGTCTGGGATTGAAGGTAATGATAAGGTTATGTTTTCGTGTTTCCTGCATGTTTGCAGAGTACGAGGAAGCGGGTTGTTGTTTCCAATCTTGAAACCAAGTTCAAAAGGAAGTAGAGGTAAAATACTCTCGTCTCTGTTTCATCCCGAATCACGCGACTCGGAAATTGAGAAGTTCTTCACCCATTTCACTTTCACTTTTTATGAGCTTATTTTTTTGAATTTCCTTGTGAGTAGTTAAAGATTCATGCAACACATCCCGTCCAGATTTTTAATTTAGAGCAACTCAATAAAATCTGTGACTAGGACAAGCCATTCTTTACTTGTGCGAGCTCAGTAGATTATGCTTCTAATCTAAAATTTAGGAAACTGAAATCAAGTTCTATTGTTATTCTAATTCATACATGTAGGTTTTGGAGTTCCTTTTAATTTTACTGGTTTATGGGTATTTTGAAGATTGTGTCCTTCAATCCACAAAACAATTTCTAGCTCGTTTCCTCTGTTATCTAATGTTTATTACATTTACGTGATTAGTTGCAGATCATTTTGAGCGGTCTCATCGTTGAAATGGTTTTAAAGAACATAGCTTCATACTTATTTCTTTGAAGTCGTATTTTACACTTTTGGAAATGGATCCGTGAGATGATGATGGTGTCAATAAGTGGAGTATTTAACTCTAATTCCATGGAAATATTTTCAGCGAAAATGGTAACAAGATTGGTAGATTTGAGGTCTGACACTGTCACTAAACCAAATGAAGCAATGAGAGCTGCTATGGCAAATGCTGAGGTGGATGATGCCGTGTTGGGTGATGACCCAACAGCCTTCCGTTTGGAATTTCAAATGGCTCAGATCATGGGAAAGGAGGCAGCTCTCTTTGTTCCATCAGGCACCATGGGTAACCTTATTAGTGTGCTTACACACTGTGATATAAGGGGAAGCGAAGTCATTCTTGGAGATAATTCTCACATCCACATCTATGAGAATGGAGGTATTTCGACCATTGGAGGTGTGCATGCAAGGACTGTGAAGAATAACAAGGATGGGACAATGGACATTAACTTAATTGAAGCTGCAATTAGAGATCCTGCAGGGACCCTCGTGTATCCAACTACTAGGCTAATTTGTTTGGAGAACTCACAAGCCAAGTAAGTTCTGTTATGGTTTGATGAGATTTTTTTAGTTCTAAACTGGATGCTGACACGATTCTAACTTCAATATCTTAATCATTTCATGTTTGTAATCTCTTTTTCTAAGTTAAATCTGCTTATAAAAAATAGGTTATATTATATGCAATTTCTGTTGCTTTGGCGCAGCTGAATTTGTATTTTAGTGAGTATATGGCTTTGCAATGTAAATGGTTGCCCTTCATTTGAATGTGGGCTAATATTTTATCTTCCTCATCTTAGTTAACGAGGCATTTTATAATCTAAATGTATTGTTTGTTTAACCATGCTGGTTTCTTCAAGGAAATTTCACACTTGCAGATAGAACCTACATATTTACAAACTCTGACCTCATTTCTCCAGTAACTTTTCTGTATCATGTTTTAATTGGTCCTTTAATTGTAAATTTACAAGACACATTTTGCAAATATCTACTGTAATAAATGTATTACGTTGTATAAACAAGAATAAAGTTTAATTACTGTATCTCAGGATTGGACTAGAAATATGGACAAAAGCGAGTAGGCTCTGGGACCAAAAGGGAACCACAGAACCTTTACTTGCTTCTTTGTTGTTTCCCAAAGAACTCAATCTGTTGCATGTTCTTTTCTTTTATGTGCATTATGAATGACTGCTACATCTTTGACATGGTTCAAAATGAGTAATTATTTGGTTTGATATTCACTCTTCATGGGAGGGATGAGACTTAATTAGGTTGACTCATCATAGTAATTCGCTCCATTTACCTGTAATTGATAGTAAATGATTCAGTCTCAAAACTAGCTTTTGGTGTTCATACATCTAAGTGGCGTCACGTGTGTTTTTTACATGGCCATAGTTTTTACTACTTTTTTTTAAATCAGTATAAGCTACAATTTTCTAGAATTACTTGTGTTGGATGACTGACGGGGCCAGCAACACTGTTGTCGAACAAAATGACTAGGTCTAAGTGAATTTATATACAAGAAAGAACATCATGTCTCAACAAAAACCTCTAATATGTTGGATTATGGGTACTCTTATATGATACTACTAAGTCCTACTGTACTCATTTGATTTGAGACATCTCTCATTTATAAACTCCTAACATTGTCCTCCTTAAAAATGAGTCTAACTACATTGTACTAATTGCACTTTACCTCAACAAATCATTTGGGTTTCATCACACCTAGCTCTTACACGAGTTGTTGGATCCTCCAAGTGGCTGACAACATTAAAAAGGAGAACATCAACCAGTTTTAAGTGACTGCATATAAAAGGACTATTTCAATCCAAAACTTTAAAGCAATGTATTTATGGGTCTCTTTTGTATACAAACTATTTCTTCCTCGTGTTCTTCATTCAATATGAGATCATTCCACTTTTAGAACCCAATTATTTGGCACTGGTCCAACATTTGAGCAGTCCATGTTTGTGAATGTCAGTGACTCGTGATTACTATTTGTGCTACGAAATTCTCATATATTGTCTTCTACTGCAACTCATTTGGTCTGTTCTCAAGATTCTTCTGGATGTCTTATGGGTGGTTGTCTGTTACAGCTGTGGTGGTAGATGCCTGTCAGTAGAATATACTGATAGAGTTGGGGAATTAGCTAAGAAGCATGGTCTCAAGCTTCACATTGATGGGGCTCGCATTTTCAATGCATCAGTGGTAAGTAAATAAAGACTTTTTACTACACTCATTATGACAACCATATACAGCTGGTTGACATGCTATAGTTTGATGTATACTTATATAGATTGACTTAAGAAAATACAATTTCCTAAATTTAAGATGTTGCACCAGATGTAAGTGATCAGTTTTTGGATATGATTGTCCTCTGATGAGGACAATGAGGCTCCCGAAATTAATGCTAAATGGGTATTACTGCTTTTTTGTCGGACCTGGTGTAGCATGGTCAAAAGTGTTGTGCTTTTATTAATCTGATTTATCTTTATCCAGAACGAAACTAGGATGATTAATGTATGGATCCCCTATCCAAAGTACAAGGTTCTAATATGGAGTTCTTTGGAATTAGGCTCTCCTACCTGAATAACAGTGCCTCTAGGGTGTGGCTCCTGTAGAGTTTGTATGATCATTAATCATGTCACCTAGTCACAATCATGCAGCATGGTTGCGATGCTACTGCTCACCCGGGATTAGTTAAGAAGGTTATTGCGCAGCTACCACGCATTCCTTCCCACTTGCAAACTAATACCAAATGCTAAAAGGGAGTTCTAGCTCCAGGTTGGAAATTCCTTTCATGAAACAATTGAAAGCAGCAAGTAATGCTTTAAGCCAATTGATGATTGTGGTTTGATCTATTTACTTGGGGCAACTTAAGATTGGCCTTTGATTTTCTAAATTTCCTGCCTTGGTTTTCAAGGGCTTTAGCTATCTTTCAATGGTCACTGCTGGTAGACTTAGTCTCGTTGCATAATTTGGTTGACTGTAGAGACAGTGTAACAAAATAAGTTGGTAGATTTTCTTTCAATAATTTAAAATTTCATTCCATTACTGCACAAAATTTTACATAAAATGCACATTTTCCTTCCATCCTGACATGTTAATTATGCTAAATATGATATTTTAAGGGGGAATTTTGGCGGAAATATACAGAAAATACTCCTCTTGTTATCTGATTTTGTCTAGTTGGTCTGTTAGGCACTTGGAGTTCCTGTTCATCGGCTTGTTGAAGCTGCTGATTCAGTTTCGGTATGATTGAGAGCCAAAGTTTCCTATCATTTTCTTCCAACACTTGTTCTTTTCTTTCTAATGTCTCAGCAAATTTTAATAATTCTCTTTAAATTTATGAATTAGGTTTGTCTATCCAAAGGCTTGGGTGCACCAGTTGGATCTGTCATTGTTGGTTCAAAAAGCTTTATTGCAAAGGTGTTTAAATTTGGCATGGAAGATGAACAGTAGATCTTTTTCTTTCCTGTATAAACCGAGTGTTGACTTATTCTTTGTCGATTCTTTTAGGCCAAAATCCTCAGGAAAACTTTAGGTGGTGGGATGAGACAAGTCGGTATCCTATGTGCTGCTGCTTTAGTTGCCATCCAAGAGAATGTTGCAAAGCTTGTAGATGATCACAGGAAGGCTAAGATGCTAGCAGGTATACAGTTTACCCGTTCTCTCTGCTCTCTTTTTCTACAACAGTAAATTGTGGTTGAAAGTTCATGGGGTACCTTTTTGTGTTCAGAGGGGCTGTGTCAAATTAAAGGTTTTCAAGTGGATGTTGATGCTGTAGAAACCAATATCGTGAGTATCGGAGATTTTACCAAATTTTAAAATGATCATAGTAATGCAACATTTTGGAAATTCTCCTTGAGCTCTGATTTAAATCATTCAAAACGTATCTAATCAATTTTCCCTTTATTGCTAATACATCACGTTTCTTTCTATTGAGATTTTTAGACAATGACTTACGTATTGACCTCTTTTGTGCGAGCATTTGCAGATTTATGTGGATATAGTAGAGGGCTCTAATATAACAGCAGAAAAGCTATGCAAGAATTTGGAACAACATGGTATACTTGCGTTTCCAGAGGGTCCACTCAGGTCTGTTATTCACAAACATAATCTAAGATTAATTGGAATATATCTGTAGTCATATAGTTGTTAAGATGGACGATTTAAATTATGGGTAAATATCTCAAAGCAAACCGGTTTGGTTATGTTGATTTTTTGCTGTTGTTTCAGCATCAGACTTGTCCTTCACTACCAAATTTCAGAAAGTGATGTCCAATACACACTATCATGCATTCAGGTAAGTTTCTGACATGTATCTTCTCTTTCATTAAATGTTTCTCGAAAACAATGACTCAAATTCTGCTCATTAGACCATTGCAGCAGGCTTTTAGCTGGGTTGCCAACTGAATATGACTACTACTACTAGAGGAAGAACTACTTCTCATATTACTCTATCTGGCATACTTCCACCTGCACATCATTATAAAGCCTTAATCTTGTTCTTCAATGTATGAATAAAGCTGTTCTTCTACCTTTATAAGAAACAAGATTAATTGTATCGGCTTCTATATAGAGGCGCGTACTTCATTCACTTGTGTTGAGATTCAATGTTAAAACTCCACATCATTCAAATTATGCTGCGTTTGGCACATTACCAATTAGATTTGGACTTAGAATTGAGGCCTCAATTTCAGATGTGTTTAAAAAATATTATATAATTCTTTAAAACTAAAAAGCTTAAAAAGTAATATTTAATCAATTTATTTATGAATATAGAATTAAAATAAACATTAAAAATGTTTCATTGAAATTCATTGTTAATATGAAGTAATTTGTTGTTTTCTTATCCATCATAAATTTTTAATGTAATAAAGAGCTTATTTGTCTATTAATTTGTATTTTTATTGTCTTCACCTTGACATCAAGATACTTTTTAAATGGAGGAGTAATATTGTTTTTAGGGATGACAATTTTTGGCTGAGGAGCTTAAATTTAGTTGTTTTTAATGAGCTTGGCTCGTGGAATAATGTTGTTTTTAAGGATGACAATTTTTGGCCAATGAGTTTAAATTTAGTTGTTTTCAATGGGTCAATTCATGGATCAGGTCCAAGCGTAGGCTTAAACAAACTTGAGGTTTAATTATTTTAAGCAAAATAACATTGTTTACTTAAAAGAGTTGTGTCTCAAGTAAGCATGTATGAACAATCCAGATTTTGATTTAATGAAAAAATAAATTATTTTATTTTTTAATCTTAAAAAAATTATTTTAAAAAACTTGGTGGGGGCTGCCTGGTTGTTTTTAGTAGTTGATATGGACAAAAAAGTATATCAGTTACATCAAATAACAGTAAACGCGGAACAAAAATTTTAATCGTATTTCAACATTTATTCATCAAAAGTAACAAATCCTTAAGCAAATCCTTAAATAAAAAACAATCCTCAACATAATCACAGATGGTTATCATTGCTGACCTTATCATAAAATAATACTAAAATCAAGACAAGTAGAATACTCATATTTCAATCTATCAAAACCAATAACATGGGCACTTATATTATTAAGTGTAGCTACTAAGAAACTAAGGGAATTATAGATTTAAGTTCAATTCTAGCATGATGTTTAATCGCAAAAGAATACTTATTCAAAAATTCAAACCACCAAGTATATCTAACATTCAATTTCTTTTAAGAGTTTAAATATTTCAAAGCTTGATAAAAAAACTTAGTATACAATAAATAAAACTATCAAAAAGCAAACACAATGCACTATAACATAAAACTCCTTATCATATATTGAACGCCTCTTTCAGTATCATAGAATTTTTTTTAAATGCTATAAAATTACCCTTTTAACTTAGATAATCGCCAATATCTATACTCAATGGATCATAAGTAACCTAAAAAACTTTAGTAAAATCAAGATGTTTGAAGACTCAGTATTTTAATCTACTTGTTTTTTATTTAAATAAAGCATGTATAGTGATGATAGTGAACCATTGAAACTCATAATTTTTTTAAGCAATCAATGATAGGAGTGATAATAATACTAAATCCTTTAATAAACTTCATACGAAAAAATTTAAACTATAAAACTATAAACCTCAATAACATATTTAGGCTAAGGTCACCAACTAATAACGCTTAACCTTCTCAGGATCAACGTCTATACCATTTTTAGAAACTATAGAACCTACGAAAAGCATATGTGATCACATGAAACAATGTTTCTAAAGGTTAGAATAAAGCTTAGCCTCTTACAAAAACTTGTTTAAGATGATCTTCACACTTTATTTTAGACTTGTTATATACCAATATATCATCAAAGTAGACTATTAAGAACTTGCTAAGAAATAATTGAAGATTGTAGCTTATAATTCTTATAAGGTACTAGTAGCATTAGATAAACCAAAAGGCATGATTAACCATTCAAACAAATGTTCATAAGTCTAAAACATAGTTTTCCACTCATCTCGTGGGTACAAATTCAATGATAAACACTGTGTAAAAATACATCTCGAGAAATAAACTAAAACCATCTAAAAGATCTAAAACATATCCTTAATCAAAGGAATAAAAACTTATATCTGATTGTGATCTTATTAATTACACTACTATCTACATACATTAACTATTACTTATCTTTCTTTGGTGTCAGCAAAGCCAAGTACCTCAGAAGAACTAAGATTATACTTATCAAATCCTTTCTTTAAAAGTTCCTTAGCTTTCCTGGTTAACTCCTCTCTCATTTTTTAGTTCATTTTATAATGTTAAAGAGTAAGCAATTTTGACCCCATGAACCTAATGAATCCCATATTAGATATCCCTCATAAGTGGCAATCCATTAGGCAAATCATTAGATACAACATTAAAAAAAAATCAAAAAGCAAAATTTTCATTTTAAAGGTATATTAATGACCAAATAATCAGTGGACACCTTTTTTGCTACCAATGCCAAATACATACCAGTTTTAATTCCCTCTCTTTCAAACTCCTAACATTTCAAAATATGTAAATTATGTTGAGAAGTTTGAGAGATTTCAAGTTTACCTTAACTTTCTTTAGGTTTAGAAGGTCTCAAGATAATGTTATTTCTATTATGCTTAAAATAAATAAGTGTTATCTCCAGCAAAAAGAACATTAACATCATAAAGTTGAGAGAAAATTAAAAGAATAAGTGCAAAAATAAGATATTTTGTGATATAGTTGAAGTGATCTTATTTAACCAATTTATCCTAATGGGTGTAGAAGTGGATGCATTTTTACATTTAATTTTAATAAATTAACAATAATTTTAAAAACAATAATTATTAAATTAACTCCATCTATCATTAGCTTACACTTCATTTCGCTATTCTTAATGAAAGTATAAAAAATAATAGTGCACTTTCAATTGCCATTGTCTATAATTGTAGACAATACAATTTCACTATACCATGACTATCATTATCAAAATCTACATCAGGATCATCTTCATCATTATAATAGTCTAATATGTCAACAACTTGATTATCCTTAATTTCTAAACAACCATATTCAATGTTTAAAGCCAATGGACATTAGGGAAAACAAGATGTAATATGATTTTTTGGTGATACTTATGACAAATAATGAACTCATTACTAGCTCTATAATCAATGAAAGAAGTAATATCATGATATTTATTAACACAATACTCCTTATGGACACCATTAGATTTAGGATTATTATTTGATGACATGTACGATTTGGGACAATAGTTTAGATTGAATTGTGCAATCATTTGTATAAACCTTATTGAATTTCTCAATTTCTAATAAGTTATTGGGTAGGTATCTTCTAGTGCGTTGATACATGTAATTTAACTACTTTTTAAACATCCTCATATGAGATTATTGATTAAATAAACACACATAACAAATTGATCTTCATAGTGAAATTCATTGCACCTAAGTTACATGTAATGCACATGAAAAACATATATATTGAAACAAAATTTGGCAACATATTTTAGCATATATGGTTAACTTCATTTTAGCAAATTGAATACATTTACTATCAATCATGTCGCACCAATCAAAATACTTATTAATAGAAATTAAACAATTAGAAAATGCACCATCATCCATACTACCATCCAGTTCAAAAGTTGTGACCTTAACTAATTTTGTGATATCCAATTGTGGTGATCCAAATTGTCTATCATGATTCCTACTTTTCTACCATCATTTCTACAATAAAAAAACTTCAATCTCTAACCTTTTTACTATTAACTCTAAGGTGGTGGTGTAAACCATATGACAATGGGTGTTTTATAAGAAGAATAACACCCTTAATATAATACCTCTCACCTAAGTTAAGTGGAAGGGTACCTGTTGTAAGTATCACAGTGACATGTTTAGTATTGCCTGAGTTAAAATTACCTAAATTTTTATGCAATATATGTTTAAAGTCACCAAACTTATTTAGACTCACAATAGGACTAGAACTCTCAACTTATTTTGGACAAGTTTGTTTCCTAAAACACAATTTTAGAAAAAAATAAGAAGAAGAAAAAGACAGAAGTCAATAATGAAGAGATTCAATTCATTGACAGGGCCGTAACTTTTCTATTTTACATTCTATATTTAAAATCAACTTCATCTTTTTATTTAATACATTGAAGTTTATCTCAAACTGTTATTTTAAGATCAAGATTAAATTACACAAATATAAAATTTAGATTATTTAGAGACACATATTGGTATCATCATAAATAGAAAATGGAAGAATAGTAATGCTACTTTACTAGCCAGGTTAGCTCTCTCATCCTCTCTTTTCTTCTTTACATATTTTTTTAAAATCCAAAAGTTTTATATTTCTAAATTTATATTTGTATATATTCACAAGCAAAACATCTTTATATATCAATGATTAGAATACTGTACTATACCAATCCGTAGGCATCAATAAAAAATTGGCACCGAACAAAAAAGTTATGTAACGGACTTTGGTACCAGTTGATACTAACTCTTTCAATTGGTACTAACTAGTATCATCTAGTAACCAGAATACTGGTCTGAATTAATAGAAAGATTTAAGGCATCTTTAGTTTGTCTGAATTTGAAAGGCATTCAGTTGATTGACCTCTGAATAGCGATTATATGTTTCGAGAGAGATTGTAATATAGGAAAAGAACTCTTACTAGTGCAAAATAGTAGAATAATTATTGGAGATTACATAATTAAATATATTAGTTTAATACAATTATATTTAATAATTTTTTTTAAATTTGTATATTTCATATTGATTATATATATATATATATATATACTTTTTAATATATACATGTGAATAATATTATACTAAATTTTAAAATATAAAATGATAACATTTCATATTAAATTCCCTTATTATAAATACATATTTTTACTTTGTATTATTATTAATTTTATATCTACCCGAGAGTTAAATGATCTTTTTTTATTTTGATTTATAAAATTATTTAAAAATATTTTTATGTCAAATTATATTATTATGATTTCTTAAGGTACAATTAAAATAAATTAAAAAATTACATAACATAATTTATTAAGCGACTATTTCATAGTTTTATAAAAATTTAAAAGTCATTTTTATAATTTTAAAAATGTATCCAAATATTAATAAGATTGCCATATATCCAAAAGATGTAGAATGAATGAGTTTAAAATTTTGTAATTTCCTTCTTTTACCACCAAAAAGGACAAACAATCTGACAAAACGTGGCACACACAAGCTAACGGACAGAAATGGTTGCGACCACCCCTTTTTATATCGTTTAGATATTGTCAAAGAAGCTCTTTTCACCAATATTGGCTTTTTGTCTAATCAAGCTTCTCTAACTTTTAGTTAAAATCATCCGGTAAGGCATAACCAATAATTAGCAACGCAGCCTTGAACAGAAAACTTGGCGTTGCACCTAATATTTGAAAACTTGGCTTTGCACCTAATATCCACCTAACTTCAGAAAACCTTTCAATATCTTATTTGTGTGGTTAACGCACTGAGTCTGAGACTACTACGTATATGTGTGTGTCTATATATGTTCAAATCTATAAAACGGAGGAAATGAAGGCATTGTCTGTTATTTTTGTTTTACATAAAACACTATGAAATTGAGAAAACTGGGACTCCACCTACCATTTCAGAAGAAAAACAAATTTTGGAGGTTTTGTCAGGAATCCTACATCAGACAACTATAAGATCATTAAATAATTTATAATAATATGCAAGCCTCCTCCTCTTGAGCTAACTTTTGAGGATGAGTTAGGCACTTTCTAACATGGTATCAAAGCCAAATTAATTTTTCTCGATGGTTTGGGGCGGTGCCCGGTTATATCCCTTTGTCCAATATGTCCATCAGATGTTCAGTTCTGCTCTGGAATGAGAGGGGTGTGTCAGGAATCCCACATCGGACAACTATAAGATCATTAAACAATTTATAATAATATGCAAACCTCCTCCTCTTGAGCTAACTTTTAGGAATGAGTTAAGCATTTTCTAACAGGTTCCCCCCCTCGAGCATCCCCCAGCCTCCATCTTATAGTCAACTTCGTTGCCGTATATGTGAAAAGGGAAACAATGGCCTTACAAATTTACTGAATCAGATAAAAAATTTTAAACGATTTAGAATTTTGAAACCAAGTAGTGTCTGGAAGTTTATTTTATCAATTAGAATTTTAATTAACTCAGCTAGGTGGATGAAATAATCTTCTATGAACTCACCGACAGATTATATTATAACTCATGAACATCAATACATGTAATAACTGTTAGAAGGTGAGAGTGAGAAGCTGAACTAAGTATCAACTACTACTTGCAAGACATGAAGATCGACAAGATAACTGGATACCCTTTAGCCGATGAAGTAGTTAGGATCTTGATAAATGGAAACCTGCTGTTCAAAGCCGCAAGAGTCAAAATTGGAAGGGAAATGAGTGCGACGTGGTATGAAACAAGAAAATGGCTTACGTAGGTATCAGGTCATAGAAACACTAGTCTTGGCTTACGTGGGTATCAGGTCATAGAAACAGTAGTTTTCTTGTGGGTTTTATCTGGTTTGCTTGCTTCCGTTCAAGCAGCAATTGACGCTGAGGACAGTGTAAAAACCCTTAAGATTAAGACCATGAAGAGAGACAAAGCCACAAAGGGTTTGGGGGTTCTCTGCTTATCAAAAGTTCTGGCCAGATGATATCAGAAAACTTGCTCATCATCTCGTTATAAAATTCTTCAAGCCTCTCTCTATCTATAAGAGTTGATAGCTATGAAGCTTATAGATTAGAAAGATACGAGAAGATGAAGCAAAATTAACTGAATTTCAGTGATGCGGTAATCATAAGAGAGTGAGCAAAAAGTGATGAAGGTATTGACGTGCCTCAATCCAAAGACATGGTTAGGGATACGACATGTTAGCCATGTAATTTTGATTGAGCCGCGTCAATATCTCCTTTTACACCTCTCTCTCTTCCCTTCCACCATTCTTGGTACGTATTCCCATCCCTCACACTTTTCATATCTATCCTACCTAATTAATCTCTATTCTTCTCTTACCCTAATATGTATACATGATCCCGTCAATATTTTTTTATTCTTGGGATGTTGTTTAAATTGTTTTGCTTTCTATATATGTTTAGAATAAGCATACCTGCATGCCTACATATTGTGTTGGTCCTGAAAATTCTGGATCGACTAGGAGTTCTGTAGAAACTAATTAGAGCTGGGTATGGGACAAAGTTTTTAGGAAAGTAATCGGTTGATGCAACTTGCAGAAAATATTCGGAGAAATCTACGTTGTAATGGTTATATTATGTCTATACATGATCTGCAGAATTCGGAAGACCTTTCTTCATCATTGTCTAGCAGATACAGAAAATTAGAGAATTTAACTTGATTTTATCAATTAATTACGAAGAGGATTTGCAGAAGCTAAGGAGGGCGTATCAGGTCCACTATTAGTTATATCTTCTACTTTCAGTATTCACCTTATTAGAGAACAAACGCAAAAGGGTATGCGCGTAAGATAATAGACATAGATCCAACGAAATCAGAACCTCAATAATTATGATTGACCATCAAGAACTCGGCTGTTTTAACGACATTGAACATTTCGCATCCAGATAGAATCAATAAGAAAATGTATAAGAAAACAAGAAAAGCTTTCAGGCTCTAATAATTTAATTGATCTGGGAATGGACATTAACTGGAGACTAGAGTGATAATTATATCAGTGTCATGCAGATATCTAAGCTCCACCATATAAATATTGTACGGGTGTATATATATATATATGCTTCCAGTAAGCACGCAAGTTGAAATCGATGGACCACCTTGAGAAATTTTGTTTAGCAAGAACAATTCCCTAACGCAAACCTTTGAATTTTTAGTCTATGGATTTTGAAAGCCCATATCCATGAGGGAAAGTTAATAAACGAAAGTGAAGTTTCAACAAAAGCTGAAAAATTGAATGAAAGATAACAGAGCAAAGGATAGGGATAGAACGAGAAACAGATGATGAAGGAGAAGGCGGCTAGGGGGTGTAGCGGGAACAAGACACAACTTGTAATCGGTCCTACAGCATTAAATGTGATTCCCTCTCCAGACCCTACCATCCATAATCATTCAAGCAAGCACCGTAATTTTGTGAATCATATGATGTCCGTTTCTCCAACTACCGTTTTCTTTTTACGTACGGTTACATCGTGTAGATAAGCTTAGGGTTTTTGCTTTTTCCCATAGTACAGAACACGCAGGCAATCGCGCTCAAACCCCTCCTTTCACTAAAGCGTTGGATTATATCAATGATACGAATTAGGAATGGCAATGGGGCGGGTTTGGGGCGGATTATGCGATCCCCGCCCTCATCCCTATTTATAATTTCGTTCTCCATCTTTATTGGATTTTTTTTAAACCTCCATCCTCATCCCCATCGGAGAATAACATCCCCATACCCGACTCATTTCTCTGTTGGGGATGTTATTAACTTAAAAAATATTATTTTATATATAACATATTTATATTGCTACGCTTGAAAAGAAGAAACAACTGCAATTTTTAAAAAATATTATAATGTATAACACAAACATAAAATAGAAATAAATTGTTAACCATTGTAGAAAAAAAAAGCATTGTCTAATGCAAATAAAAAAAACAAAAAGTCTTCAAAGCCATCCATAAAACTATTGATCTTCGCAACAAGAATTTATTTAAGCACCTCCCTG
>JANZLD010000237.1:87850846-87865938 GCA_026413575.1 Erythroxylum carthagenense
AAAATTAATAAATATTAATAAAAATTTAAGTAAAAATAATTTATTTTTAAGTTTTGTTTAATTTATAATTATTATTAGTAATAAAAATATTAATTTTCATTTTAAAAACAAAAATTAAAAATTCACAATAATTATAAAAGTTTAAGTAAATAAAATAACTAATTAAAAAATTTTTGAAAAAAAGAAGGAGGGAAGAAGAGGCGAAAGTGAGAGAAGAAGAGTTTAATAATTTTACAAAAAAGTCCCTCTATTTTTAAAATTTTTTAGTACCAGCTAATATTTGACTGATATTTTGAATACCGACAGTACCGATATCGGTACGAGCCAATACTAACCGGTTTTTAAATGCGGTACAATCAACCCTCAATTTTTGTACTGGTTTTGATTTGGTACGGCACGTACCGGTGTCCAAAACATTAATTTATATCACAAAAGAAATTATATGAAGATTATAATTATGATATTTATATTATGTTTATGTATTAACTCTAAATTATTATTAATTATTGTTTTATTCAGACTGAATATTAAAAAGACTAAAACATGTTATATTTTTCTTTACACATAAAATAATTGATCTTGTAAGATTATAATTATTTAGATACTTACCAATCCTAGCCAAACAAAGAAAATAAAGGAAACAAGATTTAATGAAAGATGATTAAATTATGAAACTAACTGAAGTAAGATAATTAAATAGCTAAACGAAATCAAGATAACAAACACAAGAATTTTAAAGTTCACTTATAAGAAAATGTAATTATCATATAATATTTATTAATAAGGTTAAAATAATAATTAAACTAATGTACTTTTGTCCTCTCTCAAGACAAAGAGATATATTCAACTAGGTAATTACCACGCAACATGTAATTTAAACCAATCAAATTTATTAAGCATATTTAATCTCTTTAGTTATTAAACTAATATAAGAAATACATTTTTCTAGATTTAAAATATTTATTCTCCTAACGCAAAAAATAATATAAGAAATACATTTTTCTAGATTTAAAATATTTATTCTCCTAACGCAAAAAAATAATTGACCTCTCATTCCTTCTTACAATCTCTACAATTTTATCCATGATGGCTAACCATAAATCCAATAATTAAGATAAATAGAATAAATTCAACCAAAAAATAAATTGTCATATATTAATAATTAAAATATCTATTGTGAATTACATCCTTAAACCTAACTAGGGATTTATTTCCTAAACATAATTAAAGAAAAACTAAAACAAATCAATCTTAACATTAAATAAATAATAAAAAAACTAAAAGAGTTGTCATGAATTTTCTCTATTCTTGCTCCAAATCCCTCTTCAATGTTAAAAAAACCCTAAAATAATGGCTAAAATTACAAGGTGATTGTCAAACACTTCTTTTCTAGACTCCATAAAGTTAGGGAAGGCATTATGTACAAAATTTAAACCTAACAAAAAATCATAAACATCAATATCTATAAACAAAGGAAAACTAAAAAAAGAAAATAACAACATTCAGGTGATCAAAATACAACAAAAAAGAGGTGTTAAAAGGAAAGTAGTAAGTAAAAAGAAAATAAAGGAATAAGTTTCAAAACAACTAATGTATAGTGAATGCACTAGTAAGATACAAGTTTAAAACATGATCACTTATAGGGTGTCTAGGTTGAAGTTAGGGAATAAAACAAGTGATGACGAATACCTAAAATATTTCACTTCTTCGAATGAGAGAAGATATCAATTTTTAAAAAGAGTTTAAAGAATTCAAGGTTAAAATGTAAAGAAGAAACCACAGAGAAGGAGCTTAAGGAATTTTAGATTGAAACATAAAGAAGAATCAATGAAAAAGAATGAGTTAAAAATTTATAGGTTAAAATGCAAAGGAGAAATGACAGAGAAAATGAATTACATCAACATTGTAATTCTTCCTTTGGTAGGATTTAAAATTTTAATAAAATCAATTAGTTTCAATTTGAACTTGCTAAATTTAAATGTTAATATTCTTGTACATAATCAAAATAGCTAATTGGTCCAATTCGACTTTTAGTTCATTAAAAATCATGGGCTAACACATTAAATATTCTAAAATCCTAGTTTAAGTAAAGGAATCATGCCTAGATCAAAACTCAATGCAATTTTCATACTTAAACCTAGACATGTGTTTCAAGGTTGTAAAATGCGGGGTAGGTCATCAAGTATCCACAAAGAGTTCTCCAGTATTTCCATTTTAACTTCATTTGTAGGAATTTTGAATTAAAATGCTCTAGGTTGTAAATAAAAAACCTCAATAGATGAAACATTGGGGAAAGATGATTCGTAGGTTTGTAGCTGGTTTGCTTCAAAGCGATTTACAGGTTATTATTTTCGGTTCAATGTCTATATTTTCAGCCATTTTAGCCATTTGCTCTTGGCTATTGCCCTAAGTTTGAGATATCATACTCCTTTTCCCTTTTATAGGACTACCAATTTCTTCAGTAACTCCTTGATTGCAAGTTGTTGGTATAGAACCTTTGCTTCCCTTTACTTTTGAATGACTTATTCCACCCTATATCAGCCAAGATATCTTCTCCTTCAATCACCTGCCTAATTAGTTTCTTTCCTTACCAGCAATAGCTATTGTAAACGTTTTCTCCCCCTTAGATTTAGAAGACTCATGGAACATTAAGGGCAAAATGTAGTCTTTTATCTTATGTTAAGCTTAAGCATCATATATTTGGCAAATTACCAATTTAAAATGATGTGATTGATATGACTCAGAATTTAGTAATTCAAAAGAAAAAGTTCATAACATCAATAATACAAAATACAATGTAATCCAAAGAAGAAATAGGTTGGCAAACAAAAATAAGTCATAAATCCAAAATTCTTTAAATTTACATCATTGGATAAAAATTAAGAGAATTGTAAGTCCAGTACTAGTCCAAATCTTTTGTGTAACTGAAACTTCTTTGTAAAGGAAAAAGATGATCTTTGTATTGAATACTCATGATATATCAAAAAAGGTGTTGTTGTACATAATTTATATACAGTTGCGATGAAACGATTTTTCTCTCATCTAACAAACTTTGATTCCCTTGTGGTTATTTATAGTTTGGTATGTACGGTTGTCTGTTTTGAATACCGCATCTATTGTAGAGGTGGGATGATTATATGGGCCTGCCAACAGCCTCCCCTCAAGTTAGTGTCTGTGATAATAGACCTAACTTGGTGGCATTTGAAGACAGGGAAGAGGATGATAAGGGTTTGGTGAAGCAATCGACTAATTGTGATGATGAGGGAGTGTACAAAGTCGTGATGAAGCCTTCTGTGACGGCATTACGAACAAGATGACAGTTGATTTCAACCTGCTTTGTCCATTCATAGAAAACTCGGTTTTTTGAGATGTGTATGGCTGCTGCATTGTCACAATGGAGGGGAAAAGGGAAACTGCATGTTGCAAAGTAAGTAATTGATCTAACAAAGTCCACACAAAGCACTTGTTATGTTCTTGTATTCGGCTTCTGCGGATGACCGGCTTACCGTTCACTGTTTCTTTGTTTTCCAGGAAACCAAGGCATCTCCTAGCATAAAACAATAACTAGTAAGGGATTTCCATGAAAAATTGCAGCTGGCCCAGTCTGAGTCAAAGAAAACTGTGAGTTACATTGAGGCTTACACTGGATATGAAAGGCATGAGTATGCCGTCTTCTTTAGGTAATGGAGGACATGTAATAAGGTGTCCTAATGTGGCTGTCGAGGTTCTGTCATGAATTGTGTCAACTGATGTATCATGAAAGCTATGTTTGGCCTTGTTAAATTTAAATAAAGCAATTGACCCATGGTTCTTCAGTAGCGATCGATATTCACAAGTAGAGGACTAGAATCAAGCATTAGCTTACTTCCTTGAGGAAAAGGAACCATAGGCTTAAATCTAGCAATTTTGCTTCCAAAAGGATGCCCTGTATGTATTTTTCGTATGATAGAAACACCCCGTCTTCTGAGCGATTTATTTATAGTCCAATGAAGTATCTGGCTTGTTCTATATCTTTAATAATGAACTGAACGTTGAGATATTTTTTGACCTGCACAATTTAATCCTCCAAATGGGTTATAATGAGCACATCATCCACATAAATTATAAGAGCTATAAAAACATTAGCAGAGCCTCTGATGAACAAACATGTATTAGAATCTGACTGAATGAAGCCATAGGCCTTTAGTTTTGACGTGATTTCTCGGTTCCATTGTTTACCTGCTTGTTTAAGGTCGTATAGGGACTTTCGTAAATGACATACTTAACCTAGAGTAGCCTCCAAATACCCCTGTGGAGGATGAATATACAACTTGTCGTTGATAAACCAATGAAGATAGGCATTGTTGATGTCGCAGTGGTGTAATTGCTAACTACACGCTACTGTAATGACTATCAAGATCTGTACTATCATTAGTTTAACAAACGGTGAAAAATGTCTGTATAATCGATACCTTCCTTCTTAATATAACCACGAACCACCAATCAGGTTTTTCTTTGATCCATTGGCCCATATGACTTCCTCTTAATTTAAAAAACCCATTTGGTGTGTAATATGCGTTTCCCTTTCGGTAGATCTGTCAATTCTCAGGTGTTATTTTCTTCTAGCGCATCTAACTCCAAATGCATAGAGCTCACCCAAAGAGGATTAGTTTTAGCAGTATCAAAGGACAATAGTTCACGTTCAGCGGCAACGTTGGCCATGAATGACATAAAAGGTGAGAAGTGAGAAAACATAGAGATGTGAGAGGATTGACTAACCTCGAACGATGACGTGATAGCTACATTGAGTGGGGGAAGGGAGGTGATGTAGTCCTTCAAGTAAGAGGGTGAGATCGTACTTGGGTGCTTTTCCTTTGTGTGGTAATAAGTAGGGGCTGAGTGTTTTGGGGTTGAGGAGGATGGTTGTGGTTAGAAGTTGTACTGGGTGGTTCGGGTAGAATGGGTAGGTTTTGGTTGTCATTTAGTGGGGTAGTAGGTGAAGCTTGTGTATTGTTGGTTTGGCCATGGAGGAAGTGGATGGGCCTTGTCTTGAAAGGTGATCCATTGAGCTTTCAAACTTATTTGGGAAAATTATAGTATGAGGGTTGGTTGTTTTGTTCATGAAAAGGGAAATTTGTTCCACAAAAATCGACGTCTCAGGAAGTAAAAATTTTCTTATGATTGAGATCAAACACTTTGTACTCTTTTTGTCCAGATACGTACCCCAAAAAACATATTTTTTTGCACATGGTTTTAATTTATCTTCATGTGGTTTGGTATTTGCCACGTAACATTGACAGCCAAAAACCCTTAAATTTGCATATGAGGGTTGTTTATTGTAAAGCTTTTAGTATGGTGTTTTCCAGGATAGAAGTTTTGTAGGAAGTCGGTTGATGATGAATGTTGACATGAGTAGAGCTTCCCCGAAAGATGTTTAGGTAAATTGACTTGATATATTAAGGCTTTAGTAATTTGGAGGAGGTGTTTGTGTTTATGTTCAACGACCCCATTTTGTTGGGGTATGTAAGGACATGATTTTTGGTATAATATTCCTTTGTTTTGTAAGAGTTTCGTACACCTTTTATAGATAAATTCGGTGCCCTTATCGGTATGTATATAAGTAACAGATGTTTTGTATTGGTTTTCAATCATGGCTATGTAGATTTTTAAAGTTTCATGCACTTGATCCTTACTATTTATTAAGTAAGTCCATGTGGCTCTCGTAAAGTCGTCGACTATGGTTAAAAAATAGGTTGAGCCATCAAAATTCTTGACCCCATATGGTTCCCATAAATCAATATGTAAGGTTTTAAAAGGTTGTTGGGTTGACATGTTATGTTTTGGAAAAGGCTTTCTAATTTGTTTTGCTAGTGGACAAATATCACATAAAATAATTTTAGGAATCGAAATACTTAAATGTGGTAAAATGTGTAATTTTGTCTTTCGATACATGTCCAAGACGTAAATGCCAAATGTCAAAATGTTCTTTTATATGATTAGTAACCGGGTTCTTAACATAGAATTCCGTAGAAGTACCTTTCCAGGTTGATGCTGTTAGTTAATTTTCCACGCCGATTTTGTATATCCCCCTTTCCGCCTCGCTCACAGTCATAATGTTGTTAGTCCGCAGGTCCTGTAAATACACTTTATCAGTCACAAAAATGATTCCAATTTTGTTTTGGGTGGCTATTTTGTGGACGGACATTAAATTGCAGTGGAACGTTAGTATGTGAAGGACATTTTGTAACCAAAAAATTTTATGAAAATCAATGTTGCCAACCTGTTCAACATTGTTGTTTGAAACGTCTGGAAGGGTTACTAGTTTAAGGTAAGAAATCTTGGCTTTGTTTGTAAAAAGTGTTAGGTCATGACACATATGTGTTAAAGCCCCCGAATCCACTATCCATGTACAATCGTCACATTTGTTATTACTAAAACTAAAAGAATTTGGGTTCATACTTGCGTAGCTATTGTAAGCTACATGATTAACATCAGTTGAGGATTTACCCTTAATCATGCGTATCAGGTCTTGGATTTACAATGTGAGGGCTGTTATATCGACTTCGGGTTTGGAATGTGGCTCTATTTTTTGTTCCTCCAGCGATCTACCCATGGTCATTGCATCATACACTGGTTTACCCTTCATCCTTTGTAATTCTTTATGCCACTCCGATATTTCGTGCAACTGAAAACATGTTTCCTTCGTGTACCCCTTCTCTTTGCAATGATTGCAGAATTTTTTGTCTCTTCTATTTCCGAATCATTTGCCATTAAAATCCTTGCTTCCCTGTTTCTTAGAGTTGCTTCCACCCCCATCTGATTCGCACTCTTGACATTTACATTTTTTTGCTTTTCTATTGTTAGAATAATAGAATATGCTTTATTCACCTACCGCAAAGGCTCAAGCAACATAACCTGAATCATTATTGTAGCATATTTTTCTCTAAAACCTAGCAGGAACTGCATTAGCTTATTTGTGTTAAAAAATCCCAAAATTTTACCAATAGTCTCATAGCTACACATACTCATCGGCACCAAAGAATCCAAATCGTTCCACAAACTTTTTAGTTTCGTAAAATAGACAATTACAGTATTGTTGCTAACCTCTTGCATAATTTCGTACAAATGAAGTCCAATGCTCTCATCGTAGCATCCTTTCAATTCGTCCTAGAGATCTCTCGTTGTCGTCATCACTAAGAAGAAGTCGACGATTTCCTTGACAGTAAATTGATAATCCAAGCTATGACCATATTATCTACTTTATTCCATTTCTTCGTAAGCTTCTCATTTTCGATAGGTGGTTGTATTTCTCCGTTCACGAACTCAAGTTTGCCCTTAGCCTTTAACGAAATAATCATTGACCGAATCCACGATAGGTAATTGGATCCTTCGAGAGGCATATTTACGAGGAGATTTCTTAGGTTGTCCACCACCGTAATGTTGTAGGCCTCTTCGTTAATTAGGATTTTTGTATTATCTTTCATCTCCATTTTCAGAGTTAAAAGGTAAGGTTTTTAGAAGGTAAAATAGAGACAGTACTCTGATACCATGAAAATTCTTTATAAATTAAAAAGACGATATTTGTATTGAATAATCGTGATATATCAAAAAGGTGTTGTCGTACATGATTTATATATAGTTGCGATGAAACAATTTTTCTCTCATCTAACAAACTTTGATTCCCTTGTGGTTATTTATGTATATACGATTGTCTGTTTTGAATACTGCATCTATTGTAGAGGTGGGATGATTATATGGGCCTATCAACACTAGCATTATTCTATCTAACTCTGTTCAGTTAAAAATGTCATCATTTTTGCTTAAATTTTATGCTAGCCACTCATAAAATTAAGTCACGCTCGTGACTTTTTTACTTTATACTTTTTTATCATTTTAACTTTAATTATCCTACTATTAGTTTAATAAAAAATTAAAATTAATTTTAATTTTAATTATGCTACTATTAATTTTTAAAAAATTAAAATTAAAATAATAAAAAATAAATACTTAAGTGTCACGCCTGTAACACAAATATATTTTTATTTTTGTTTATTATTTTAATTTTTATAAATTAATAGGAGCACATTTAAAATTAAAATTTAATTTAATTTTTTAAAACAGAAACGATTACGTATTTTAATTAGACATAATAATATTACAAAGAAAATCTAGACTGGCTAGGTTAAATGTCGCCACAGAGCGATGGACGTGAACAGAACGGATTGGAGTTGGAAAACGCGTAAAAAAACCGAAGGACGTAGCACTTAGCATGCAAATCGGAGCGAAAAGGAAGCTCAAACCTCTGTTTTCTATATTAAGAGTTAATTAATTAACACTTACACGTTGTTTAGATTGGTCTTGGATGAGTCTAACTTCATATTTCTCTCCACCTTTTCAATCTTTCTCCATATCCAATCCAAAACACTCCCCACAAGAACCTTAATTATAATAGAAGAGAAGTTGAAAGTGGTGTCAAAGGAGGAACAAGATCATCGTTTCCATTCATTTCTGCTCTCCTCTCTTCCCTTTAGGTTCTGACCTTTGAAGAGGAGAGAAATCCCAAAAATAAAAAAGAAAATCATAAGTAAAAGCAGCAAGCAAGCCCTCAAGGGTCATTAAAGAAAGGAACATATAAAGACAAACGGTGACTGCGCACCAAAGAGAGTTCCACTGGTGAGGGGCATCCATCTCATAATGATCAAGAACGCCAGAAATGAAACAGCAGCGGAGTTGGGTCGGAGAGTTGGCAATCAAAGCCTTAAGAAAGGGCCTTGGACAGCGGCAGAGGACGACGTCTTGATGGAGTACGTGAGAAAACATGGAGAAGGGAACTGGAATTCTGTGCAAAAGTATTATGGGTTGTTAAGGTGCGGTAAAAGTTGTAGGCTTAGATGGGCAAACCATCTAAGGCCTAACTTGAAGAAAGGTTCCTTTACTCCTGAAGAGGAGAGAACAATCATGGAGCTTCACGCCAAACTTGGAAACAAATGGGCTCGCATGGCCTCTCAGGTAATGTTGCTAATGTGGACATGAGTTCATACTTTCTTGTTATATCTTTATGTTTTTCTCATAAAGAAATGAAAAAATTTTGCTCAAGATTCCGTTTCATGTTTTTAGTTTTCTTTCTGTGTCATTATGAATTACTTGATCATTCAATTATATGTTACAATACTGGCTTATTATTATATGTTCACCTCCTCTCCTCGTTGCAGTTGCCTGGAAGAACTGATAATGAAATCAAGAACTTTTGGAATACGAGAATAAAAAAACGTCAGAGAGCTGGTTTGCCTATATACTCTCATGAATTCTCAAAGGAAGCAGTTGCAGCTCAATTCCATCAAGACCAACAAAAGTTTCCCGATTCTTCACCTCCATCACTCTCCTCAATCTGGAACTCTACTCATAATAAGCCAGTTTACAATGCATCCGAGATGACCGCCATGGATCCTCTGCAAAACCATCACAGTTATCCATTCTATTCCAGTCCCATTCACCATCAATTCAAGTTTGATGGTGATTGTAGCACTGCCAGTAACCGTGCTTTAACTTTCCCTCTGCCTGCTTATGTTTCTCCATATCCGCAATCACCAAGTTCGACAACACCATTTTATCAAAACCTTGCTACACAAGTAATCCCAACACCACCAACGCAATCACTTCATCATAATACTCTTGATTTTGAGAACAGCAATATGAGCATCACTTCAGTGATTGTGGGAGCTCAGGTGGAACCAATTGGCTTTCTTCCTGGTCTGAAGTCAGAGCTCTTTTCACCCCAAACATCAGCGGAACTACTGCATCCAATCTTATCACAATCTGCCCGTGATGTTTGTTCGGTGGAGGAATCAAGTGAAAAAGTTGATCATGATCGTAAAAGGGCAAGTCAGGGTGATACAAACGGTGATTTGTTAGGTGCAGGCAAATATAACCTCGTGAATTCCTTGATGCCATCGAAAAGAAGTAAAGATATAGATGCCGAGGCCATATAATGCTCAGTTGTTGTCCAAAAATTAGAGAGACGTCCGCTGAAAATCAGGGTGATGATTTGAGCTCATGTCAATCATCAGTAGGTGAGGTTTTGTTCTGAATTACAGTCGATAACTATGAATTGGGGTAGCAATCACAATTATATTGAGATGAAACTCTGAATTTAAAATACTTCTTATCGAGTTTGTTTGCAACACTAAACAATGTTGTTTGAAACATTGTACTTTTGTTGATATTGCTAGCTCTTGGGTTACTTCGGGATGAAAGCAAGTGATAAGGAAGCAATGGAGGAGATGAACTCCTTTGATGATGACCAGTTTAAGCCTGCTGAACTACTCCAATCATCGATGCCTCTCACCGGATGGTGCCGCAAAAGCGAAAATGCGTCTAATGGCCCATCACTCGGAAGCTTAGGAGAAGTCAGAGGACTGGACCCTGATCAAGATGATGCTTCCATGAACCAGATCACGACCACAGAGACTAGACCAAAGCCTGGACTGGGCTTTTGGTCTTGCTACTGAAAAAACATGCCTTGAATTTGACGAGTCTGACTTCCTTAAAGATTTCAACGTATCTTGAAAAAGGGTTGTTATAAATATCGTACTTAATTCTAATATGATACCATTTCGATATTTAGTTTTAATGTCAGGAATTTCACAACGGATAATTATGAGAGTATTCAATAATTTATAATAATATGTAAACCTCCCCTTCTTGAGCTAACTTTTAGGGGTGAGTTAGGCCTTCTAATTTAATATCAGAGTCAATTTGTTTTGATAGTTTGGGGCGGTACCTAGTTATGTTCCTTTGCCC
Organism: Erythroxylum carthagenense; assembly: GCA_026413575.1. NCBI lineage: Eukaryota > Viridiplantae > Streptophyta > Magnoliopsida > Malpighiales > Erythroxylaceae > Erythroxylum > Erythroxylum carthagenense. The sequence continues at coordinate 87,861,626 of JANZLD010000237.1, forward strand.
CATATATCCATCAGATGTTCAATCCTACTCTGGACTGAGGGGATGTGTTAGGAATCCCGCATCGGACAAGTATGAGAATATTAAACAATTTATAGTAGTATGCAAACCTCCTCCTCTTGAGCTAGCTTTTAGGGGTGAGTTAGGCACTTCTAACATAGTATTAGTGTCAGGAATCCCACATCAGACAAGTATAAGAGTATTCAACAATTTATAATAATGTGCAAACCTCCTTCTCTTGAGCTAGCTTTTGGGGGTGAGTTAGACACTTCTAACATGGTATCAAAGCCAGGTTGTCTCGATGGTTTGAGACGGTGCCCAGTTTTATCCCTTTGCTCAATATGTCCATCAGATGTTCAGTCTTGTTCTGAACTGAGGGGAGTGAGTTAGGCACTCCTATCATTTAATATAATAAGATACTGATATTGTTTCGAATAATTTTTAAAAACTATAAAATAACTACTATAAATTGGTGTCCTTCATGACTAAAACGACGCAGTTAAACATAAAACACCTCTTTTAAGCTTCTCCACACTTATCGTCTCAAGGTATCAACTTCAATGTGCTTCTTTTACGTGACAGTTGTCACCATCACTTGAAGTAGCTAAATGATCAACAGAACATGCAATGGTCGGATGGATTATCCGCAAATGTTAGAGAACGAAATTGCAACTTTTGGACGGGATGAAAGTCATAGGTAAGTCACTTGAAAATTTTTGGTTATATTGCTTATGCTTTGGAAAATTCATCATCTTGTGGCAAACTTGATGCAAAATCAATAAAATGCATTTTTATGAGATATAGTTCTCAATCTAAAGCATATAAGATGTATAATTCGGTAAGTCACAAAGTTATTATATGTCGAGATGTGAAGTTCAATAAATTGCAGAAACCTGGGCATGGAATAACTGTTGGAAGCTTGACGAGCTCTAAATAAATTTTACAAGATTTTTCTTCTTTGCAAGAGCTACGGCTCTTTTTTTTCTTCTCACGTTTCTCTCACTTTTTTTAATGTAATATCCTGCTACACTCTCTTTTATTCACCTTAGGAACTCAAAGTACAAAAGTGGACTAGCCTTTATATAAAAGCATGCTTAAATCAACGTTAGGAGGGGGAGTAATAAATGATAGGACATGTGTTTTAAACACAAAGGTTGACAAATTAAACTTTACTACTCCTACAACTCTTAGCTAATAAGCAATTATTTGGAGCCATAAATTTGGAGCTACACACGTAAAAGGGAAGGAGAGTTTGATTTCTAACACTCCTCCTCAAACTCGACTTCGCATACCAAGCTTTTCCTGTAATCTATAGAACACTTCATTATTTAGTGGTTTTGTAAAAATATCTGTCAGTTGATCTTCTGTTCTGTAGAACACCAATTCCACAATTTTGTTTTTCACCTGCTCTCGAATAAAATGACATTTTATGTGTTTTCTTCGATTGTGTGCCACTTGATTTTTTCCAAGTGATATGATAGACTTGTTGTCAACATATATTCTTGTCGGGCCTTCTTGCGCATGATCCAACTCGCTTAAAATATATCTCAACCACATTGCTTGATATAAACTTGTTGTTGTAGCTAAATACTCAGCCTCACATGTTGAAAGGGGAACTGTTTGTTGCTTCTTTAATGACCATGAAATTACTACTGACCCAATATGAAACGCATAACCAGAAGTACTTTTTCTATCATCCACGTCTCCACCAAAATCACTATCTGAATAACCAAATAATTTTGAATTTTGAGAATGTGAATAGAATAAACCTTGGTCAATTGTACCTTTAATATATCTCAAAATTCTTTTTGCTGCGACAAAGTGATCTTGTTTTAGTTTCTCCATATATCTGCTGACTAGCCCAACTGTATACAGAATATCTGGTTTTGTGTATGTCAGATACCTCAAACTTTAAACCAAACTCTTGAATAATGTTGGATCTATAGTTTTTCTGTTTGAATCTCTTCTTAAATTTATGCTTGCTTCGACAAGTGTGGCTGTTGGATTGTAATCTTCATTTTGAACTTTCTAAAGACTTCATCTACATACTTCACTTGAGAAATGAAAATTCCTTCTCCTGTTTGTTTCACTTCGACTCCAAAGAAGTAAGACATTTCACCTATATCAATCATCTCAAAGTCTTTGGTCATGGCTTTCTTGAAATTATCAAACATACTTGGATTATTTCTTGTAAAAATAATGTTGTCCACATATAAGCACACGATCATGATATCTCCTTGTTTGTTTTTCTTTGTGTACAATGCATGTTTATACGAGCTTTTCACAAATCCTTTTTTTTGAAGGTACTCATCTATTCTTATATTCTAAGCCCTTGGAGCTTGCTTCAATCCATAAATAGCTTTCTTCAGTTTGTAGACTTTGTCTTCTTGACCTTTTTTGACATATCCGGATGATTGTTCAATATAAACTTCTTCTTCTAATTAGCCATTCAAAAAAGCTGACTTCACATCCATCTGGTAGATCTTCCATTTGTTTGTGTTGCAAGTGCTATGAGAAGTCTGATTGTATCAATTCTTGCAACTGGAATAAATACTTCTTCATAATCAATTCCATGTTGCTGTTTATAACCTTTCGCAACTAACCTTGCCTTATATCTTTCCACCTTGCCTTCTTGATTGATTTTTGTCTTATATACCCACTTGACTCCAATTAGTATATGTCCTTTTGGAAGACTGGTCAATTCCCGTATATCATTTCTTTGGATGACACCAATTTTTTTATTCATTGCTTTTTCCCACTTTTTGTCTCCAGCGGCTTCTTTGTATGTCATCGAATCATATGCGGCCATCAAACAAAACAATGAATAGTCAAATGTATCTATTCGTTCTGTAGTATCATAAAGATCACTTAGATTTCTTCTCTTAATAAGTGCTCTCCCTGAATTGCAGCTGTTATTGCTTAACGTTGACGATGTTGAAGTAGGTGTTGTTGGTGTAGGACTTTATGAAGGAGATTGATCATCATCTCGTTGTGCTTGTATATCCATGTCATCATTATCCTCATCATCAAAGAACATACCTTGAATGTTCTTTTCTTCTTTGCTCCATCTCTAGTAGTCTGCTTCATCGAACTCAACATCTCTTGAGATGATCACCTTCTTAGTTAAGGGGTTGTATAATTTATATGCTTTACTCCTGTTGTCGTAGGCAATGAAAATGCATTTCTCTCCTCTATCATCCAACTTCTTTCTTTTTTGGTCAGGAATATGGGCATATGAAATGCACCCAAAAATCTTGAGATGTCCAACACCTGGTTTGCTTCCACTTCATGCTTCATTAGGTGTCATAAATTTGACGCTTTTTGTTGGACACCGATTTAGCAAATAGACTGCACATACAACAGCTTAAGCCCATAAATTCTTGGGTAGGTGTTTTTCTTTCAACATGCTCCTCGCCATATCAAGAATTTTGCGGTTCTTTTTTTCAGTCACGCCATTTTGTTGAGGTGTATATCTTGTTGTTAGCTGATGAATGACTCCATACTTCTTACAAAAATTCTTGAACAATTTTGAGGTGTACTCGCTTCTTCTATCAGATCTGAGTATCTTCAAATACTGTCTACTTTGTTTTTCGACCATCACTTTGAACTCTTTGAGCTTATCAAGAGCCTATGATTTTTCTTTCAAAATATACACCCAACATTTTCTACTAAAATCATCAATAAAAGTTAAATAGTACCTATTTCCTCTAGCTGACGGCACATCAAATGGACCAGCAATATCTGTGTGGACAATCTCTAGTGGCCTTCTGGCTCTCCATGATTTTCCAGTTTCAAATTGTTGTCTGTTTTACTTTCCTTTGATACAAGCTTCACACAACTGCTTTGGTTAATTAACTTCTGGTAATCCGTTCACCATCTTTGATTTTGATAATAATTTTGGAACTTGAGACTAGATCAAGTTGGCCATTGCTTCACCAATTCACGAAAAAACGAACCTGGCTCTGATACCACTTGTTGGAAGCTTGACGAGCTCCAAATAAATTCTACAAGATTTTTTTCTTCTCACTTTTCTCTCACTTTTTTGATGTAATATCCTGCTATACTCTCTTTTATTCACCTTAGGAACTCAAAGTACAAAAGTGAACTAGCCTTTATATAAAGGCATGCTTAAACTGACGTTAGGAGGGGGAGTAATAAATGATAGGACAAGTGTTTTAAACACAAAGGTTGACAAATCAAACTTTACTACTCTTACAACTCTTAGCTAATAAGCAATTATTTGGAGCCATGCATTTGGAGCTACACACGTAAAAGGGAAGGAGAGTTTGATTTCTAACATAGTACGTGTGTTGCTC
>JANZLD010000237.1:87896988-87910059 GCA_026413575.1 Erythroxylum carthagenense
TTTTTAATATTATATATAATTAAATATAATTATTGCATAATTATTACGTCACACCAGTTCGACCGGTGGTTGAACCGGTAGAACCGGTGACCAGTAAGACCACCGGTTCGATGACCGGTCCGGGTTTCAGAACATAGCCTACGTCGGATGTGCTTAGTTCTAAAATGATAGACTGGGTTCTTCACCAACTGTATGACACTCTGACTATCAGTGAAGAGAACCTTGTTATGCTGCTTCTTGCCCAACTCTTCCAAGTAATCGGTCAACCATATCATCTCCTTACCAGCTTTAGCTATTGCAACATATTAAACCTCTGTAGATGACATAGAGATACACTTTTAAAGTTTAGACATCTAACTTATTGCTGTCCCATCGATAGTGTAGACATACCCAGATATACTCTTACTTGAATCCATACCTCCACTAAGATCAGCATCAACAAAACCCTTTAGTACTACTACCTTGTCATTCTCATAACAAAGTGAGGTGCTAATTGTTCCTTTCAAGTATCTCAAAAGCCATTTCACAGCTTCCCAATGTTTTTTCCCTGGATCTGACATGTATCTGCTCACAGCTCCCACTGCATGTGCTATATCAGGCCTAATGCAGACCATAGCATACATCAGACTCCCAACTGCAGAAGCATAAGACACTTTTGCCATATGCTCACATTCCTCAGTTGTCTTGGGTGATTGCTCCTTTGAAAATTTGAGATAGTTAGCCAAAGGTGTACTCCTGGGCTTCGCATCATCAACTTTAAACCTGGATAACACCTTCTTAATGTATTGCTCCTAGGACAAATTTAGAATTCCAGTAGACCGGTCTCTGGAAATCCTCATCCCTAAAATTTGATTTGCTGCACTCAAATCTTTTATCTCAAACTCTGATGACAGTCTCCCTTTAAGATTATTAATCTCCTCCATACTTGAACCTGCAATCATCATATCATCCACATACAAAAGTAAAATAACAAAGGAGTTAGTAAACTTCTTGATGTAACAACACTGATCCTTTTCACTCATGTGAAAATTGTTTCTGAACATGAAGGAGTCAAACTTTTTGTACCGTTGTCTTGGAGCTTGCTTCAATCCATACAAACTCCTTTTAAGCTTACACACCATGTGTTCCTTGCCAAGAACCTCATATCTCTCAGGTTGCTGCATGTAGATTTCTTCCTCCAGATCTCCATGTAAAAATGTTGTTTTTACATCCATCTGTTCAAGGTGCAAGTCCTCTGCTGCAATAATACTCAGCAAAACTTTGATTGTAGTTAGCTTCACAACAGGAGAGAATATTTCAGTGTAATCATATCTTTTCTTTGTTAATATCCTTTAACCACCAATCAAGCCTTGAACCTAACTGTACCATCAGTTTCATTCTTGATCCTGTAAACCCACTTGTTCAACAGAGCTTTCTTTCCTGCAGGCAACTCAGTTAACTCTTAAGTATCATTCTTCGCAAGTGACCATATCTCATCATCTATGGCTTGCTCCCACTTGATTGAATCCTTCCCTTGCAAAGCCTCATCAAAAGATTCTGGTTCTCCTCCATCAATCAACAAAAAATAATGCAAGGATGGCGAATACCTTTCTGGTGGCCTGATAACCCTGGTAGATCTCCTCAACATTAGCTCATGTGTGACTGGCTGCTGTTCTAATTCTGTAACAATATTTTCTAGAATTTTTGACAACTGAACCTTAGCTCCCACTTCTTCTGCATCTTCAGATCGCACCCCAAACTTGTCTTTATACAGGACATTCTCATCAAATGTCACATCACAATATCTCAAGATCTTCCTATTCTTATCATCCCAAAATCTGTATCCAAATTGATCCGAATCATACCCAATGAAATGGCACTTCAAAGCCTTTGCATCAAGCTTGTCTCTTGTCTTTGGATTAACATGAACATAGGCAGCATGCCCAAAAGTTCGCAGGTGAGTAAGCTTGACCTCCTTTCTTCTAGCACCTTGAAGCCTAAAGGAACTAAAGGGCCTCTATTTATCAAGTATGCTGCTGTGCTCACTGCATCTGCCCAAAATATTTTTGACAGCCTAGCATGTAACCTCATACTTCTTGCTCACTCATTCAACGCTCTGTTCATCCTTTCAGCAATCCTATTATGTCTTGCCTTGCCAGGAATTGTCCTAGTCCACCTGATTTCCTCATCAACACAGAACTTCTTAAACTCTGTAGAATCATACTCTCCACCATTATCAGACCTTAAGCATTTAATCTTCAACTCAGTCTGATTTTCAACTTCAGCCTTCCACCTCTTAAAGGTAATAAACTCATCTGACTTATATTTTAGAAAGCAAACCCATAACTTCCTGCTAAAGTCATCAATGAAGGTGATGTAGTATCTCGAACTACCAAGAGAGGAGACTGGAGATGGCCTCACACGTCTGTGTGTACTAGTTCTAATCATTCTGCCTTTGGTTCTGTACTAGCCTTTGTGAAACTGACCCATTTCTGCTTTCCCAGAATACAACTCTCACAAAAACTCAAATTAACAGATTTCAAACCTTGCAGATACCTCTTTGAAGCTAACATCTTCATCCCCTTCTGACTCATATGTCCTAGTCTGTTATGTCACAAACTTGAGCTAGATGTACTATCAACTAATGCAACCATCTTCGAACACCTTGCGGTATTTTATAAAGTTCAAGATTTTGTGCTACGTGCTATCATCACAGCTCCCTTCACAATTTTCCAAGAACTCTCCCCCAACACTGCCCTATAACCCATACCATCCAACTGACCAATAGAAATCATATTCTTCTTCAAATCAGGAATATATCTGACATCCTGCAGCTTCCCTCTTCCTCCACCTGAGGTCTGTATACATGCATACCCTTTTTCAGCAATCTCCAAGGCTTTGTTATCAGTAAGATTCACCTTTCCAAAATTTCCAAACATGAAATTATGGAATATCTCTCTGCTCAGAGAAGAGTGGAATGATGCACCGGAATCAAGTATCCAGGAGTCAATCGAGCTATCCACACTAAGAAATAAGGCATCATCAATGTCTTCCGCAGAACATACAGAATCATCATCTTCATGGGACTTATTGTTTTTCTGGCCTTTCTTCTTATTAGGTTTAGGGCAGTCCTTCTTGAAGTGTCCTTTTACACCACAGTCCCAACAAGTGACCTCCTTCCTACCTTGAGATTTTCTCTGCCCTTTTGATTTCGATCGACCATGTTTACTATGGCCTCCCTTCGACTTACTCATGCCCCTTCCCTCGACACTGAGTGCATTACCATATGAATCCCCGATTTCTCTTTTGCGAATGCTCTCGCTCAAGACAACATCTCAGACTTCATCAGACCTTAGCTTCTCAGACCTACGTGAACTGCTAATTTCATAAATAACAGTATCCTACGACTTGGGTAGAGAGGACATCAAAATTAGGGCTCTAATCTCATCATCAAAATTAATATCAATAAAGCTCAATTGACTGATAATTATAAATTCGTTTATATGGTCTGCTATAGATCTACTTTCAGACATCTCTAGATTGAGCAAGCGACGCATCAAATATACCTTATTGATAGCCAACAGTTTTTCGTACATGTTAGACAACACCTTCAGTACTCCTACAGTCGTTGTCTCCTTAAAGATGTTGAAGGCAACGTTTCTCACCAACGACAAACAGAACAACCCTAGCACCTGCCGATCTTTCAGATCCCAAACCTCCTGTCTCATGGTTTCTGGCTTCATCCTTGACAAAGGTTCATGTAGGTTTCTCTGATACAGATAATTTTCCATCTACATCTTTCAGAAACCAAAATCATTTCCATCAAATTTCTCAATTTGAAACTTCGCGCTTTCCATCTTTTCATATTGTTGTGATACGAACCAATCTTTGATATCAATTGTTATGGACGATCAATCACAATAATCAAAGAATAATGCGGAAAATAAACGAACATACAAATTTACGTGGTTTATCAAAAAATGGCTACGTTCACGGACAGCTAAGGTTTTTTATTCACTGTGAATTGTTTACAATGATACGATACACTAGAAAAATAGAATACAAAAGGCATAACGAACGTGGGCCTGATATAAAGTTCAGAATATTTTATTAGGCTCCATATCTCAACATTTTGTGTATCATATTTTACCATTTATTGGGCTATGCATGTAAAAACCGGTAATATTGAAATTGAGTAAACTGAAAAAGAAAACGAAAGTGAAGAAGCTCCAAGTTGTCCCGAGAACCATTTAGAGGATCATTAGATATGTGTGCAAGTGGCTAGGCAAATTGAGATCTAAGTATATTGCCAAATTTAGTAACCAAATATTGAGAGGAAACGAATCCTAGAGGCATATATAGATCTCATATGAAGAACTGATCGACAGAGTATTCAAAAGTAGTATACGAGGAAATTAGACTCTAAGCGCTCTTGTCTAACATAACATCCTTTGCTCGGTGAACTTAACATACAAGTGCACAAGTGCACTTTCTTTCGCTCAGCACTGCGATCCACACGTCGTATCCTTATCCATCTAGCTACAGGCTTGGAGCCCAAGAAATTCGAGGGCCAAGAAAGGACCCAGATTTGAGGCAACATCAATGTTGCCATCCGTAAGTGTTTGGGAGTAACGTGCTGCTTGGATTGGATATCAGAATGTGGTTATTGATCAATCATAAGCCACCTAAGATTTAGGATCATATCACCGTCAAGCAGTCACATAAACATAACAGTACTGCTTCCTTAGTCAAAAACGGAGGACTGAGGAGGCTGTTTTGTCTTATTGTTTAGCAGCACATAGATAAAGCGGGAACAGTACATGGAACACGACAAGCATAACTATCCAACTACGTCCCGTCAAATCTGAAAACTTGTCTTACCGTCGGACCATTCACATATCGCAGTTCTAGTCGATGAATTGAGGTAGCTTTCAGAGAGACAGACACCAACGTTGAATAATGATTCATAATTGGGAAAGATATCCACCTTTATACCAAACAAAAAGAAGGTAAATTATCTCTTTTATTATATATAAATTTCCCATTAAATATAAATTTATGTTTAATTTCATAATTATTTATAAGATTTTTATACTTATCAAAAATCAATCATCACTCTTGCCTCTTTCAACAATGCCGCAATCATAGTCGCCGTGTTTAGCTTTTCAAAGCTACGGCAAATTTCAATGATATGACAGCTTATCAGTGAACATAGACTCCAAGATGTTGAAAAGTCTCAAGAGTTGCATGTTAGGTGTTTGGCAAATCACCTAACTAAAGCTGGGGAGCACCGACTAATTTAATACAAGATACAATCATTCATGCCTCAATTTTCGTCCACATTACTTTTTGAAGAGACTAAATCTACTTCACATCAATCATTCCCTTCACCCCGTGGAAATGGAATCAACCATCTTTGAAATGATCGACTAGAACTAAAGCAAACCACTAGTTAACGTCATCTACTACACAATTTTAAAAGAAGTTACACTTCCACCTGATCGTAGCCCTCTTCCGGGTAATAAGGACACAGCTTGTTATAGGAAGACTTGGGTTTGGTCTCCGAACCAGCCTCCTGCAACATCTTAACCACCCTCCTCATTGATGGTCGGCTAACAGGAAGTGAGACTGTGCACTGGAGGCCAACATTCAGAACCCGGGAAATTTCATCTTTGTGTACACTGTCAAGTTTGGGGTCTATTACACTGTCCGCTCCTTTCTGGTCTACTGTGGTGCAAACCCATTTGACCAAGTCTTTTTCTCCAAATTCTGGATCTACTGGCTGTCTGCCTGTAACCAACTCCAATATCACCACTCCGAAACTGTAAATGTCACTCTTCTCGTTCACTCGAAGGGTATAAGCATACTCTGCAACAAGAAAAAGACCAGATAAAACTTAATCCATACCAAGTATTTTTGCATGTAATGTGGACAAATTTAGTGAAAAGTAACATAAGTACGTGATTTACCAGGTGCAATATATCCACAGGAACCTGCGACCACAGACATGGACTCTGTACCCTTGTCCACTCGCTGAACAACTTTAGCAACACCAAAATCTGAAACTTTAGCACAAAACTCTGCATCTAACAAAATGTTGTTGGATTTCACATCTCGATGTACTATGGGAGGATCGCAGTCATGGTGCAAATAAGAGAGACCCTCTGCGGCATCTAATGCAATCGTGTACCTGATCGGCCAATCCAACAAACCTCTCTTCCTACTGTGCAACAAATCCCCCAAGCTCCCATTGGGCATGTATTCATAAACTAGAAGCTTGCAATCGCCAGTGCTGCAACAACACCATAATTTTACTATGTTTTTGTGCCTGATTTTTCCCAAAGTCTCAACTTCCATTTCAAATTCATCCTTTTCAGAGTGAACACTATTATTATCTTTCCTTGTCCCCCTACTCAGTTTCTTAACTGCCACTATCCCACCACCACTGAGCAAAACCTTATAGACTTTACCAGAAGATCCACTTCCAATCACATTTTCTTCTTTGAGGCAATCCCCTATTTCGAACTCACTAAACCCCAGCTTGTGGAATGATCTCCACTTAGACATAGCAGTCCTTTTTGTATTGTTTCTCTTCGAAGCCCTGTACTGGAAGCAGAACCAAGCTAACCCAACGATAAGAACTAAGCCAGCCAGTAAAAAAATTGTTACAAGAATCCAAGAATGCGGCAGCTTCTTAGAATCACCTATGTTCGGACACAGACCCTTCAGATCACCACACAGACCAGGATTTCCCATGAAACTACTAGTGTAAATATCATTTGTGTAAAGAGGAGGGAGCTCCCCAGAAAGCCTATTGTTCGACAAGTTCAACACGTTGAGCTTCAATTGCTGCATTTCTAATGGAATTTTCCCAGAGAGGAAATTCCTTGATAGATCCAGATAGTTTAGCACTGGCAATCTACCAATCTCACTCGGGATCGAACCAGATAGTTTATTATTTGACAAATCAAGCTCATTTAGACTCTGCCAACTTTGAATTCCTTCAGGAAACCCACCAGATAATTCATTGTCGCTAAGAACAAGTTTAGTCAGCGAATCTAATTTCACCAAAGTCCTAGGTATTTCCCCTGTGAACAGATTACCACTCGCCGAAAATTCCTTTAAGTTGCCTAAAAACCCAATCTCCATTGGTATATATCCAGAAAACAGATTCTTTGAAATCTTCAGGACTGAGAGATTATAAGCAGAAGAGATTCTATCAGAAACTTTCCCAGAAAAGGAGTTCTCGTCAAGTTCAAGCAAGTATACTCTTGGAAGCCCCCACAATTCATCAGGAACAGTCCCATTAAGCTTGTTGTTCCTTAATCGAATCCGTCCTAAACTGTTGCACTTCACCAGACTTTCTGGGATTTTCCCGGAAAACGAATTGTAAATCAAAATAAGGTCTTCTAATTCCCCTTTCGCACATAAATTCTGTGGCATCTCGCCAGAGAACCCATTGTTCGAAACGTCCAGCTGCCTCAACGGCGAGTTCATGCCGAGTTGACTTGGCAGCAAACCTCTAAGTTTGTTATTAAACAACATAAGCTCGTACAAGTTGGGAGATTTCGCTATAATCTCCGGTAAAGTCCCTTCAAATCTGTTTTCAAACAGGTTCAGCGACTCTAATGGCAACGCGCACAACTCGCCAGGAATCGTTCCGGTTAACTCGTTCGTGGACACGTCGAATCTTCTCAGCGCCGTCATGTTTGAAAAACCGACACTCGGTAACTCTCCAGACAAGTTGTTCTCGTAAAGTTCAATCTGAATTACACTCTTGAGCTCGGTGAGCGAACGAGGGATTGACCCATTGAGACTATTTTCCGACAAATCCAAATTCTGCAGCCGACTCAATCCGCTTAGAACGTTCCCTGGAATTGATCCAACAAGATTACATGAAGCGAGCCAAAGTTTCTCAAGGTTTGTCAAGTTGGCAAATTGGGTCGGAATAACACTCGGAGAGAACGGATTATACGCCAAAGACAGCTCCTTCAGACTCGATACATTACCCAGTTGACTCTGTACCGTCCCATTAAGTAAGTTACCAGCAAGTGAAAGCGACTCGAGTCGTCGGAATTTTCCAAACTCCGAAGGAATATCACCACTGAAATTGTTTCCCGCCAAGTTCAGGCTCCGGAGATTCGGCAACTCAACGACTGAACCCGGAATGGGACCAAGCAAGAGATTCCACATCAAGTTCAAATCTTCAAGCGCCCGACACGTGGAAATATCAGAAGGAAGAGAGGAGTTGATGGAGTTGTTGAAGAAGGAGATGGAAGAGAGGGAAGAGAGACGGCAGAGGTATGTAGGGAAAGGTCCGGCGAGCTGAGAGTTAGAGAGGTCGATGGAGATGACACGGCGAGTCAGGGGGTCGCAGCGGACGCCGTACCAACCGGCGCAAGGGGTGTCGTCGCGGTCGTTCCAGGAGGAGAGGACGCCACTTGGGTCGGAGAGACCGAGTTTGACTTGCTGGAGGTACAGACCTTCTTGGTTTAGAGGAGTGGTGGAGAGTGGAAGAGAGAGAAAGAAGAGGGAAATAAGAACAAACATTTTTGCTTTCCTTGTTCTTTCTTGCACTGCACCAGACACCAGGTAAGGAAGAAGGATTCTTCCAATGTCTGGAATTGGAATTGTGAAATGTGAAAAGAAACATGGGACCATGTAAGTGACACGTGCGGCTGTGCATTTAGTCAACCAGAGTCAGTAAGAATAGTTAGAATGACAGGACAGGCTTTGGTTATGTTCTGACTTCTGACGCTCTTCGTATCTGGCCAGGACACGAGCGTTCTTCTTGTCTTTGAATGTGGAATACGCACATGATGAAGAAAAGGACTGTGTATGATTAGGAGTCTATAGGAGCATGAGGTTTGAGAAATTAAAAGCTTAAAAACAAGTATACTATTTTATATAAGTAAATTTTATAGTGAATATAAAAGGATATTAACTTTACGTTAAATAAGTATGTTTAAAGAGGAAGTTAAAGCACTTCAATATAGTTAAATTTTAGATAATTTTATATATTATGAACGTTACATTAATTTTTAATTTTTATTAAATTAAAGTAATTATTAAGTAAATTAATTATTTAAATAATCATATTCAGATATAAATTGTAATTTTAAATTAAATTAATACATTTGAAACTAAAAGCACTTATCTTTTTACTCATATTTATAATATATATTAATAAGTTGTAATTATCTTGTTTCAAATTTCTTATCAAATTCTCTCTTAAAAATTATAAGAAATTGAAATAATATCATTTAATTTTTTAATAATATATAATTAAAATAAATAATTTTTTTCAATAATTATGTAATAAAAATATGAGGAAAGAAATCAAAGAATTATTAAAATAACTATTTGAATACTTTTTGGTTGCTGTAAAAGGATCACTTTTGATCATAGGTCTTACATCATTTGACAAGTTTAACTCAAACATTCCGAAATGAACAATTCTAACCATAACATTTGAAAAACGTTAAAGTATGACCTTACCATAACGGAAAATTCAAAGGCATATGTTAAGTGCTAAGTCAATACTGACATGGCACTTGTAAAATAATTTTTTATTAAACTGATTGGATCTCAATGCCACGTCAGCGCTAACGTGGCAATGTGAGACCCATTTCTTTAAAATATATATTAAAAATTAATTTCTAACAAATATGGGACCCACTTTGTAATTTAATTTATTTATAATTTTCTCTCCTAATTTCAAACTTCCATTATTGATTTTCGCATCTGCTTACTGTTTGAAGTAGTGATGGCTCATAATAAGTGAGGATAACGTGATGTTGAAGGAATAAGAAGTTTACTAATCTGTAATTAGCAGTTAGTTAGTTGGTTAGTGACAGTTATTGTGTATAAAGTCAGTTATTGTGTATAAAGTCGCAAGTATGAATGTACGTAATACACATGCAATATAACAATTCTCTTATATACACAATATCTTGATATCTCTCAAAACACTCTCTTCTTTCTTTTCTTGTTAAGTTTTCTTTAATCCTTTCTTGCTAACTAACTCATCAGTTCCCTACTGGAACTGATCAAATAAACCTCATGTGTGATAGATAACAACTACAATTGGTATCAAAGCATTTCTTTCTTCAGGGACCTATGAGTGTGTGATTATGTGAAGGAGCTTTCTTGAAGATCCAACGTTGGTGATTATTCCTGGAGTACTGTAATTTAGAGAAGTTCATCAAAGATGGCTGAGAATTTTTCTCAAGGCCTGCAGCTTCCAATGTTTAATGGTGAAGGATATGTAGTCTGGGCAATCAAAATGGAAGTGTACATGTAAGGACAGGATCTTTGGAAACCTATTGAAGGTGACTACATCATTGAGGTGCCTGCAGAGGACGTGATCATACCTCAACTGAGGTGGTTGAGGGAAAGGATCACCAAGAAAGCTCGAGCCCGATCTTGCTTGTATCAGGCGTTAGCTCCCTCCATCTTTACAATATTATGAAGATGGATGCAATAAAGAAAATCTGGGATTTCTTGAAGGAAAAATACCAGGGAGATGAAAGAGTTAAGCACATGAAAGTGCTCAACTTTATGAGAGAGTTTAATAGACTCCAGATGAAAGATGGTGAGTCTGTCAAGGTTTATGCGGATAAATTGTGCCAGCTAGCTGATTAGATCAGGCTTCTTGATGTGAAATTTAAAGATGAAAGAATTGTCCAAAAGTTGCTGATTTCAGTTCCAGAGAAGTATGAAGCAACTATTGCTTCACTGGAGAATTCGAAAGATCTATCCAGTATTAAGTTGGCTGAAGTTGTAAGTGCTCTGCAAGCATAGAAGCAGAGACATCTAATGAGGAAGGGTGATACTTCTGAGGGTGCTTATAAAGCATCCATAAAAAATGCAGATCAAGAGAAGTCTAAGAAGAAGTGGTCGAAGGGAGGTTCCAAGGCACAGAAAAATCAGAATCATCAAAAGGGTCAATTCAAGACGCAATTTGGTGATAAAAATGCAAAGTACAACCCATGCCCTCATTGTGGTAAGTCAAATCATTTGGCTTACAGATGTTGGAAGAGACCTGATGTAATTTGTAAGAAATGTAATCAGAAGGGCTATATGGAGGCAATTTGTAAGAATCAGTCTGGACACTCCTCTGCGGAAGCTCAAGTCATTAAAGAAGAACAACAACTTTTTGTTGTTGCTTGTGATATGGTGGAGTCACCCTCAATAGAGTGGATCATAGACAGTGGTTGTACAAGTTACATGTCTTCCAATCTTAGTATGTTTACACAGCTAGATAGATCTTTCCATGCAAATGTCAAGCTTGGTAATGGTCAGTGCATTTCAGTGGAAGGGAAAGGAGCAGTTGATATTTGTACCAGAGAAGGTCTTAGCACAATTTCAGATGTCCTTTTTGTGCCTAAGATTCACTATAATCTTCTTAGTGTTGCACAACTTATTGAAAAAGAGCTTAAAGTGTTCTTTGAAAATGATGAGTGCAGAATCATAGATTCAACTGAAAAGAAGATTCTCAAAGTTAAAGTGAAAATAAGTGCTTTTCTCTGAAAATGGAAGATGTTCAACATATTGTAATGATTAGTAATACTCAGATGACAGATCTTTGGCACAAGAGATTGGGACATTTTCATATAAGAGGGCTTGAAGAAATGGCACAAAAGATGATGGCAGATGACCTTCCTACAGAGTTGAGTGATGAAACTCAGTGTACAACATGCTTTAAGGGGAAGCAAGCTCGACTCCCATTTCCTAGATCATCTTGGAGAGCTACTGAAACACTGCAATTGATTCACATGGATGTGTGTGGACCAATGCTTGAAGAATCCTTGAATGGCAGCAGGTATTTTTTGTTAATGATTGATGATTACTCTAGATTCTCTTGGCTTTTTAAAAGCAAGGGAGAAGTAGTTGACATCTTCAAAAAATTTAAGAATCTAGTAGAAAATTAGTGTAGCAGGAAAATCAAATCAGTAAGAATTGACAACGGAGGAGAGTTTACTTCAGAGAAATTTGAGCTATTGTGTAGGGAAGCTGGCGTTAAGCATCAGCTAACAACATCTTACACCCCTCAACAAAATGGCATGGTGGAGAGAAGAACTAGGACAGTCATGAAAATGGTGAGATGTATGTTAGAGGAGAAGGGACTTCCCAAGAAGTTTTGGGCAGAAGCTGCACACACAACCTGTTTTCTGCTGAATAGGCTCTATACCAGGGTTTTTGATGGGAAGACACCATATGAAATGTGGTGTGGGGTGAAGCCTAAACTCAAGAATCTCAAGATCTTCGGAAGCCTATGCTATTCTCATGTTCCATAAGTCAGAAAAGAAAAATTAGACAGGAAGAGTGAACCTGCTATCTTTGTGGGATATTCAAAAGTTACAAAAGGGTACAGGCTCTATTTCCCTTATCTGAACAAAGTTAAGATGAGTAGGGATGTTCATTTCCTTGAAGATAAACAATGGGATTGGCAGAGATCAGAACAGGAACCAATAACAGAAGATAGAAAGCAATCTGTCAAATACTATACAGGTATGAATTTCACTAATCCTTCTATAACAGATGATGAAATTTCAAAAGATGAAGATGATGATGAGAACCAAGAAGAAGACATTGACTATGTTTCTGTGAGAGGAATAAGAAGCTTGGCAGATATCTATGAAAGAAGCAGTGCAGCTATATGTGAACTAACTCATGTGCAGGAGGCTTTGAAGAATACAAAATGGAATTGTGCAATCCAGCAGGAGTTGGACATGATTCACAAAAACAAGACCTGGACACTTGTTGACAGACCAACCAACAAAAAAGTGATTGGTCTTAGGAGGGTATTCAAGCTCAAGATGAATCCAAATGGCTCTATAAGTAGATATAAAGCACGTCTAGTGGTGAAGGTGTAACATCCCGTCACCGATGGGATGGGTACAGTTCTTTGCATTCATTATTGACATGTTCATGCATTATTAGATATGTATAATTGGTTAATTGGGTAATTATTGCACTGGTACACGTACGTACATACATGTTTGACAATTCTCGATTTGATTTGGGTAAATTGGCAATTTGGAGGAATTAGGTCAAATTGAGTGGTGAGAAATGAAATTGGAGTTAGAA
>JANZLD010000237.1:87915061-87932648 GCA_026413575.1 Erythroxylum carthagenense
TGGGTTAGTTAAAGATTTGTGGTGTACTGGATCTTTTAAAATTTAAAAAGTTAAATATTTGGATCCCTATCTTAAATTCCTGACTCGGTCGTTGTTGCAGAGAATTGTGAATGTTGTAATGAAGACCAAAGGTGAGAAGAAGTAGTGTAGTAGTAGTACTAATTGTCATCAGTACGAAGTCCCTCTCGGTTATAACATTGAAGACATTCGAACAAATGGTGGCATCGAGAAGTTCCGATCTGTTGCCTACTCCAATGTAAATATCATCTTTTGATGGCTGGTTTCTTTCAGTTTGATTTCATTTTCTTTGTAATGATTTTTGGCATTTGGTTGATGTTGTTGTAGTGCGTGGGGTAGCCATCCTAATAGTTATCTCGGAAGAAAATCAGTATAGTAGGATTTCTTGACCTATTTCCTTGTTTTTGGTTCTCATTTCCCAACTTTGGATAAACCAAAAGAAAGACTCAAAATTTAGTGCTCAAGAGGCTAACCCGAACCAGAAAGCAAGCATTTTCGGTGAGTAGTAGTTTGAACTTGGAGCTTTCATAAATTTTAAACAATGATGATCGACACTACACCACCTCCTTCCCCAATCGACTTCGAAGGCTTTGAAAAGCACCTCAAAATCACTATCTATAAGCTACCATTTTCAAACCCCACAAATTTGTTCGACCTCTAAGGCTTAACTCGATCCCATATCAACTTAATCCTTGAATCTGCTTTTTGCACCATAGTTGATCCACTTTCTAACACCGAGTTTGACTCTTATGTCCTATTTGAGTCAAGCCTTTTCATCTATCCACTAAAAATAATCCTCAAAACTTGTGGTACTACCAAACTGCTCCGCTCCATTGTGCTACTTTTAAAGCTAGCTGATTCCCTTTCCCTCTATGTCATCGATGTTAAGTACTCTCGAGATAGTTTCATTTTTCCCAATTATCAACTTGCACCTCACCAAAACTTTGCTGAAGAAGTTGCCATCTTAAACAAATTCTTTGGCATTTTGAATGCTACTGCATATGTCCTTAACAATCCTAATCACTGCTGGTACATACATTCGACGTCGAAAGAACCAAGACTGAAAATGGGAAATGACCAGATCGACATCGTTACACTTAAGATGTGCATGCCCAGTCTAGACAGGCAAAAAGCCGCCATCTTTTACAAGAAATCGGAGAAACATTCAGCTAAGGAAATGACTATAAGTTCTAGGATATCTGAGATTATCCCAACGCTTGTGACTTGCTACCACAGTTTCAACCCATGTACTTGATGAATGGGATTGAAGGTGCATCGTTGTCCACTGTGCACTAGACACTAGAGGAAGGCTTTAGCTATGCCAGCTACGATGCTATGGGGTTCAACTTCATGTGTAAAAGTGTGGTGAAGCATGAGCTGCCAAGTGGAGAGTGTCTGGTGTACAAGACATACCATTAAGTGGAAAACAAGAGTTCGGATTATATAAAGATAGGTACGAGAACGCAACGGTTCTTAAAGGTGGAGGCGGAGAAGGAAGATTAGGCGGGTGGGTAGTGGTGGTGTCGTGGTTGTTCATTATCGTTTTTTTTCTGTTCAAGGACGACCCAACTAACCAAAATGTTAGTGTCCTTCAATAATGGATGTTGTTAGCTAAATAAATGAATGTGTAATGAAAAGTATGCCTGCTGTATAATCTCTAATGTACCTTCTTTCATGAATCGTAGCTTGTTAATTTGCAATTAAAGGTAGAAAGTATGTAACCTATACACTTTTTATTTATGCCTTTTGGACACATGAAGATGAGAAATGATTGAATCTTTGTAAACACTTGATTGTAATGCGGTGTACTTGAATTTCATATGTGCAATTTTATGTTGTAGTCAGAACTAGTGTAGAACATATTTCACAAGGCTGACACCTCTGTGCAAAACATTGCACGTTCACCCCCTACATTATATTCATCTTATTGTGAAGGGATATTGCACTGTAAGCTGAAAATGTTGATTGAAACATGCATAACTATTCTGAAATCTGAAAATTGTTTTATGAATCCATGCTTGCACCTTTTTCGCTGCCGGAAAATCTATCTTCAAAATTTTATACTACAAGTTTTCTCATTATTTTTTACTTTATTTCCTCGTTTAGTCTGGTTTATACTTAATGTGTTTTCCAAAGTTATTTTGCTGGATCTCTTTCAAAATCATCTGCCATGATTCTCTTGTGAAAACTCTCTTAGGGTCCTCAGAACCCATGGTGATTGTGTGTACATTTTCTGTTTGATGTTGTTGTCTCGCAACAGTTAGGAACTTCTTTTATTAGTAGAGGTAGTTTTCATTTGAGGTTATGTTACTGCGTATGTCTATAATGCTATATATATCTCTTCTAATTTTCTAAAATATGAAAACATGCAATTGCAGCAGATGGTAATATCTTTACTAAAAATTTATCTCATTATTTTAAAGCTATATTAAGTCTCTGCCATGAAAGCCTAATCCATAGAGAAATTTGTCGTCGAAGAAGGAGAAGGAGGAGGAGCAGGAGGGAGGAGAGTGGAAATTTTAAATAAATTAAATAAAAAGGTGGGTCTTATATATAAAAAAATTGTTTTTTAATGTTTTTTTAAAAAATATGACATAGTATATGAGCCCACAAAATGATAAAAAAATATTTTAAAATTTGTGAGGTCAGCATTAACCTGACACTTAACGGAAAGATTTAAAATTTCCGTTAAGGTAAGATTACACTTTAATTTTTTTTGGTTAAAATTGTTCACTCCGAAATATTTAAGTCAAGTTTATCAATTAGTGCAAAACTTAAGATCAAAAGTAACCCTTTTATCTTATTGTTGCGGTGTAAAATAAAAAAAAAATCTTGTCCTGTAAATTTGAAATACTTACTTAAAAAAAGGTCAATATAATTATCATAACAAAAAATAATTAAAATAAATTTTAATTTAAAATATATGTAAAGACTATATTTAAAGTTAATTCTATTATAAACACATCAATTACGACAAAATTAGCTTATATGTTTGATTCAGCTTTCTAATCTCATTTTCATCTCGTATTACCTTTTTAAAGCAGCCTCAAGAAGAGTTAAAATATGCTGCACCAAAGGAACGACATATAGAATACCCTGTGCTAAAAAATACTTTTACGTTGATGGAGAAAAACAGGTGGCACTCTCGTTAATACGGTTAGATGTGAAGAGTTAATACGGTTAAATAATATGGCCATTAGAGAGTAAGTACAAAGAGCAAGAGATTGAAAGCAGTACCGCTAAAGTATCACAACAAAACAAAGAGTAGACGACTTAAGCCCAACATACATAGGCCGTGGAAGAAGATTGATCGTATGGGGTCTTCGGTACAATCTGCTTCGTAAAGGTGCAGTCGGCTGCTTGTCATTCCTTTCATGGTAGTCCAAGTACAGCTATGTTAAGAGGCTCAACAAGTTACGTAGGCTTAAAATTTCAAGTTCTTCCATGCTCTGGTGTGGCGTATGCTGTAACAGCTACGAATGAATGCTTGGAAGAGCGCAGGCAACTATTACGGTAGAGCCAATGGAGTGCTCATGAACATCTATAGTTTAGCTTAAATACAAATAGCTCTTGAACAAGACTGAAACCATGAGAAATGTCCGACCATATAGTTGGCGATGAGAAACTGAAGCATATTATAGTGAAAATAACATAAAGAAATTTCTTAGTTGCGATGCCTGAGTAACATGAGCATTTCATACAAAATTGTAAGGAATATGCAAATCAACTTCTAATCTAGAATGCCAAGTGAATTGGCTAAGTAGAAATATTAGTTATCGAATCACTACATAATTCTAGAATTTGATACATTGTAGCTGCTATCCCTATATACACTTAGTATTCGCAACTATAACTGGTTAAGTATATTAAACTTAATATCAATCAGGACCCTGAACATTAAAGAATATAATCTAACAGAACAAGTCATGATCCTCTATGCCTATTCTTCATTGAAAATCGTCTAAAGTTGGCTCTAATTCCCCCAGTCGCTGAAATCTGACGAAGTTGATCCAGTTCCTTCATCTGGATCTTCATTTCGTTCTCCACTGGCTTCCCCGACTCTACCTTCATCCATATCCCCATTTATATATTCCCCAACATCAATATCACCTTGGTCACCATCATCTTCATCTAGGTAATTCCCGTTTTCATTTTCCTCATTGACATCAATATTAGTGGAACTTCCGTCCATCAAACCACCACCGAAGCCACCATATTCATGAACTGCAAGATCATATTCATTTCTAGGCGTATGGTTGTTGTTATAATCAGATCCTTCTGAGCTGCCAGCATTTTCAGTGTCCTCCACCTGATGCCTTCTTTCTTTAGCATTCCACTCATCCCCAACCAAGCCTTTTGGTGAATTTTCATTTGTGACTTGTTTAGAAATGTCTCCTTTGGAAGCTATATCAATTGCTTTCTTAACTGATTTTTTCCGACTTCTAGTGCTTCGACGTCCACGCTTACGCCCTCTTGCACGCGGTTGTAACTTCCATACCAGTTCTTGCCTTAACACACCACTTTTAGTGTTGCTAGTTCTTTTGCTAGATTCATATCTGGAACCAATGCCCCCCTTTTTAAGTCTTCCAGCATTTGTAAAGGCGTGCCCCCTACCCTGCTTCCCTCGTCCGTGGCACAAGCCCCCAAAACCAATCCAACTCTGTTCTTCTGAAAATCCACCTTGACGAGAAGTTTCAGCGGTTTTATCATCCTGCATGCTGTTGGCAACAGTCTGCTTGGTTGAAAGCTTCTAAAAGACAGGAAAAATTCAAGTCAGAATATTCCTCAACCAGTATTACGTGATTAAAAAATAAATTGTGTTTATAGTGGCCCTTATGTTTGGGAGGGTAGGGCAAGGAAGTATAACATGACATGTAGAAGAAGATAGTAAATATGAGCCATATGCAATACATGCCGGTGATCCTAAAATGTTTCACTCAGTACACAAATGTAGAACAAGAAAGGAAGTAGACATGAGTCATATAATACAAGTCAGTGATCCTAAATTGTTTCACTCTATACACGGAAGAAAAGAGGTGATGCCAATAACTGGAGGATTGAGTTACATTTTGGCCAGCTGTGAAGTATAAATTAAGAACTTTGACACATCATAGATATGGTTTCCGAATGTGAATTATTCCCAGTAACCTATCAAACATTTCCAGAATCAATGGAGGTTTGAAAGGTAGGGGTGAAAACAGAAGAAAGTCTTTCAAATAAAACTGAAAGGAACCCATTGTTCTTGGTTACCACTTCTTCCTTTGATTGGTGGAGGTGTAAATTGAGATACACGACTTGGTAATCTTTCAGAACCCCTTCCCATCCACTCATAATCAGGACCCATGTTGACTACTCTACAAATTCCAAAAGAAGGATATAATTCACTGGATACCCTGTCAGGTTAGTTTTAAAGCCAAGAAACATGGTGACGTTTCAACAAAGTGTTTCTTATGCATATATATGCTGTCAAGTGAAGACATACTACTAGGGCTTGGCCTAACTTATAATGTGGTAGAAGTACCTCTCCTCTATTAAGGTCCAAACTTGGCGGGAACATAAGGAAAGGAGCGAGAGAATACTTGCCTCAAATTAAGTCTTATGTACACCCCCAAAGAATTCGACGATCTCACCAGTTCATTTTCCATTAAATTCCTAGTTTTATCATGTAACAAATAGTTTTGCAGCTTTAAAGAGGACATATAATGGTTTGCATACAAAGATACATTTTACATCTGTAATCATTTCATGTATTTTACTGTCTTTTGAGATCGTTTACTATCTTGTTTCAAGAAACACTCATAGCTTCAATAGCATGTGCCTTCTGCACTGAGGCATATTGCAACAATATTGCTTTCCAGGGGAGAAATAACAGACAAAAACTTACAAAAGAACCCCATAAGAAGTCCTGTCTCCTGCAGAAAACATAAAATTTAAACCATATCATTCAAAATTTCAAAGAAATTACTCACAATAACTATGCCATTGCTCCTGTCCTTTTGAATCGCCACTTTCTCATGTACCATGCAGGATATGGATGAATCCAATTGCAGAATTCTCAAGGCTACAGCTGCAGTTGTCTGTGGTAACCATGGCAGCACAGGAATTCTTTCTATACTGGAAGAATCATTACCTTCAGATCCAGGTGAGACAGTTGAACCAAGAAGCTCACTTGTTGTTTCGAAATTTGGAGACAAGTAATCTCTCTTTATTGCAATCTCCAACAGTGTAAGAATCTAAGAATAAATTACAAACTTCAGATAGAAGATTCGAAATGGAAACTGTAATGAAAAGCCAGTATTGCATATACACATACACAAGAATCAAACAAGAAGGTATCTAAGATACTAATAAGACATCACAGAGCAAAAGCCCCAAAGTATTTTAGGATCCTTCTAAGTAGGTTCTAAATGCAATGGAGATGGTTACACCTAAATTCTTGGAACAACAGTCAGAATCTATGTATATATATTAAAGACAATACAAAGAGAAAGATATTCTCTTATTTTCCACATAAGACAAAATTTTAACATTGTATGACAACTAGGATCGTAACTTATATTACATAAATTCTTAAATTTGATTAAATTTTAAAAACTTATTGAATTAATATTTTTAACTAACATTAAGAATTCATCTCTTCCAACTTTTTTTTAACATTCAACTCATCAATTTAATTAATTGACTTATTATTCAGTCAGTGGTTATATAAAAATATTAAATATTAATTAGTAAGAATTAACTATTAATTAATTAATTAATTTATAAGATTCTTTTTTGGCTTTGTAATCTTTTAACATTGCACTAACTCTTAAATATGAAATTAATTATAATAAAATTTTCACTATAGCAATCTTACCATGTATAAAAAGACTTAACTCAATTAAATACCATGTGGGATAATAGATGAAAATTCAAATAAAATACCTTATTTATGTTACTTAATGAATTCTCTCAAATCACATCATCCTCTTAGATTATATATACATTAACCTTTTAAGATACAAAAGGTTTAACAAAAAAAAGACCAATTAAAAAGATGGAAGGATCACTTTTTTCTAGAAATAGATTTATAGTCTTATATTGTTTTATATTACAAAAGTGATGAAAAACATAACAAGAAATAACTTCTATTAGTTTCTTATTTATAATATTATGATTATAGAAGTTATAGATGTAGCTACGATTTTTCAGCTTCATTTTTAATTTAGCTAATGTAATTATGCTTTTGTTATAAATAGAAATAAAAAGAGTATCTTTATATTTTGTTTGTCATCTAATATTTAATTTAAACATAGAAGTGCATTTGATAGATAGAATAAATAAGTAAATAAAAAACTAAAATAATTTTTAAATAACCACAGAAAGTGCTGGTTTGCGGTTAGCTTTATTATAAAGCCAAATACCTCATGCTGATGTTTGATAAATGATTTCTAGTCATAGCGCCAAAAAAAACCTCACTAGATCATATCTGGATGTCTAGAGGACTGCTTTAGCTAGGATAAGATATATAATATTAATATACCTAAGATTATGTGAAAAATCAACTACTTTTCCAATCTAATTAAGAAGACAAACTTTCTGAAAGGTAACAGCAAACCAAGAGATAGTTTCTAATTAAGAACTTGTCTGTTTCTCAAGCCCTGCCATAATTCCCAGAAGCATTGTGGAGGCCTTGCACCTTTGTTTATGTTTTGCCAACTCATCATTATAGTGATAGAACATTTATATATCTATTATGTCATAAAAATACTAAAAGGAAACACAACAACAAAGCCAACATAAACCTGAAGAAGGTCTTTAGCTGATGCTGAGTACCACAGCTTTAAACCCCATGATTTTCTATAGTCATTGGTCCAAAGAGGTAAAAGAGCTTCTGATGGAATTGACACCTGCAAGCACACAGAAAATGTAACAACAAACTGCTTCAAAACAAGGAGGACTGGAAGCAAAGAACAGATCATTAAAATCATCAAGCTATAATTTACAACTCAATGCTTTTAGCTGTCTAAAATCGTCACTTACCTCGATTAAGGCTAAAAGCAATTTCAGTAATCTGATTCCGAGTGGGGAGGCTGAAGCATACAAAGAGCTATCCCTGTCCATATTATGTTTATCTTCATGATTACAAAAGTTCAAGTTGCTTCCAGATGCTTCATATGTCTTATGGCAAGAAGGACATTGGTTGTCCTCGTAAAAAACAATATCATGACAGTAATCACAAACATTTAGGATCTGTTCACATCTTTTATTCCCACACTTCATGGAACGTAAAACCAAATGATTAGCACATTCTTTCCACATCCACTTCTCAAAATCTTGATACCTCTTGAAGATATGATTTTTCTCAGCCTCAGTGCTTCCTATCTCAATTCTGAAAGATGATGATGGCACATTCATATCCAAATCTGCAACACGTGTAGAGTTGCTTGGGATGTCAATATTAGCACTGATATCAGCATCGGAAATAATTCCAACTGCTTCTGCTTGCACCGGGTCTCCACTTTGCTTCTCCATGTAAGTTTGTTGTGTGTTCCTCCTGACAACCTTTTTAAAAGGAACCTCAATCTTCTGTAACATCATATGCAAATAGGATTCCCTAATACCCCGTATATCCAAAGATGCCAGCAGAGAATCAAAACCCTGAATGCAAATGTTGAACAAACAATCAAAACCAAGCACCATATAGCCGAGAAGATGGATACAAATATTAGGCATTCCAAGAAATAGACACAAAAAATAAACAGTGTAAATGATTCATTTGACCTACTCATATACCAATTGGCAAACAAATCTCCCTAAAAAAGTGAAAACAAAAAGAATTTGCAGATAGCATATGATTCTCGCTTTTTCTTCCAGTACAAATGTTGTGCCAACTAGAGGATATGCAAGCTACACAACATATCGGAAACATAAAACTTTGATTAAGATATTATACTATCAAGTATCAACACACATTCAAAGACAAGCAGTTATGTAACAAAAGAAAATATGTATTAATAATATTAAAAAAAACCTCTTCTGTTTCAACAAGCCTCCAACGACCATCATGTAACTCAACAAATATCCTGCCACTTCCAGGATCGTTGTGAGAAGAAGACGTGGTAAACTGCCAGTACCGATTACGTCCGCGATCCAGGCCAAGAGGCAATGATCTATAGGCATACATCTCTTCTGCTTTTTGAGCAATGAAGGATTTCAGTTGAGAGCGCGACCTTTCAGCCACCTGTCCTAATTGTTGGTTGGAGAGATTATCTAGACAAGCAGAGGAATCTTGAATTTCCACATTCCTCTCAGACGGTATATTATTGAGATGATTGTTGATACCCTGCAAGACACTTAACTGTTCTTGCTGAACTATATTAAGTGGCAACTCACTAGATTTCTCATCATCATTCATGAATGAGCTTTCCTTACACTCTGAAGTGGACATTGTAAGATTAGGCTCTATCTTGTTCCCCACAAATGGTGGATAATGCATTTTGACAATGTATTCCTCCTTCATTCGACGCTTATCAAGCTGTGCCTCTGCCCACATTTGCTTTTTAAGAGCATTTGCAGCTTCTAATCGTTCCTGAAAATTTTCATATCAGTAGGCCAAGAAGCAAAAAACATGACTCTAAACTTGCACTAATAGAGAAAAGGTCATACCTCAAGGACAATGCGTATGGAATTACCTTCAATTGCCACACCTATCAATGCCACAAGAGCATTAAGGCGCTCTTCAACACTCAGATCAGAGTAATTTGCTTCAATAAGTACCTGAACCCAAGGTTCCCCAAGATTACTTTCATCAACATCATCCCCTTGATCAAGATTAGTGCAGACGTCAGCTACCCCAACAGATTGATCACTAGAAGTATCAACATCCTTAGCACCATTTAAGCCTTCAGCATGCACTTTTTCATTTTCATCAACACCATTGGGAGTTCTTAAAACCTCATTAATCTGTTTTCGGTTTCTGAAGGCAGTTTCAGAATTAAATTCATTCCCCTCCGGATAAGCCTCTTCCTTGGGTTTTAATTCAGTAACCAAGTCATCAACTTCAGGGTCGTCTGGCCCATCACTTTCAGAATCATCATCTCTTTCAGCATCTTCAGCGTCTTCTCCATCTGCAAAACCACTAAATACTCTAATTCTTTCTCTGGCAGCGGCAAGAATTGCATCAGCATCAGTAGGGTCCTTCCTATAGGCAGGACGTACACAATATGTTGACGGCGCTGTTCTCTCAAAAAGTTTTGTATCCCTGGACAACGCAGCAGCAACTGAAGCTTCTGGTGTCTTGCTTGTTGTAAGATCCCTCAGTCCAGATCTCTGAATCTTGTCCACAACTTCCAATATTGTCAGACCATTGCTTCCCTCAAGAGAGAGAACATGAAATGCTGCAAACTTAACAGTTCCAGGAGTCAAACGATGCCTAGATCTGCGTGTATTAGAAAACCCTCTTTCTTGCATTTTAGCAACAGCATTTTCAACTGCAGCTCCATTGCGTAAATTATTAATCACATCTTCACCATCATTACCCTGAATTTTTAACAGACCAATGTACAAAAAGACCATCAAATTGATTACAACAGTAATGCAAATTTATGAAAAAGTAACTTCATACATGTCTGTGCATATCGTATATGGTAAAAGATTATACTACCTATACTAATTTGTGGTTCTTGGATAACAGTATGAAAACAGAGAGGAGATTAACAATCATAACAGCTTTTCAATCGAGATAATCAGTTAAATTAGCTCCAAATTTCTGTCCAATAATTTTTTACTCCAATCTTTCAATGGAAGACCCAACAGGCACTTTTAATGACGTCGATCATCAAAAATTATTTCAATCAAACTGCATTTGTAAGATACAGTAGGGTGCCTTCTTAACTGTCACTCAAAAGAAGATAGTCAACCAAATTGACAAATACAAATAGTTCTGCTCTATTAAACACAATATACACACTAAGGCTTATAGCATATTTGATGAATGAGTAATCATAGTAATCTTAGCTTGGTAATTTTCAAAACGATCAAATCCAAAAGCTTAAGCTGTTAGATGAGGTCCAAACGAAATTCATACTCAAGCCTCCTTTCACAAAATGCGGGTGTTAAGTTCAAGTATGTTCCAAATAAGCAACCAATTACTAGTAGTAGTTACAATTTTCTATTTGAAGGACACCTTGCCTAGTCAACAAAGCAAAAAAAAGAAAGACACCTAAAACCGACTTAGTGGAGAAAGAATCTGCTAATTTGGGAAAAGTTCCGTTGAGACATGCTCAAACTACTGGACTTCTTGAACCTCAATAAAGATGATTTGTAAGTTGACATCTTAACTTCATCAATCTACAAACCAGCAACATAAGACTCTTCGAGCTTGGAAAAAGTTTTGTGATACATGTCCTAAGAAAAAATTTTAACAAATCCTAAAACAACCATCATGAAGGATGAAGTTAGACCATTCAATTAGAATTCCAACTAAATATGACTTGAAAGTATGCTTAGTTTCTTTTAGTTAAAATCTAATTAGAACTTACAGATTTAAGGTCGTAGTAAATATTTTCTCTATAAAGATCCGTCTTTATAGATGCCTTCATTATTGTTATAGAAAGTTTTCGGAATAATTCATTCATTATTGAAATTCAGGTATTCACTTGCTCTTCCAAACCTACTTTATGTTTCTTCTCCACCATTCTCGTAAGTCTTCCCCTGCAATTCTGCTGCCCATCTTTACTTTCCCCTTCTCTAGTTTCTGCTCCCTAATCTACCATTATATTTCCTTGATATTCCTGAGTGTTGTTCTTATGATTCTTCTAATCCCTCTATTTCCCTCTTAGTCTTCCTTGGTTGCCCTTGATCTCTATATCAGTTCCTCTGTTTTTACCTCAATTGGATCTTTTCCTACCCCTGATTCTAACACCTCCCAATCATAAAGGTGGTAATAACATGTCAAGAACTTAATTAGTCGGATAAGCTATACATGAACTGATCATATTCATCTAGTCTAATTGCAAAAATATAAAATATTTAATACATTAAGATAAGGTCTATATTAATAACAACAACATCCAGTAAAAATCCTACTGCCATGCAAAGTCTGGAGAGCTCTAGTAATACGCAACCTTACCTCTCACTAGTAAAAAAGCTGTTTCCAAATGACCCACATGAAGAGGGAAAAAATAATTAATAAATAAATAAATAAATAAAAATAAAGTTCTATATTAATAACACATGAGAATCAAGTTGAAATAATTTTTACTACGTGTATAAAATAAGTCTAATATCCAACAATGTATTCGTTTAAATGAACATGTTTTAAAAAATATGAAAATAATAATATAACCAGTGCAACTACCCCAATACCCTTGAGCACACCAATTGCACCGTGATTTGGCATATAAAACGTACGTCATAAAAGAAAAAGAGGACAGGAATGTGGTGCATAGCATCATTTGCTTTATGTTGTTTGGCAAGGTTAGTCAAAATATTCAAAAGCTAGAGGGTCATGACAAAGAGGTCATACTCACTCCTGGACTTTTGGAAATGCATCTCACTAAGGTAGCCTACAACATGGACATGCTTGTTTATTGCATGTGAAGGATCAAACATTATGTTTTGCGCTCCTAATCCTGTCGTAGCTCTAATTTTTTCCCATCGAAGCATAAAAGACATTCTTTTCTCACTAATCTGTGTACTAATTTTAGTTTGACCACAATGAAAAGATAATTTTTTCCATTTACTAAATACTTAGCCCCCACTAAACAAAAATTCTAGATCCAATACAGAATAGAGAAATAGTGTAAATAATCTGAAATTGGTATGCTTTGTCAATAATAATATACTAATTTACACAAAAATAAGTGGAAGTAATCACTCTCAGAGCATGAAATTATCACTGATTTATAGACACCAACTACTTTCCTTAATAAAATATTTCTATAGATCATAATCAATGGTATTTAACAACAGAAACAAAATAAGGCATTCCATGTTTGAAACATGAAAAACCACACACAGAAGGGACAACCTCATTATCATGATGCGCCTGCTCAATATTCCTCTTCTTCAATTGTGGCCCCAATCCTGCAGATAAAGCAAATTGCCGCAGTATTTCTGGCCATGTTAATGGATTCAAGTGCTGCTGCCAATTACGAATATCAAAACCCCATGCATATGCCTGAATGAAAACGAATCAGTAATGAGAGACTATGAAGTTGCCTTAGTGAAAACCAATAACTTGGGAATTACCCCTGCAACAATATGTGGATGTCCGCCTCCAGGATTAACAGCAGTGTTCTGGTTTGTTCCCAATCCAGAGGCAGGTGTTCTTGCTACATCTTCAATATCTTTAATGATGGACCTTAAAAGAGCAATATGTAGTTCACCTAGTAGCCTTGTATCCTGAAAGTAAAGAAGTATTCAAACAACGGTAGGAGTCAACCTAGCTCCTAAATAATTTCAGAAGAAAATCAATGAATTTACATAATCATGAAAAGCTTGAACAAACTCATCCAATGTGAATGGCCATATCCCAAGAACATCTGCAAATGTCATCAAGAACCTCCAAACCTGTAGGTTCACAGTTCACATCAAACACATGAAGGAAGATGTCCATTTATCAATTGCAAATCATATGTTAGAGCACATGTGTGTGTGTTAAACAGGTGATAGAACATACCGACCAACAAAAATATTAGTTGGGGTTATTTACATACAACAAAAGCTGAAAATATAGGCAGGTACCAGGGAATTTGTTATAATGATATTTGAACGATTTAGACCTCACCCGATGACTTAAGCATTTAAGTTAAATGGTTATTTGATACAACATTGGAGCTTTGTATCATCAGAAATAACATGTTCAAGTAGCAATTCCCTCATTTATAGTGAATTTGTGATTGTTGTAATTGTCCATTTCATGTTGGGGCATAATAAAATGGTATTTGAATCATTTCCCAGACCTCATGAAACACCTCAAGTTTTTGGGCTCAATAATCGATTAACAGATTTTAACTCTAGATCAGCATAGATTCCAACCCAAGGGCTGTAAATCAAGCTTCAGCAATAGACCATCATATGTTATCTTACTAAGCACTAATCAAACTCCTGATAATGGCCTACAAATACTATCACAATATCACAATTTAGCTCTATACTCTTCTTATGTTATAGACAATTATCAATTGAACTCATTTTCGTGCAAATTTTAGGAATAAATTACCAGTCTCAACTTAGTTCTAGGATCTCCCATGTTATTGAGAATTACCAATCAACCTCATTAAGATCAATAAGTGTTAGAATTTCAAGATAAACGTTAAATAATTAATTTTTTACTGAATTGAATAAGAATTATCAATTAACCACAACAGGTGACCTTGTAATCGAAACTTGTATATATCCACATGGATAGTATTCTTGACAAAAAGTAGAAGTAAATGGTCATAAGTTATTACAGAAAACTTATGAATTATTAGAGGAAGTCAATATGGAAACCGAAACAAAAATACAAGTTTGTTTTCCCATTTTCAGTAAAAAGATGTAATTAGAGTCCATTTTGATGGTAAAAAGAATAGGTAGGATAAGAGTAATTAAATCTTTTGTCCAATATAGGAAAGCGTATCAAATGAAAATCCTATAGAACTTTTTCAACTAACCATTAGAAGATTTGCCACATTTTCCTCTGAGTCACTCCAAGGTTTAATTAATAAAGGCCTCCTTAACAGCACAGATTTGGGAGGGAACATACTCAGCTTATCTGTAACACAAAAAGGCATAAAAATTAAAAGGTTAAATCGCCATTCAAATTTAAGCAAGATCAGTAATATATGGACTAATTCTAAAATCCACCAAAAATCACAATCATGTACATCCACGCGATGACTGTTAAGACATCGATGATTTTTCCACCCAGGTAGTGTATCATATATACCATGACAAAATTACATCGATGATTTTTCACTCAAGTAGTGTATCATATATACCATGACAAAATTGGTCCTTATAAGATAACAGCTTCAAATAGTTTTTCTTTTTCAACATGTATATAAAGTTCAAATTTATATTTATTTTATTTATATTACACCTTCATACAAATGCAGTAAATTCAAGCATTGAAGATCAAGGAAAAAACATATTTCTAAAATATGACACCTAGAAAAAAATTTCTAAAATATAGCTCTCACAAACAAATCATTTAAAATTAACAAAGTACTCAGAAAACAAAAAATGGGTTAGACATAATTAACCTCGATATAAATCAAGATTCTGTAAAGTTTCAAAGTCAAGAGAAAGAACTGAAGGCAATCCCTTGCTCAAGGTAGCTAATTCCATGAGTTCCAATCGTTCATCCTCAACAAGCTCCGTGGATTCTTTTGCAATTTTCCGTGCAATAGCTCTCTCATTAGCAGCTTTTTGTCTCGCTGCCTCTTTTTCTCTACGTTGCTCTTCTTTTTGTTTCAACTTCTCAGCCTGATTAATTAATAAAATTTTATCACTTACCAAATCAACAAATCATTAAACCAACACATGTAAACTAATGAATAAGGACCAACAATAGAGCTTGTACAAACTCTAACATCACCCCACATAACCCAGTGGGACTGCAACCAAGTACAGAGCACATATGTACTGTACACATTACAATTTACGAATACAACTAAATTTTACTTTTTTTTAATACAATAAGGAGGCACCCCAATTTGAACTTCATTAAATATGAAAGTTCAATATGTCAACAAAAAAATTATTCTACCAGGCTGAATCGACTGACTAATAGCTCACATGTAAAAATATGACAGTTAAGCATTAGGATGGCTGAACCTACTCTTATAGATTCCTTCTGCAAGAACTTCTCCCTTCGCTCCAATTCACGCCTTTTCTCTCGTTGATATCTTTCCACCTCCCGTTGCTTTTCACGCAAAAATCTTTCTTCTTCCTTCCGCCTCTCACGGTCATGTCTCTCCATTTCTTTTCTTATTTGTTCTTCTCTCTGAAGAAACAATACAAAGGGGAAAGCCAGCAACACTATCACTATAAACCTAACAGGTTTGCAGAAGTAGTTTGATTGCTAAGACCAAACCTTTCGCCTCAAGTTATCTTGCTTTTCAAGCTCCTTCCGAATCCTTTTCTCATGGGCCTCAACTTCACGTGCTATTCTTGCCTCCTCACCCTGCAGAGAATTGAACAAAAATAATACTGTGTATCAATAAACTCAAAAGGAAGAGATGAACCATAAATACCTTCCGCTTCCTCTCTATGTGCAGAACATCCTCATCATGGGTGACTTTCCTGTCAGTTGGAGTAAAAGGGTTGTCGATAATAGGTTGAGCGCCAAACTTAGCGTCTGCAGCAACATTTGTGAATGGGTTTTTTGGTAGTACATTTTCATAATCACCAACAGTTTTGTGCAAGAGATGACCCGGCCTCCCGTCTTGGGCCATAAGATTTAAAGTAGGAACCTGACTTTGTAAACATAATCCAGGTGGCACGTGCTCATTTAAACGGGCAAATGGACTAGCAGTACCTAAAGGTACAGTTTTGACGTTTTGAGTCTCAGCACATGACCCACATTGGTAGGATGGGACAACTCTTTCATAAGCATCCCCTCTAGCAGTTGGCTGCTGAGGAAGGAATTGGTACTCATGCAGAACCCTAGTTGTACCCTAAGAAGCAACACAACAATTTAAATATTTACAAGATGAAAAGATCACATTTTCTTGAGTAACATAATCCACCTAGAAAAATTGAAATGGAAGTAGTAAGAGATTAAGACACACCAAAACAAATGGATTAAATCATGTCCATACAGTAATTTTAGCATGCATAAATCATCACTTAACAAATATGTTTGCTTTCAATCAAAACATGATTGCAAGGTTCTACAAAGGATATGATGCATAGAAATAAGAACCTTTGCAAGCTGAACGAAAGGATTCCTTTAGCAGTTCTTGTACTTCTTATTTTTGTGATTCACCACAAAGGCATAGCTTACTATGGAAAAATTTGAAAACCTTATCCTACTTCGTGAAGAAATCATTTAAAAAAGAAGCTTGATAAACCAAAAAAGAAGAAAATGGGGTCAGCCGACAATAAATTGCATATATTACTTCAGGCATGTCTCAAAAGATCACCATATAGCAACCGGAGACAACAATTGCATTAAGTGAAACAATTTGTTAACCTCAAACTACAAATCAACAGAGAAATCCAGTTTACATCTAGGAAACAATATATTTTGCTGATAATTGGTGGGAGGCAAAAGAAATCAAAGTATATAGAACATGGGATGAACATGTAATATCATTTTAAATTGCAAAGGATATTTCGATATCAAAAACCTACGCGTCAAATTACTATAATCCAAAATATTAAAAGTAAATAAGTTTAATACTTTAATAGTGACATCCATATGGAACATGACATAGCACCAAGAGGATCAAACATTGTCCACTATGTAATGATGTTAATATTCCATCCTCCCCTCAGCCCAAGCCCATTAAAGTTTATACCCGTAGGAATAAGTAGGGACAGGGGAGTGAGAATACGGTTGCCATGTAGGCAAAGTTTGTTAGGAGGAAGTTAGGGA
>JANZLD010000237.1:88021622-88040546 GCA_026413575.1 Erythroxylum carthagenense
GATACTGCTATCTAATCTAAATGATCTGATTATGATCAGATCATAATATTATGAGATATGCATATCTTTGACCACAGAAAGCTACTCAATATTTCAGGATAGGAGATAAATTAGTCGATATTCTCACTAAAGCTTTAGCCAAAATGAAGTATGGTATTTGTAATTAGCTAGACATAACTAATATTTACGCTCCAACTTAAAGAAGTGTTAATGAGTTATTAATTGGACCTTACTGTTTATACATCAGAAATACAACATATGACTTTTTTTAGTTGTTAATTGGACCATACTGTTTATACAAATAACAACATATGACTTTTTTCCCAAAACTAAATATTAAAAAGCACATCCCTTTTTTACATACTTAACACATTTAGACATTAGTATGCATGTTTAGCATTGTAAGAGACACAAGAAGCACCACTAAAAGACTCAAAGTGATGTGAACATGCAACCAATTAAAAGGATCATGCAATTTAATTCCTTTGTTTAACTTTAACTTACATATTTTCTTTATTTAATGAAGAATCTAGTGTTTTAGATTTTCATTGTTTAATTAGGAATCCTAATAATTCGGTATTTTCCTTATTCAATTAGGAATCCTACGTTTTAGTATTTCCCTTATTCAACTAGGAATCCTGCTAGGGTTTCTATTTATTGCCCGTAAATATGTAGTCTCTATTTCTTTTGAAAGACAGCCTTAATAAATTGTAATCTTTTATCTCAATTTGAGTTCACATTTCAGCATTATGAAAAATGTTTATCAAACCCTAGAGGCATAGTTGATTGCTAGCTTCATTTCACGATAATAAAGTGAAACACTCGCCCAATTTAATGGTAGGTGCAATGATTCTTACGACAAACATCAGAGAACTGAGAGCCTGCAATTTGTCATCCAAGACTAACAGCATTAAAAGTTTTGGAGTAATGATTGGATCTCAAATCCCAGCATATAGAATGATCCTTTAAAGAAATTAAAGATGGATTTGACGCTAGCTTTAGGTTCCAACAAAACTAGAATAACGAAAGGCCGTATATCAAAGAAGCTCTAAGTAACATAAGATCAGCTTGAACTGTGCTGAACCAGCTAGGTGCTATGTTACGGAGTAATCGAAGAAGACGAAAATGAAATAATAAGTGACGATCGTTAATGCTGAAGAAGACGGAGAAGCTAAGCTAAGCGTTTTACTTAAATTGAGAGACCAGTGTAATAGAGTAGAGAGACTTGTAGAGAAACGAATTAGCCAAATTTAAGCCGAATACATGCGGCTTCAACGGCATGAATTGTGTGTGTGCTTTTGTAATCCTTTTTCTCTCTATCAATGGATTTTGTCTCTTCTCTCTACCTCTGATGTGCGTTAATTTCGTCTGACAAATTCCTTCCTCGTACTCTCATTCCGTTAGAATCAATTTTATTCCTAACAAATTGGTATCAGAGAAGACGATTCTGTGAACATCAATCATGGCAGATAACACTAGGAGCGCAGACCTTAGAAGGATGGAGGAAAGTTTGAAAAACTCCATGGAACGAATGTTTGTGGAAATCCAGAATAGAACGGAGAAGGTTGAGAAGGAGATGTCGGAGCTAAGAGCTCTCCTTTTACAAAACCTCCAAAAGTCGAGTGAGGCAGGTATGGCAGAGATTATACCACAGGGAAGCTCAGTGGCGCAAGAGCGCGAAGGTAACGCCTTCACTAGAATGAGCAGAATCAAGTTTCCACCATTCGATGGTGAAAACGTTAAAATGTGGTTATATAGGTGCGAGGAATTCTTCACATTAGACCAAACGCCGGAGAACATGAAAGTTAGTGTGGCTGTTCTTCACATGGATGAAAAGGCTCAGGAATGGTATCGTTTATATGTGAGGAATCGCCATATCACGGAAGTAGTAGTGTCGAAAAAGTTCACCAAGGCGTTGAAACAGCGGTTCGACGCGGAGATATTCGATGATCCGGTGGGAGACTTTAAGGAGCTTAAGCAACAAGGGTCAGTGTTAGATTACTGTGCACAGTTTGATCACCATTCTAATCGACTGATGTTATCCGAAGAGTATTTGGTGGGATTTTTTGTGAAGGGGTTGAAACCGGAGATAGGGGTGACGGTAAAATTGCATGAGCCTCATTCCTTACACCAAGCATATACCTTAGCCCGGAAACAGGAGGCGATCCAAAATTCAACAGGGGGTATAACACTGAAACAAGGGTCGTCGATGAAGGGAGCGAGTGATTATAGTAAATTTCTGCAAGGTTCACGAACATCACAACCAACTAATAGCATGCGCAAATCATCTTCGGATGGAATATTGCCTACTCCAGCATCGTCGTTGCGCTCTCCTTCATCGGTGGGAACATCAAAGAGTCAGAGGTGTTACAGTAGCAGGGATTTCGACAAGAAAAGAGCGAAGGGACTTTGCTTTTGGTGTGACGAAAAATACAATATCGGCCATCAATGCAAAAAGCGTCAACTCCAGTTTTACGTCGTAACAGGAGAAGACGACAATGGCGGAACATCACCGGAGACGGAGGAGGAAGAATTAGAGCTAAGTCCAACCGAAGAAAGCCAACCGATAGTGTCAATGCAAGCCATGCTTGGGCTATCCGAGAATACAGAGTTTAAGCAGATGAGAGTGGTAGGAGAATATCAACGGAGGAAGATTTATATATTGATCGATAACGGAAGCACACATAACTTTATCGATCTTCCGTAAGGGAGATTGTCAACTCCAGGAAATAGAACCCATCTGCATTACGGTAGGAGGGGGATTGCAATTGAAGTGCCATCAATACTGTGAAGGTTTCCATTGGACAATGCAAGGAGTATAGTTCTTCATGGATGCGTTAGTACTGGCACTGGGGGGATGCGATGTGGTTCTGGGGGTGCAGCGGTTAAGCAGTCTCGACGAGGTCCTCTGTAACTTCAAGCTTCGAACGATGGAGTTTAAATGGGAAGGGCGAATGGTTAAGCTGTGTGGCAATCCTGAACGACGATCAAAAATCATTTCCAGTAAGGAATTCCAAAGGCAATGGTAGAGATCGTCGGAGAGTCAATTGTGCATGATGCAGTTGTCAACACCGGCGGAATTCCAATTGCAACAGATGAGAATTACTGCCGACCAGTGGAGTGCCTTCGACGAAATCAATGTTGCATTGTCGGGATATGTGGATGTTTTTCAGGAACCGATAGAATTGCCTCCAAATCGGTCGCACAACCATCAAATAGTTCTCAAAGAAGGGGTGGAAGCCATTAACGTCCGGCCGTATAGGTACTCAGGTGCTCAGAAGGACATTATCAAGCAAGCGCTGAAGAATCTTCTTAAACAAGGGTTCATTAGGCAGAGCTATGGGCCATTTGCCTCCCCGGTTGTCTTGGTCAAGAAGAAGGACGATTCCTGGCGAGCGTTCGACGACTATAGGGAATTGAATAAACAGACGGTGAAGGACAAATTCCCTATACCACTGATTGAAGAACTGCTGGATGAATTACATGGTGCAGGCTAGTTTACGAAACTGGACCTTTGATCCGGTTACTACCAGATCAGGATGCAGCCGGAGGATGTAGCGAAGACGAGTTTAGAACCCACGAGAGACATTACGAATTTCTCGTAATGCCCTTTGGTTTGACGAATGCGCCTTCGACATTCCAGCGAATAATGAACGAGTTGTTCAAACCCTACTTGCGTCGTTTTATACTGGTGTTCTTCGACGACATTTTAATTTATAGCTCCTCTTTGCAGTCGCACGTTAAGCACATCACCATGGCCATGGAGATGCTGAGAATAAATCATTTATTTTATGAGGGGATAAATGTGTCTTTGGGCCGCATCAGGTGGAATATTTGGGGTATACCATATCGGAGTTGGGGGTTGCCACCGACCTCCGGAAGGTTGAAACGATTATCGGGTGGGTGACGCCTACAAATCTCAAGAACTTCGGGGATTTTTAGGAATCACAGGCTATTATAGAAGGTTTATTAAAAGGTACGGGGTGTTAGCAAAACTACTGACAGAATTGCTTAAGAAGGAAAGGGTGAACCAGTGGAAATGGGGGGAGGAGGAGCAGAACGCGTTTGAGCAATTGAAAGCGACAATTACATCCGCCCCAGTACTAGCATTACAGGACTTCTCGAAGACATTCATCATTGAGGCGGATGCCAGTGGGCAGGGCATTGGAGCAGTATTGCAACAGGAGGTTGACCCAGTGGCGTTTCTGAGTAAGGCGCTGGCAAGAAGACACTACGGCTTATCAACGTACGAAAAAGAATTCTTGGCTGTCATTAAAGCAATCAAACACTAGCATCACTACTTGAGTTGTAAGCCTTTTGTAGTCAAAACCGATCACCGGAGCCTTAAATACCCGTTGGAGCAGAGGTTGACCACGCCGTTTCAGCAAACATGGCTTCCCAAGTTGTTGGGTTACGACTTTGAAGTCCAATATCGGAGTGGGAAGGAGAATGACATGGCAGACGCTCTATCTAAAATTACAAGTGTGGAATTGATGACGTTATCGGTATCGCAGTTACATGGGCAATTGATGGAAGAGATACGAAAAAGCTAGGAACAGGACCCTTCGGTACAACGCTAAATTACAGAATTAATTAACGGTGAGAGGAAATCAAGTGTTTATGAGTGGAAGGATGAGTTGCTCAGGTGGAAAGGGCGATTGGTTATTGGTAACAATTCAGCGTTGAGGAAGCAAATAATTGGTATTAGCCATGATGACGCTATCGAATCATCGTGGTCATGCGGGAACTGCAGCTACGACTAAGAAGATACAGAGTATGTTCTTTTGGAAAAGATTAGCGAGAGAGGAGCGGCGTTACGTTCAGGAGTGAATGAGTTGTCAGAGGAACAAGTATGACAACTCTGCGTATCCCGGACTTTTACAGCCAATTGCTATTCCGGAAGGAAGTTGGAGGGAGGTTAGCCTTGATTTTATCGAGGGTCTACCGGCGTCAAAGGGGAGGTCAGTTATTTTGGTGATGGTCGATCGCTTTACGAAGTATGCCAATTTTGTCGTGGTGAAGCATCCATACACAACGAGTGATATAGCTGAGTTGTTCCTCACATATGTATTCAAGTTGCACGGTATGCCGGAGTCTATTATTAGCGACCGGGATCCCATTTTTATGAGCAAGTTCTGGCGAGAGTTACTCCGATTACAGGGGGTTCAACTTAAGTGCTCCACCGCGTATCACCCACAGACCGACGGTCTTAAAAAGGCAGTTAATAAAATTCTAGAAACATATTTGCAGTGTTGTTGTGGGGAGACTCCACATAAATGGGGTGAATGGCTGGCCGTGGTCGAGTGGTGGTACAACACCACTTACGGTCCGTCAATTGGGTGTACGCCCTTCGAAGTTTTGTATGGCTATTCAACGCCTGTTTATACGCCTTATATTGCAGGGGATTCCAAGGTGATGGAGGTGGACAGGGTGTTTAAGGATAGAGAAGCCATTATTGATGTGACGAGGTTCCATTTAAAAAGGCGCAAAATCGAATGAAACAATATGCGGATTCTAATCGTTCAAAGCGTGAATTTGCAATTGGAGAAATGGCATTACTCAAGTTACAACCTTACAGACAAAATTCATTACAACGAAGAAGTAATCAGAAGTTGTCTCCTCTGTATTATGGACCATATAAAATTGTACAGCAGATAGGGCAGGTGGCTTATAAGCTCGAATTGCCTGCTACCTCCTTGATCCATCCTGTGATTCATGTCTCGCAGTTGAAGAAGGTGAGGGGTAACCAAGTCAGAGTCGCTTCAGAGCTTCCAGAATTTATTACATCAGTGAAGCGGGTTCCAGTGGCGATTTTAGACCGGCGTATTACTAAGAAGCACAACAAAGCAGTCACACAATTCTTGGTGCAATGGTCGAATGGAGGAAGCGAGGAAGCCACATGGGAGTACTCGTTCGATCTTCAGAAGCGTTACCCGGAGATTAATTTGCTGGACAAAGATGTTAAGGGGAAGGGAATTGTTACGGAGTAATCGAAGAAGACGAAAATGAAATAAGAAGTGACGATCGTTAATGCTGAAGAAGACGGAGAAGCTAAGCGCAGCGTTACTTAAATTGAGAGACCAGTGTAATAGAGTAGAGAGACTTGTAGAGAAACGAATTAGCCAAATTTAAGTCGAATACATGTGGCTTCAACGGCATGAATTGTGTGTGTGCTTTTGTAATCCTTTCTCTCTCTATCAATGGATTCTGTCTCTTCTCTCTACCTCTGATGTGTGTTAATTTCGTCTGACAAATTCCTTCCTCGTACTCTCATTCCGTTAGAATCAATTTTATTCCTAACGTGCTAGACAAAAATGATTTGATGAGGGAACTTCGACAGAAGTATGCAAAAACTTAAAAGAACAATAGCATAGTACAAGCTTTACGTTAGGCTGCCAATAGGAAGACCATCCAGTCTAACCCAAGTAGAGGTGACTAGCATCACCCTAACTGATGCGATTTGAACACAACTAGCAAGTCAGCTAATAATTAATTCCTTGCACCAAAGCTAAAGAAATATCCTTGAAGAATTCTTCTGGTAAAATGACAACATAATAATTATAGAATCGAGATCAATGTTTTAACTGAAAATTAAGCTTATCACATTAAAAACTTGATAACAATTGACATATATAAAGGAGGCAAAAACACACAAACTCATTTTTTATGTACACACCGGACCATTCCTTATCACTAAAAAAGGAAGATAGAGAAGTTTGATAAACCCTTGGAATGCTACTTGACAGCGCACTCTTAATTAAGTAAACAAATAAAATAGACGAGAATAAGAATACTGACCTGTAACTCAAAGATTAACTCAGCGGATCTGTCAGTGGCAGCAGGATGAGATGGTAAGCGGAGAGCGCTATTCCTTGGGAAGTCTCGATTATTAGTTTCATAATCTCCCTCCAAAATAACATTATCGTCCCTTGAAGCTGAATACCCACTATTGCTTCCCAAAAGAACACAAGAATCCAGATATTGTCCATTCTGCATCAACAAAATTCAAGATGTAGACAGTTACTAAGAACCACAACTCTCTGTAACATAGATCTTTTGTACTCTAGATTGTATATATATTTATATAATGAAATCTCTTTTCAAAAAAAAATTCAAGAAAATGTTTATCCATAGCTACATTAACCAAAAGAGTGAATAAATATGAAATTAAAAAAATACCTTGATAACAACATTTCTGAACCGCAATCTTTTTCCACTTCCCACATATATGATAGCCTCCTTGCTTGGTGCAGAGAGACCAAATCCCTGCCTATCCTTCAGATGCAGTATTCCACTGTTCCCATCATAGATGTAATGATCAAATCTTTCACTATCAGCTATGAGATATCTCAAAGGAGAAAGTGAGAATTCAGCAGAAGTTTGTATGTAGACTGACTCATCCAGAACAACTGCATCAAACTCATAAGATGATTTATTACCCTCCTCATCTGACAGCAGATTACCAACTGTTGGAACAAAAAATTCGACCACTGCCAGAAGAAAGTCTAGTGCAACAAGCAGTTGCGGTCTCTGGACGCACAGACAAATGACTGTTGAGTGTTGAAGAAACTTTGCATCAAGTATAAGCATGGAAGGAACTGGCCCACTCTCACTTTCTTTGATGATTTTTGCAACACTTCCCTCATGGGTTTCCTCATCATTCGAAGCATAAGATGGACTACAACCAATTGCTTCAGGCCTTCTTATAGCCAATCTATATTCTTCATCGATTCCAACACGATCATCAATTAGAGTAAAGCCCTTAAGTGTTGCCGAGAGAAAACCATCCCCATGGTTATTGGACTTATACAGGAGCCATGCACCACTGACCTGCACCACATCAGGTTTAAAACTACAAAGAAAAAACTAATGCAATCAACAGCAAATACTAAGTCAACAACTAAACAATAGTTACAAGAAACCTCAATCAGAGCCCAGATAAAGTAACTTTTGAAGAAAATTGATCCATGAGGGCAGTTTATGAGAGAAAAACGTAAATAGCTATTTTAACAAGACAGTATGGTAAACAGCACACAAGAAAATATTTAAGTTACATAGGAAAAGGAAATCTGAGCACTACATATGATTCCAATCAATCAAACCAATGACTGATTGGTAGTACAAAGAAGGAAACAGGAAGTTTCTGACCACAATTTGAATGAAAAAACTAATATGAACAGATCAAACTTACCT
The DNA here is from genome assembly GCA_026413575.1 of Erythroxylum carthagenense. Taxonomy (NCBI): domain Eukaryota; kingdom Viridiplantae; phylum Streptophyta; class Magnoliopsida; order Malpighiales; family Erythroxylaceae; genus Erythroxylum; species Erythroxylum carthagenense. Next base: position 88,029,816 of record JANZLD010000237.1, read on the forward strand.
GTATGGTAGCCAAAGATGCATCTTTTGTAAAGCCAGGATGTAAACACAACTGAACTAGATTGACTACAACTGAAACCTTCAGCGATATCCAGGCATCCACACTTTGGCTTTCAGATCCAATACCAACAGGATGCTGTGGATCAATAGATTCCACTGCACCGCCATTAGAAGTCACAGAGTCATGGTTCAAAGGCGGCATCAGATGTGGAGTCTCAGAAATATTAGACAGCGCACATTCAGTGATAATTTGGTATTCACTGTTTGAGAGAGCTGCTTTTAGTTCCTCTATCTGAAATAATCACAATGGATACAATTGTAAAATCTAATGTCTTCACAAAATTGCATTTTTAGTATATTACATGATAGCCATGCAATACAGAAGGAATAACAAATAATCTTTCACAAAAGCACAAGCCTAAATGAACATAATGCCAATACAGAAGGAATAACAAATAATCTTTCACAAAAGCACAAGCCTAAATGAACATAATGCCGTACCTTAATTGTAGCTTCTGTGTTTGGCACTTGATGCAAGAGATCTCGAAGTGACCTTTGCATGACAATAGAAATGCCCTTGACATCTTGAATTATGCTTTCACCCAATTCAGTCCCAGTACCAACATTCAAATTTATGTCCTCCACCTAAAAGTCATGTGAAAGATTTGCAAAGTAAATTCCTAAAATCCTAAACATTTATAATAAGTGAGACCTTGCCATTAATATATGCTGAAAATACTTAATTAATCAAGACGCCCACTCTTGGATATATTAATTAAAATGGACTTGCAAACCATGTGTACCATTATTCTTACCTGAATTGTCAGTATTTCAAGATGAACAGCACCCATATCACTCTTACTTCCCTGAAGCCACTGAAAGGTGTTCCGCACAGTTATATGGACCACATCAAGCTTCAAGTAGCTGTCAAACAAATTTTAAAGTAGATTCATTAGGCAAATTAAGACCACTACTAGTATGCATCTGAGTACACTGAAGTAACTGCACATAATATTACTGCCCACTCACTCAGGGCTGTCTGTTCTTCGAGGCATTAATATTATAGGTTTTGTAAGTGAAAGATCCAACTTAAAAGCAGGTGATCCTTCAATTTCGCTGGTTGTAAACCATTTCTCAGAATTTGTCACTTGATCTTGCAATTTGACAACACTCTTTGAGTTTTCAGGCACGAGACTCGTAAAGTAACTCACAACCTGAGCATTAAGCTTCAGACATGAAATAACAAGTGAAACAAAAATACTAAAAATTATTCGTCATACCTCTTGAACAAAGCGATTTAAATATACTAGACGAACTTCTGAAAGCTGACCAAAAAGACTATATTCATATCCTTCATAGTCTTCATCATCAACATTAAATGAACTGAACACCAGCTGGATAATACAATTAGCATATTAGTAAAATACACAGTTTAAGAGAATGACTTAAAGAGCACATAAAAGTATACCAAACTGTTAAAAGACACTTAAAATGCAGTAGATTAAGAATGCTATTAATAGCTCAAGAGGAGATCCTTATTACATTGAAGCTCATTACAATGATCCAACCAATGTTAAATGTGGATAGAAGACCACTATAAAGGAAAGAAGATTAGCTTACACTTTTTGGTAAAAAAATAACCAAGGAAAAAAGGAAGTTCACATATTACCTCAACAAAAGACTTGCCCCCTGGATTTCTCATGTCACAGATCCAAAAATACGAATGACTGCTAGAAAGACTATCATCACTAATTTTAAGATTTCCAAGGGAAGCTTTTATGCTAAAAGAGCTTGGGAACACCTTGTCAGATGAGAAAAAGTTTGTTAATACAGAGAAATCACATCGCAGGGAAAGAGAAAATGAACTGTAAAGTTGAAGGATAACAGAAAGAAACCCTTGAACCTTGATGTCCGCATAAAGATCATCCTGTGACAGAGTAGCCAGTTTAGTTTCATTTTCATTCATGACCATAATCTGAGCTCGGGCCATGTTTAGCATCAGATTGAAAACAATTCTGGATTTTCCCTTCCCTAGCAACCCCTTAGCAACAGGTTCATCCTTAGTTGTTAAATATTGTTCATCAACAATATCTTCTGAAGTAATATCATTCTCAATTGGTGGTACAGAATCACTGGTGGGATATTCATCATTTTCATCCTCAACAATGACGGCATTTATGAAATCCATGATGGCAAAAATTGTTGGTCTACGACAGAAGAAGGATAATGTAGCCAAGGTAATAGTGACCTAGAAGCAACATTAGATAAAATCACCGGTCAATCAAACACTACTTGAGATCAGGAAGAAATTCCAAGGAAGGAACACTGCACCTGCATATCAACATTATTGTACAGAGAAGAGCTCTGGTCATAAATCACTATTTGGGCTTTCACGAAACTTTCCAATTCTTGAGTTAGATTGTACTCCATCCTCGGGTGGGCAGTACCACCAGGCAACAAGCCAGCAATGCGACTAAAACTTGGAAGTTTGTACCATGAGTTTTCAAATGAGAGGGATTTTTGGGAACTCAGATTATCAAAGTCAACCAAATTTTCTGGTGCCTCATAAAATTTGTCATCTCCTTCACTTGGAGTTGAATCACCATCGCCCAGACTCTCCTTCCCAACATGATCAAAGGATGAATATGTATCTCTGCCTTGAATAAATGACCTGGCCAAGAAACAAGGCCGCGAGATACTTCTACGACAAACTAAATCTTCAATCTCAAGAGATTTCAAAACGGTACCAACGAACATATCATTTGCTCTCATTGACAGTTCAACCTAAATCAATAAATGTAGATTCTCTAAGAACCAAACATCTATTCAAGAAATCAGATTCTCAATAGTTTAGCAATCAGAGAACCAAGTTCAAAAAGTCAAGGTGTTCTGTTTCTTTTCCATTTTGGTTCACTTGCCGCTTGAACATGATTCATTTGAATGGAAGGGTTATTACATGTCATTTGCTCCAAGGCTCAAAGTGTCTTTCGTTTCTTTCCTGCCTAATATGTAATTACCATATTAAAGAAATCCAGACATGAGGTGATGAATATACTAGTCATAAAGAGAGCCCTCATGTTGGCAGTTATTCCATTCCAACTTTCATAGTATGTTAACAACATACTCAAAATCTGCAAGGGACAGCTACTCAGCTAATATTTTAAGTATGTAGGTTTTTGGGTGTATATTTTAACTTTTCATAACACAAACATTTTTGAAAAAAAAACACTGCCTAAAGAAAGAAGCATAAGCACATGTATAAGCATAACTAGAGTAACCATTATACCTGGCCACCAATTGCTCGAAACTCAAATAAACGACTCTCTTCAGCAAGAAGTACTTTCGCAAACCTCTGATCACCCTAAAGAAAAATAGCCAATAACTCAGACTCAAGAAAACATTTGTTAAAAGAAATTCTATGTATCAGATTTACCTTAGGATTGTAATTGAAGCAGATTCTTAGTTCATCAAGTGCACCTGTCATAAAAACTTGCTCTATTGTCAACGAATCCTGGGATTTAAGGTTGCTGTCGAGTTCAGCTTCTGCGTCCTCCGATTCAGATGAAGTTTCAGAAAGACTAGTGATCATAGTAGAACCCTGTGGAGAAGTCAGTGCACAAAGTTATCGCAAAATCAGCAAACACATTATTAGAAGATGTAGCTAATGTAGATCCTCTCGTATGAAAATGTGGTCAAGATACATATTATCTCATAATATTATAATCTGATTGTAATCAGATTCTATAGATTAGATAGCAGTATCTTAGAGATGAACATTATCCTAGGATTTTCTTCTGTATCTGTATAGATTATCTAGCCTATTCTGTACACCTATTCATGTATATATCAGAGCCACGTGAAAGAGATAGTGAAACCGAGTAGTAAACCCCGGAAAGTCAAGAAATGACTTCCAATCTTGAGGGATCCTCCATAGCAAACCCAAATCAGACTGGAGGTCACTCATCGATGACCTCTAGTCTTGAAGGAGTTTCAGTTGTCATCATCTCTGACAAACTGAATGGAACAAACTATCGGGAGTGGGCTCACGTTATGAAACTCGCCATTGGAGGACGTAGGAAGCTGAGCTTTATCGTCGGAGATGGAAATGTTCCAAACCCAACGAACTCGCAAGTTGCACGATAGTGGGAGATAAACAATGCCATGATACAACCGATCAAACGCACCTTCATGTTTCTGCCACAACTCGAAAAATCTGGGAAGAGGTGTGACAATCATACTCTGATAGAGAGGATGCATCACGAATCTATGAGATAAAAACAAAGTTGTGGCAAGTCAAGCAAGGTGACAGAGAAGTTACAGAATATTGGGTCAAAATGGTAGCATTGTGGCAAGAACTTGACCTTATGTCGGATGAAGAGTGGAGGTGCAAAGAAGATGTTGTGATGTACAACCAGAAAATTGAAAAAGTAAAGAGTCTTTGAATTTTTGGCTGGTCTCAACAAAAAGTTGGATTATGTCTGTGAAAGAATCCTAAGTAGAGGTCCTCTGCCAACAGCTAAAGAAGTTTTCTCTAAAGTTAGAAGGGAAACAACAAGGAGGAAAATCATGCTAAAAGAGGAGCCAAAAGAAGAACAAAATGTGTCTCCAGTACCTACTAATGAAGCATCTGCATTGATGTCCAGTGGTGAACCCAGTAAGAAGGGTCATAAGAAGTGGTGTGATCATTGTAAACAAAGTGGTCACACCAAAGAGACATGTTGGGACATCCATGGAAAGCCTCCAAACTAGAAACCAAAAAAGGGAAAAAGCCGAGGCTATCAAGTATCTAGAGAAGGGGGAACAGAAAAATCTGAAGATAATCATAAACAACAAGGTGGTGAACTGAATATTTCAATAGGGAAGCTATTGGAAATACTAAAGAATCTCCAAAATGACAGCAACCAACAGAAGACAAGCACAGTTGCTAATGCTACGATGAGAGGATATGACAGATGACAGATGGATAGTTGATTCTGGAGCATCAGACCATATGACAGATGGATAGTTAGCATCAGACCATATGACAGATGATTATAACTTGTCTCATTCATATTTTCCTGGTGCTGGGCATGAAAAGGTTAAGGTAGCAAATGGTGATTCCTCTTCGGCTGCAAGAAGAGGAGATATCAAAGTAACAGATTCTATGAAACTAAATTATGTTCTACATGCTCTGAATCTAGAATGTAACCTCCTTTCAGTCAATAAATTGACAAGAGAAGCTAATTGTAATGCTCATTTTCTCCCCACTCATTGTATTATACAGGACCTGTCATCGGGGAAGATGATTGGCAATGCTAAAGAGGTAGATGGAGTGTACTATTTTGAAGATGAAGAAAGTCATTCTACTCCTTATAGCTTCGGTAATAATGTGATTGTTCCTAAGACTGGTGAACTATTGTTATGGCATAAGAGGTTAGGTCATCCAAACTTCCAATATATGTCACGATTGTTTCCAAACATTGCAATAAATAAAGATCATTGTCTTCAATGTGACACTTGTGAATTTGCTAAGAATCAAAGAAGTTCTTTTACAAGGTCTAAATAAAAACCCACAAAACCTTTTTACTTATCCATAGTGATCTTTAGGGCCCATCTCGTATTACTAATAGAACCAATTCAAAGTGGTTCATTACTTTCATTGATGACCATACTCGTTTGTGATGGGTGTTTCTTTTAAATGATAAAACTGAAGTCTCTACCGTGTTCGTCAACTTTTATCAAATGATAAAAAATCAATTCCAAACAAGCATTCAAGTCCTTCATACTGACAGTGGTACTAAATATTTTAATCAACATCTTCATACATTCTTCCAAAAACATGGAATTGCCCACAAAAGTACTTGTGTCAATAGTCGTCAACAAAATGAGATTGCTGAACGAAAAAATAGACCCCTTCTTGAAGTAGCTAGGGCCCTGATGTTCACTAGCAATATTCCAAAATTCTTTTGGGGGGATGCTATTCTTACTACAACCTACCTTATTAATAGAATGCCTAGTTGTGTTCTTTCTTTCAAAACACCTCTTTAGAAATTTCAAGAAACCCATACTATTACTCACCTCGAAACTAACCTTCCTCTAAAAGTTTTCAAGTATACAGTCTTTATTCACAGTTATTCACACAACAAACTTGATCCAAGAGCCAAAAAATGTTTGTTTCTAGGTTACTCTGCTACACAAAAAGGGTATAAATGCTATGATCCTATATCAAAAAGGTTGTTTGTTAGTTGTGATGTCTCTTTTTCTAAGACAGACTCCTTCTATCCCAAGTCTTCGATTAAGGGGGAGCATTGGAGTGAGTTTGGTGGTGATGAATCTCAGCCTGAACCTCCTTGTACATGTGTTCCTGAACCTCTCCTAATGTCATCTCCTATAGAGACAAATCCTAATACAGAAGTACCTATACTTGACACTTAAGGTATACTCTCGGAAGAAGAAAACAAGTAGTAAACTCCCTGTCCCTCAAGCCATACCAATCTCTGAATTAGTGCAGGTCCCTGCCGAAGAAGCTCAGAGTAGTAACGGCCTTCTGGTCTTCAAAGATAAGTGTTTGAAGAATGTAACAGCAAGTTAGACATGATTGATATCTATAATCCAACTTGAAGGGAAGTGTAGTCAAGATACATATTATCTCATAATATTATAATCTGATTGTAATCAAATTCTACAGATTAGATAACAGTATCTTAGAGATAAACATTATCCTAGGATTATCTTCTGTATTTTTATATGTTATCTAGCCTATTCTGTGCTCCTATTCATGTATATATATATATATATATATATATATATGTCCTACATTCTCTTATTAATATAGTATAGAGCAAATCGCCTCTTATTCACAGAAAATGTTCACATTTAAGAAATTTAGTTCTCTTAGGATAAAAAGAATAGCTAAAAAGTTGCTGAAATGACAATCTAATAGCAACTTATACAAAACTAATACCACAACTTTCAAGCATCTATACTTCATGCATAAATGGAAGAGGTGAAGATTGAATTATCATCTGTTTGCAGTTTTAGGAGATCTAGTTTGATCATTTTCAACCTTTGTTGCTGGAAAGTACAAGTCGGATCATATGCTTCCATAGGCATATAGGTAAAAACATAAGCCTCAGGTTAAGAGGAAGAAAGTTGCATTCCAGTCTTCTGATACTGAATAGCTTAAGATCTAGGATCACAATTTCCATCCAAAAGTTAAGATGGTTAAACATCAGAATCTATTTTTCACACGAAGCCAACACCAAAAGTTTAAGACAATTTCAATGGACTTGCAAACCCTTATAACAAAGAGGCCAGGACACATGCAATACAAAAGTGGAAAGTAGACCTTGTAGCTTAAACCATTAATCAATTAAAAAAAAAAGCTATTCCTTTTTTTTAAAATGGGAAGCAGATGTTAAGCTGTTTTAGGTACCGCTCAATGGTAAGAAAGCTATTATCTATTAGGCGTCTGATGGGGAAAACCTACCTTCCATAGACTTGCCCCAAGGACATTACAAATAGACAAATCCAACAATTATGCTAGTCTTCACTTTGCAATGTTATGGTGATTTGTAAGACATTATTCTCCTAGATTCATACCGTGAAATCATTCAAGATTTAGTAAAAGAAAACATTACAAATAAACATCACTTCCCATATCTTTGCACATCAAAAGTTTTTTAGACATGGGGCAATCAAAATAATGATGTCAAGACAATAGCTTAATAACTCCCTTTGATATTCTTAAAGGGATCACTGTTTGTGAATAATGTTCCACTTCTTATCCTTTTCAACTAATTAGGACATATACTAAGTTGATCACTTAAAAAACAATACAAAGAGCAAGACAGATTCCAACCGTTACAGATATTAAATAATCCAAAACATACAAACAATGCCACTCAATGGAAAAATCCAAAAGAAAAGGATAAACTGACAACCATAAAGCAATTGAATCCAATTTTGCATCCTCCTAAATTAATTGATTAAGACAAAAACTAGGTTGATCAAAAGGATACTAATCTAAGGAATAAAATAGACTAGATCACTTAACAATTAAAACATCCACATAATACAAGCGAGAGGAGAGCTTGATTCAAAGCAAAAGATGGAAGTAGAAAAGTTTCTGATAACCTTAAATAATGCAAATAAAGTTGCAGGATTTTCACCACAATTTAATCCGTGATCAATCAAGAACGAGATATAATCTAAAAACAGTAATTATTCCTCTTGAAGATTAAACATTTTGACATGAAACAAATAAAACAAAATTCATAACTAGCTCAATAAAGGATTAACAGAACAACAATATATTTGCACAGCTTTGAGTAATTCAATGATTAAATACTGATTATCATTATACGAGATCAGTGAAGGGTTTACAGAAGCACGATATATGGCCCCCTGCAAACGGCTTTGCCAATTTCTCCGTGAATCATTCGAATCACAACGTAGTATTAGAGCACTGACATCTTCCACAACCTGTAAAAGAATGTCCTATATAGTTCAAATACAATATGGGAATTGCTGCTCAGATGTGCAGTTAAAACACAGGCATAACCATAACCTTTTGCATGGGGCGTGCAGCATCACAAACAGCCAATACACATTCAACGTCACCAACAAATTCTGGTGGGAGCAGATATATTTGCTTTTCACGTAAACTACAAAACAAGTATTAAAAAAATGTTTTTAATGTGATTAATATTAAAAATGAAGTATGTAATCCAACATTATAGGTGAACAACGTCCCAGCATCTAAGGGCTGTGATCCTCTCCTATTCTGTAAACGTTTTGCATTGTATACATTTACTAATGATAGATCAAAATTTTGAAGAAGCTAGGTGATCAAATATTTGCAGCTAAGTCTACCTGCATTTCAACTTTACAAGAATCCAAAAGAAGAAGGGTTATACACTAAGCGATGTTTGGTAAGAGGTCGTGTAAAAATTTTAATTGAATTTATAAATAAAACATTACATAAAATGACCCATGCCATGATATTCAGAGTGATGATTGCATACTTCCTGACAATGCAATGCAAATTAAAATTACATGATAACTTTCATCTACATAGCATGAAACAGCATATAAAAGAAATGAACTTGGCATATCCATTAGTTAAGAAGAGTTGCATTTTCATCAAGAGAATAAAGCTGGTTCACATATCCGCTGCAGCTTCATAGTGACAAGCTTATACTGTTAGTAATTTCTCATGTTTGATTAGAAATGTCTTTTGGTTTCTTAAACACCAATTTGAAACATCAATCCAACAGATCAGTCATCAAAAGCAAAGCAAAAAGATTTGGATCTCCACCTGAGATATTGCTTATAAGATTTAGAACCAGGGCTTTCTAGTATGTAAAGATAAGGCCCAACCAAGCATATGTATCGCCTCTGCCAAAAAGCTTCTCTATTTCCCATGCCCTGTTGGAAAAAACGCAAACAAGAAAAGGAAAATAAAATTAGTCAATACTGGCCTCAGACTTATATTTAAACTTAATGCATAATAGGAAGGCAGAGACCTTGCGAGTAAGAACAGATAACCATCCCTCGAAGTCTGCTTGATTCCAAGGGCGAAGAAGATCCAAATTGTCTCTGTTATCCTCCTGAAACAGCTTTGCCACTTGCATCAGCCGATGATACCGAGCTGGAGAGAAATGAAACCCTAATGATGGAAGCCGCACAGCAATCCTTGTGGAAGGATATGACGGGTTCTCCACTCGAATCTAAAACAACATTGCTGACTTTAAGTCTGAAATGTTACATAGGATCGTGCAAGAAAAAAACACAAATCGAGTTCTATTCATGCACATGCAAAAGTAGAAGTGTCTAGATTTGTACCTGTTGGAGCCTCACAATTACCCCACACTTATCAACAACAGGCAAGAAACTAACACCATTCAGTAAAGTGGAATTGGCAGAACGATTCAAGGAGGATTGGCTCCAATGGTAATCACCATCAATCAAAAAAGCAGTAACATCGCTCAAAATCAAATCAAATTGCAGATACATGTCGAGCTCTTCAAAAGACTTCCTATCATAATCATCCTGTAAATATTTGAGTCCAGTGAGGAATATTATTATTAAAATCACAGAGTTTTTGATTCAGATGACAGAGGTACCTGTGAGCGAATCAGCAAATTTCCCAAATCTAGCATAAGTTTTGTTGAGTTCACATTGTCTGGACAAAATGAGGTAGGAATAGTAATCTTTGGAGCCGCAATATCCAAGTCCAATATGAACCTATCAATATATTATTGCTCTGTGTCACTTGGTATTACTTGAATAGCACATTCAAACGTAATATCCTTTTGTGCTTCTATAGATAGAAGTGCTTAAAATATGAAGCCAAAGTAGTATTCAATTAACTTAATCATGTAAAATCATAATCTTAAAGCAGGAACATCAATATTTTGTTAGCTTCTCCTATAAAATCACAAAAATAGCTGAGGCCACCTAGTCTCAAATAGAAAATAAATGGCTATTGAGCATGCAACTTAGACAGTTTAACCCAATGTTATGAATACCATACCAGACTCGGTACCGGATTGAGTTCTGGAACGGAACTGTACCGATACCCGTTGGTACCGGGTACCATTTTGGAAAATTTTTTAAATTCATAAAATAGTCCCTAAAATTTTTAAAAATTGCAAAATAGTCCATATTGGTATATTATACAGTTGTACTGTATACTTTACTAGTTTACTGTTTACATCAACCATGCTTTCAAAAATCTTAATAATAAATAAT
>JANZLD010000237.1:88178157-88188365 GCA_026413575.1 Erythroxylum carthagenense
ATACCGTGTTCATTACAGAAGATTGAAGACGATGGACATCAACGGAAACGCACCGTTCGGCCTGAATCTGGCAGAACCATATTGTTTTAATTATTTTTGAAGAAATAATTATTTAAAAATCAAATTGAATAGTGATTGACATCTCATTTAATAAAATAAGCAAAAAGAATGTTTCAATAAAGTCTATACAAAAAAATACACGAGTCAATTCGGTACATAATCTAAAATTACAGATGAATCCCATGAAAAGAGGGGAATAGTTTGTTGGTTTTACGTAGACAATTGTGAAGCTGTTTCATAGCTACTGCCTGGGGGACTTATGGCTATCCAGAGCAAGGACACTGTAATTGAAATCAGCCCTGTCCACACATATACAATGGTTGGCACTCTTCCTCTCCTCCCCAACAAGCCTTTGATAAATGGGTACAAATGAGCCAACACCCAGAAGCTGAAAAATAGACCTCCCACAAGCTTACCCCATTGTGGTATCACACTGTAAATTGTTCTTGCGCATCCCATGATAATGGAAACAACGTTAACCGTAAATATTGTTAGAGGAACTACGAATAGACTTGTCCATTTCACTATATAAAGATCTGCATACACATCTTCCTCGTCGTCGCCAGCAGATTTGGATGTTAAGGTGAAAGATATCTCGATACCGGCCACCACTTTCAGGAGGCCTTGCATGACGGCGACAAGGTGAGCACTGGTGCCACCGATGACCCAAAACTGCTCATTCCGCCACCATTCCTCCAAGCCAACACCGGACCATTTGACTTCAAGAAGAGATATTAGAGTTAATGTGATACTGATGATAAGGAGGTATATAAGGAAAGCAATGTTTAGGCCTTGAACAATAAAATTTCCTGTCAAAAGGGAGAGTGCTGGGAGGAAGCAGTAAGTGACCAAGAAGATTGAGGTGAAGGGGTATATCCCAACATTGAGATAAGCAATTCTTTGTCGGAACTTAAGCCTCCGGCTTCCCAGAAAAGGATTATTACGAGAGAAGAATATTTCAACGGAACCAGTTGCCCATCGGAGGACCTGGTGAAGACGGTCTGTCAGGTTGATAGGCGCCGTGCCACGAAAGGCGTCTCGCTTTGTTACACAATACACAGACCGCCAACCACGGTTGTGCATCCTGTAACCTGTCACCACATCTTCCGTCACTGAGCCGTAGATCCATCCTATTTTTTCCCCCCATTCAGTCTTATTCTCAAACATGTATGATGAGAAATTAAAACCGAGACAAGGACGGAAACTGGTATACATAGAAATGGATGCGTGCAAGCAAGCAATTACCAGCAGGAGATGACAGCAATAGCTTCAGCAACAGTGGGGGCATCTAGGGGTGGACGTGGCAAGAGCAGTGCCCCAGGAGGCCTACCATTCTTGACCGAAATGTGATCGGCAAGTGGACGTCCTTGGTACTCGGCCACGGCTATGGAGTCGTTGAACAAAGCTGAGTTACCAAACCTCTTGGGAAGGTTCAAGTCCGGATGTGTCAAGGGCTGTGTCTCCGATTCCTCTCTCAGTTGAGCCTGAGTATTTTGAGCTGGTGTCTTTACTTGTCCAAACATCCCCAGATATTCATTTGCTCTTGGTGGCTGGAACCCATACAACGCATATCTCCGAAACATGCAACCTGTTCCGACATACACTGGCCCTTGGAGACCGTCAAGTGCTCGCATACTTCCTGTGTTTTAGCAGCACAATATACGAACATTGTCAACCTTGGGAGTATAAACTTAACTTGCATGGGGGAAAAAAAAGAACTACCCTAACAAGGCAGCACATGTTTCAGCATGGTTTAAGAGACAAGTCGAAGAGATTTTACCATCAAAGAACACAAAGTTATGATTTGCATATCGATCAGAGGGATCAATTCCTTCAAACCTTTGGGGAAACTGAATGTAGCAAATGCGGTCACCACCCCGATCCATCATGAAGCACATGCCCTCCTTTATAGCCAGAGAATTATAGATGTAATGATCACAGTCCAAGTTGAGGATGAATGGTCCATTTGATAAGACGGCTGAGGCTCTAACCATGGCATTCATGGCTCCAGCCTTTTTGTTGTGATCATAACCTGGCCTCTTTTCACGTGATACATAAGCAAACATTGGTATTCTTATATCAATTCCTGTGAAATCCAGTTTCTTCTCGTCATGCACACCCATTACAGGATCAATTTCTGGGACCTTTGACATGATCTGCGTTATAATATTATGACAAGCTCAAGGAATGTTGACGAGAACTAAAAAGAAACGGGTATATCACTTAATTAATCAGACCTGCAAGATACCAGCATGGTCTCCCCTGGCATGATCAGGTGCTGAATTGAGCCATGTACCAGGCCAATGAGTTCCGTCAGCCATCCAGGTAGCTTTGGGAATATTGACCCCCTCTTCCGGCAAAACGCCACCGTTGTTCTCACGAGCAATGGCTTTCTCCTTCCTCTCCTCTCTTTTGTTATATGCCTCACATCTTTTCCTTACAACTTCGGGCAAACCATTTATTCTCACCTTGAACTCATCGTATTCTCTCTTTATCCAACGACGGTCCTTAACGAAATCTGGCCGTTTCTTATTCTTGGTAGGATCAGTTTTCAGGTTGAAGTAACTATCTGGATTCCTAGGCTCGATATTATGTTTCCGACAAAATGGTACCCAAACCTAGATATAAATATATATAAGCCATTGTTTAGGCAACATAATAAACTGATATAGATCAATAGGGAGGAACAAGCAGAGATTGAACCTCAGCAAAGCGAACAGCCTCAGCCATGGCCTCGAAGGTGAGTATTGCGCCACCGTCATCAGAAATATATGCCGAGACCTTCTCAACTGGGTAGTCAACAGCAAGAATAGACAACATGGTGTTGGCCGTGACAAGGGGCGGTTCCTTTTCAGGGTCAGCGGTGGAGACAAAAACATCTACTCCAGGAAGATCAGAGCGGCCGGTGGGGTTTGATGGGGAGGGTTTATCGAACTTTTCTGCCAAAGCAGGCAAGTCGGTGCTTCTATTGATAGGATTGAGTTTGGGAAGTATGTCTAGTAGCCATGAGAAGGCAAACCATATCTCACAAACTATAGACATCGCCCATAGCCACACTGCGTCTGGATTAGGATTTCGAATTCGCCATGCGAGGAAGAAGCATAAAATTACCAAACGTACTAGAATAAGTAGCCTGTTGAGGTCAATACAAGTATTTGTGTTAGTAATCCATACAATTATTACAGGGTTCTAATGGAGTTGTGGTATCGTTTCTTTCTAGGCTAATATACATATATGGTGCTGGTGTGTGCATGTAACAGCTCTGCTATGCACCTGTAAGGGCTGAGAATTCCTGGCGGAACCTTAACCTTTCGAGTGAGTGGTTTCCAAGGTTTGTCCATGAAATCTGACATACTCAGCCCGATATCTTCTTCCGAATACCTCTCCTCCTCCGACCAATACGCATTCCCAATACCATATGTACCTTTAGTCTCAAACAACCAGCGGTTGTGATCGAAATCTCCCGTTTGGCTTCTCAACAACATCGACTTGTTATTAGTCGTCGACCTCATTAAGGACATCCTTCGATCAATTTTTGCTCCGTCTTTCTCTCTTCCTCTACTACCGGAAACATCCTCCGTTCCAGCTCGTTGTGACTCAGAACCAAAACGACTGGTTTGGTAAGGGACTGGTCCGTCGGGTTTATTGTCGGAGGAGGGACCGCCTGGTTGGTTGTCGGGTGTGGGAGGCATAAATACTGTGTAGTTTATGTATTCATTTTGGCCAGAAAGCTCTCCTGGAGTATCCAAATCATCGTCGCGTGACAAGCTAACAACACGCCCGCTGGAGGTCCGGCGGGTGAATTTCATGGCCTGCGGCGGTCGGCCATCGCTTCCTTTAGGTCTGGATGAGTTTGACATGCTGTTTAATTGAAGTTTCTCTCTTACGAAAGCTATTCATTTTCATGAAAATGCAAAACTAAGAATAGCCATGGAATTGGTGAGGCGTTCTTGAATTGATTGATTATCCATTGGTTTTGATTTGGTGATTTCATGCACGTATGTATGACGGACTCAGTGGCTGATGTTGAGCGGTCTCTAATTATATATGTTCCTAAATTTAGATTTACTTCACCAAACTTCGCTCCCTCCCTTATTTTCAGCATAGCCTCTTCTTGGTGGAGAAAGGATATTCACAGTAGAAAGGCGTTTACTTAAAATAGTACGAACCTTTATGGCTCTGGCTGTTCAATTACAATGTTTAGTCTTTCAATTTAATGTTATTGATGGCAAACTAGAGGAGGAGGTTTATGGTAACCAACTTGAAGGTCCGTCTCATAGTTAAAGGCCAAAAAGAGAAGTCACACAAACTATATATGAAAGACATTCTAAGAGTTAAAGCAAATTTTGCAATAAGATCAGTTCATATTTTTCACAAAGTGACTTTGGAAAGAAGTTAAATGGCCACAGTTAGGTTAAAGAAGGTAACAATGATCTTCTAATTATGTCTCTTTATGTTAGATGACATAATTTATATACTCCCCTCTTGCTCTTTTGTAGTGAATTCAAATCTAGTATAATGAATAAATTTAAGATATTAGATTTATGTTGAAGTGAGGCATAGTGAAAATGGAATATTTAGCAAACTTATATCTGATATCTGATATAAATGGATGAAAAACTAGTGATATCTGATAAAAGAACTTATATAAAAATCAAATGATATTATAAGATAAATTATATTTTTTAAAATATTAAGGATAAAATAAAAAAATGTCAAACTACAAGAAAAGTCCAACATAATAAACTCAAAAAAAATTAATGTGACAAATTATAAATTTGTAATAATACCCATAAATGAAAATATAAATTGCAGCTTCAAGATAACTGAAATAGCCAATACAAGTTAAAGAAGTTTAGTTAAAATATTGATTTATTTAACTCACACTAGGTTAACATTTCATTATTATTGGTGCTATTTGGAGGTTTAAGATCCAACTATTACTGTTTAGTAATGAACCATTAGTTCGATTTAAAATATAATCAATAGAAAAGGATGAAGTATATGGCAATTTGAAATGACAGTTTAATTTTATAATTATTCAAATCAAATTATGTCAATTCTTATGTAAAATATTATATAAATCTTTAGCAATTCCAATTTATTTTGTCATTTGGTATAGTTTTGAGGACTTGTACTTTAAATTATATTTCATCCTATCGCCTGAAGAATGTTAGCCGATGGAAGACACCCAGATAGTAGTAAGCTTATGCGTGATGTATTCACCAAATCACACTAATTCAATATACCGCACAGATTGCAAGATTATGAGATCCCAATATACTAATGACTGAATAAACATAAACTATGATGATTTTAGGTGCAGATCAGTATTGTAAATCATCAATCATGCCCAGTAATAGCGTACTGGTACGCCAATGAAGCATTCTGCAACTCACAGTAGCTTACTATCAGACATTAGTGCCACTCGCTATCTCCGAAGGTTGTGCTCCCAACTCCTTCCCATAATTCAGCTGAACCTACCTCCTCCGTATCAATGCCCTCCATGTCACCATCCCACCAGCCACTACCATTTGCATCTGCCAGCAGCAAAGATATATAGCATCTCTTAGTGCATCATAAAAATTTCAAAAAACTGCACCTGAAAACAATTATAGCCTCTTGGCTATCCGTGAGAACTGAAAAGCAAAGCTTTCAATTTCAATCCATAGTAGAGCTCATACTAACAGTGATTATAAAGACGTCGAGGTCTTTTGTTGCTTATGAAATTTTGCCTTCTCTTTTGCTTGTCATTGGGATCCTCTCCATTAGCTAATGAATGCTGTTGAGTGTCAACCTTTTTGCAAACACCTTGCAGCCAGAAAAGCTTAAAGAAGTCAAAACTCAAAAATAAAAACTTGCCAACTGCGAGAACCAAATACTTCAAATCAATAATCTAGTAAAACCTGGTTAGCATTCCTTGTAGTGTTTTCAATGGAGGACCGACAGAGGATAGCATTTACGCTAATTGAAATTTTAAATTAAAATAAATTGATATCATATTTATTTTATAGAAATTATTCCTAAAATCTAAGAATAGATTATTAGAAATATCACATTTTTTTAATTTGAAATTCATAACTTCAAAATTATTTCTACTTTATAATTGAAACATTTCTTCCATGCCAACTTTCTAATTTCCTCAAGCTATATTTGGTTGGAAATTTTATAATGAAATAAAATAGAATGTAATATTATTCCATCGTTTAAAAGAAAGTTTTATAATAGAATAGAATCGTATCGAATAAAAGAGAAAATTTTCATTTTACATCTTATTTCATCTTAAACAGTTAAAAAAAAAAAAACCTTCGATTTAGAAGGTTTAGGATGAAATGTAAAATAATAAACAACTTTACACTATATTATATTATAAATCTTTCACAGCCTAATTTTCATTGAATTTGCAAAATCAATTTATCTTGCTCTTGGTTGTTGAACAATCTCCTATAAGTCCTCCCACTATGTGTACCATATCTTTACAAATGTTGAATTTCCAAGTTAAAGAAATGATGCTTTCTTCTACAAGTAACCTATCCCAAATTTCGTAATCCTAAGAGTAATTCCTAGAAATAGCTACCCTTAGCCCTAATCTAAATTTCCGCAACTATTCGAAGTCTAGCAAACTTAGCACAAATACAGCAGCACCCAAATTTTTCCAATTTTCATGAGTTTTCTTAACTAGTTGACATATGTTTTATTAGTCCTATATCAATTTTCAAATTACCGAGAATCTTTGTGAAAATTCAGCAAAAAATAGGTCAAGTGTTCCTCAATGACAACAACCAAGCACTGTTGACCCTTTTGATTTATTTTAAGTGAGTTTTCCCTAGCTTCACGCAACTAGGATTAAGAGCATTTCTACTTTTCCTTAACCTCCAAGCTTAATCAAACCGAATAGTAAACAACACTACAAGCACAATTAAGTTGACACAGAGTTAGAAAAAATCGGATTAACTTGTTGTTAAGCAACAGAACGTACATACTCTGGAATGAGATCGCCCTTTTTCTTGTTGCATTCATGATGTTTGCTTTACAAGTTCCTGTACCAAACGAAATACTGGAAGTCCCTCTTTCATATTCACCACTTAGACATGAAACACTTCCATTTTCGGTGCTAGTGTGCTTAAATTGGTCAAAAATGTTTTCGCTGAGAGTAGCGCACTTCCCATTCTCATCATTTTTTACCTTTTCACACTGATCAACAGATACATCTTCATATCTCGAAGTAATTGGCGATGAAAAAGGTCTCGCCTTTCTCTGCCATTAGCATGTAGTACACATATTTCATCAACAAAATATATGCTTGCATTCAGTGACAAATAATTCCCTATAGTGTTGATTACACAATTTATACATGAATACTCACCTGAACTTTCTTTGGTGGAATTGATGTGGTGTTTCTGTGTAGCTTCTGGTCAAGGAAATCCGAGAGAGAAGAACATGAACCCTGTTTTGAATCTAACCGTCTGGAATCAATTCATGCATAAAAAAGAGGTACGTATTACGGATTCGAATATAAGTACTCGTCGGTGGCAATATCCAGGGAGTTAATGAAAAAGAAAGGAGATAAAGAACAGAGACTGCTTACGAATATGAAGAGCGGAAAATGAAAGAGGAAGCAAGAGAACGCTGACCCAGAACCCTGTTTTGAGCTTGCTCAGAGTAGAACTTCATTTCATTTCAGTTCCTTCTTCTCACCTGTTACTGGTAGTGCCGCAGTGGCGTTCTCGCTGCAGTGCCGCCTGAGGTTTGAATGATTTCTGAAGGTTGAAATTTGGAAATTCCATTGCATTTTCCTTTCCCGCTTAAGAACTCTTCTGGTTAGAGATGTAAAAGGGCTGACGCCAGGCTCAGCTCGGCCGGGCCCAATTTTGGCCCTGATTATGGGTAAGTCACAGGTCGGCCCAGATTATGACTTTACTGTAAAACAGCATCGTTTTAAAAATGTTCTTTAAAAAAAAAGACGGTTGAGTTGACCCGGGCCACCCGTGACCTGTTGGGTCAAAAGCCATTGACCAATCTATCCGGACCCACCAAATTACGGGCCAAGCCACAAGTTACCATGGCCCGAGGCCTACCTGGCTAATTGACATCTTTACTTTCTAATAGAAAATTAAGTTGTACGTACATCATGAAAAGAACCACATTAGCACGTGACTATCTAATTAAATTTTATTATTTTATGTCTCAAATTGAATATCCGAAAGTCACTCAAATCTTTTTTTTTTAACGTATTTGACTACACTATTTAGGTACAATATATACACAATTAGAGATATAATTGAGTCAATCATAGATAAGGATTAGACGGCATGAGATCTTCTGTCCCAATTAGCCCAGGACCCTCTGTGCCAATAACATCCTAGCCACTTAAATTTCCTCTCTCTTAAGTATTGCATGGTTGGGATGTTATTGGGACAGAGGGTACTTGACAAAATGGGACAGAAGAATTGAACCCGGATTAGACGTATGACTCTTTTCAACCAAGCTTGAAGCTAAGAACAATAATAATTATAAGATTATATCCATAATATTTTAATTATTAATTCAAATTTAATTTAAATTTTATGTATATTGATATCTATTAATAATTATTAAATTTACTTTATTGAATTTAATTACAAAAATAAATAAAATTATTAAGTAAATTTAAATTATTTATAATTCTTATTAACAATTAATTAAATATCATCAACGCTCAATTGAAATCCTATTGAGTCATGAGTTTTGGAAGAGGTCCGATAATAAGTAACCTTATTCTATATAATAGAGAGATTATTTGTGATAGACCCACATATAATGCGGTGTGACAATTAATCAAATATCTAATATTAAATAAAAGTATTCATAACTTTATTTTAAAATTAATATATTAAATAATTACCAAAAATAGAAACTAAAAAATTAAACAAGCAGATTTTTTATTGAATTTAAAAATAAAAACATAAAATTAAAAATAAAATGGAGACAAGTAGTCCATCCATTTTCGTTTATCTTTAAATTTTACTTTTTAAAAAGAATTTAGATAAGGTCTTATCATAGATAAAGATGGCAATAGGCGGTCTATTAATCTAGATTCAAGTATTTTCAATGAGTCGACTCATGAGTTAGGCTTAAACTTAAGTCAATTCAAGGTCTAATTATTTTAAGCAAATAACATCGTTTTATTTAAAAGAGTTAGTTCTCGAATAAGTTTGAGCCTGGACAATCCGAAATCGAATTCAATTAAAAAAAGTTATTTTACACTTTTAACTATTAAATAAAAGTATTCATAATTTTTTTAAGAAAGTAATATATTAAATAATTACCAAAAATAGAAACTAAAAAATTAAACAAACAAATTTTTTATTGAATTTGAAAAAAAACATAAAATTAAAAATAAAATGGTGACAAATAGCCCTTCCATTTTTGTTTATCTTTAAATTTTACTTTTTTAAAAGAATTTAGATGAGATGGCAATAGGTGTCCTATAAGCTTATATTCAAGCATTTTCAATAAGTCGACTCGTGAGTTAGGCTTAAGTTTAAGTTGATTCATGGTCTAATTATTTTAAGCGAAACAATATTGTTTTATTTAAAAAGGTTAGTTCTCGAATAAGTCTGAACTTGAAAATTTTAACATCAAATTCAATTAAAAAAAGTTATTTTATATTTTTAATTTTTAAAAAATTACAAAACTAACCCATCCATTTTTAACCCTAATTATAAAAGCATGCGAAGGTAGTTCTATCTACGAGTGTCGATCCTTCAGTGGCCCTTTTAAGAGGTTGATGATCAGTTTTTACATAATTGAGGATTAAGACATGTGGCTTAGAATAATGTTTGGAGTGGAGTTGGCTACTGAATGTCACAAGAGTATCACCGTATGTGTCCGTTCATAACCCTCCCTTTAGATGCATCGTTATTTTCTGATTTTGTCATTGTCCATTTTGGATTTCTAGTCCAATTATTAATAAAAAGCCTTCTGTTTTCGTGTCGTGATGATTCTCTTGCCAACTGAAACAGACTGCTTTCCTTTCCTTCGTGAGAATAGAGATCGAGGCTTAGGCGAGGATTTAAGTCTCAACTGTTTTTATGTACGCAGCCGTTTAAAATTTAAGGTCAAAATTTTATCTTTTGTAAGGAATTTATCTGGCTTGAACGAGAATT
>JANZLD010000237.1:88221694-88239953 GCA_026413575.1 Erythroxylum carthagenense
ACTACATTATTAATAAATATTATATAAAATATTAAAATAAAATTAAATAAAATTAATTTATTTTTAAGTTTTATTTAATTTATAATTATTATTAGTAATAAAAAATTTATTATTATTTTAAAAACAAAGTTAAAAATTGACAATAACTATAAAAGTTGAAATAAATAAAATAACTAATTAAAAAAGGGAGAAATTTTCAAATTTTTTTGAAAATGTTGCAAAAAAGTCCCCTGTTTTTTAAATTTTATGGTATCGGTTAATATTTGGCTGGTTTTTTGAATGCCATCTAAAACGGGCTAGTATTAATTGGTATTTAAACCCAGTATGACCCACCATTTATTTCGTACTAGTTTTAGTTCGGTACGTACCGGTATTCATAATACTGTTTTCAATTATTTTTATTGTCCTCCCGTTAGTAAGATTTTGAATATTTTTGGTCAGACGTTTCAATTGACAATATTCAGGTTCATATTTTTTTTATTTAACGATTTCAATTTTTTTGATTTGTAGAGATATAATTGGAAACACAAGTCAAAATTAAGTTACATTCTATGAAATACTGTTGCATACCAAATACTATAATAAGAACCACACCAAACTTTCCTATTATAATTCTTGTAAGTATCCAAACATGTGAATATTTTTACTTTTCATATATTTATTTTCTGAAGAATCATATTCTAAATTCACTTTACTTTCTCGTCAACCAAACGGGCCCTTAAAATTTTCAAAATACTTGTGGAAGTAGCTATCTGATTAGAGCTTTGAGAATAGACGTGGTGAGTTCACTTCCAAACAATTTGATGATTTCTGGGAATCTTATGGAATTATAAGATTCTTGACAGTCCCAAGGTCACCACAGCAAAATGATATTGTGGAGACAAATAACAAAACCATTCTTAACATGACTAGAAGCATGCTAAAGAGCAAACACATGCCTAGAGAATTCTGAGCAGAAGCTATATTTTCAATTATATATTTGAGCAACAAATGTGCTATAAAAAGCATGTAGAAAATTACTCCTTAAGAGGCACAGAGCGGTAAAAAATCAAATATTTCTCATTTAAGAGTTTTGGTTGTATTGCGCATGCTCATGTTGCTGATGAAACAAGAGTAAAGCTAGATGATAAAAGTGAGAAGCTTGTGTTTATCGGCTATGATGCAAAGTCTAAGGGTTATAGACTTTATAATCCTAAAAGCAAGACAGTTGTTGTGAGCTGAGCTGTCAAGTTTGCTAAAGATGATTGTTGGAACTAGGGAAATCAAGAGGAATATTACAACTTTCTTCCAATGTTTGATACTGATTTTATTCAAAATGAAAATGAACAGCCTATGTCTCCTAGAGTGTCTTCTCCAAAAACTTATGTTGATTTGAGTCCTTCAAGCTCCTCTGAAAGGTTTCAAAAGATGACAAGTCTTCAAGATATTTATTCAAACACTAATGAAATCAACGATTCTGCTCTCTTTTTTCTATTTGCAGGTGCAAAACCATTCAACTTTGAAGATGCAATAGAAGATCAAAAATGGAGAAAGGCCATGGATGAAGAAATAAAATCCATTCACAAAAATGATACATGGAGATTGGAAATTCTTCCAAAAGAAAAGCATGTTGTTGGTGTCAAGTGGATTTACAAAATAAAAAAAAAATGAAAGAGGAAAAGTGGAGAAATGGAGAAGTGGAAGGGTTATAGCCAACGACGAGGCATTTATTACGATGAAGTCTTTACTCTGATTACTCATTTGGAAACAATTAGATTAATCATGGCATTAGCTACTCAAAACAAATGGAGAATTTATCAAATGGATGTCAAATCTAAATTTTTGAATGGCCACTTAGAGGAGGATGTTTATATTGAACAACCTCTTGGATATGTTGTCAATATCGCGAAGATAAAGTGTTGAAATTGAAG
Source organism: Erythroxylum carthagenense (assembly GCA_026413575.1). Classification (NCBI taxonomy): domain Eukaryota; kingdom Viridiplantae; phylum Streptophyta; class Magnoliopsida; order Malpighiales; family Erythroxylaceae; genus Erythroxylum; species Erythroxylum carthagenense. The sequence continues at coordinate 88,223,605 of JANZLD010000237.1, forward strand.
AAGGCCTTATATGGTTTAAAGCAAACACTAAGAGCTTGATACAACTGCATTGATAATTACTTTGCTCAAAAGGAGTTCATAAAATGTCTACATGAATATGGTCTTTATGTGAAAAAAAAAAGGAGAATGGTGATAGGTTAATTGTTTGTTTGTATGTTGATGACTTGATTTTTATAAGAAATAATTCAACCTTATTTGGTGAATTTAAAAAAGATATGATTGCAGAATTTGAGATGACTGATGTAGGGCTTATGTCCAATTATCTTAGAATAGAAGTGAAGCAATCTAATGAAGGCATTTTTGTCTCACAAAAGAATTATGCAATGAAGATTTTGAAAGAATTCAACATTGAAAATTGTCAAGCAGTTTCTACGCTAGTTAAATGTGGAGTAAAGTTGTCAAGTTTTGATGATGGTGACAAGGTGGATTTAACCATATATAGAAAGCTTGTTGAAAATTTAAGGTACTTGACTTATTATAGACTTGATATTCTTTATGGAGTTGGAATTATTAGTCGATATATGAAATCCCCAGCTGTTACTCATTTTAAGGTTGGTAAACAGATTTTGAGATATGTTAAAGGAACTCTTGATTATGACTTGTTTTATTCATCTTTCAAGAATTACAATCTAGTTGGGTATGACGATAGTGATTGGAAAGGTGATGTTGATGATAGAAAAAGTACTAGTAGTTTTTTGCTTAGACCTGGAGATGTTTTATTTACTTAGAGTTCAAAAAAACAACCCATTGTAACTTTTCAATATGTGAAGCAGAGTATGCGACTGTTGCTGCTGGTTGTGTTTGTCATATTGTATGATCAAGAAAATTGTTAAAAACAATATATACGTCACAAGAAAAAGCTACTGAAATTTTTGTTGACAACAAATCTGCAATTGCATTAGAAAAAAAATCCTGTTTTCTATGATAGGAGCAATCACATAGACGTAATATTTCATTTTATAAGAGAGTATATTAGCAAGAAGAAAATGCAACTCAAGTATATAAAATCTCATAATCAAATTGCAAACATATTTATCAAGACATTAAAGCCTGAAGAATTTGCAAGATTGAGAGCAAGACTTGACAAACTAGATTTTGAGTTTAAGAGGAAGTGTTAAAGATATAAACTCAAAATAAATGTGTCATTAACTCTAGAAGTTTGTTTAGTTTTTTAAGAGGTATGTGTCTTTTCTTGAATAAGTCTAAGAGTTGTTTTTGTACTTCTATAAGTATTATTTTGTTTTAATGAGAGTTGGACATGTTGAGTTTTGGCTCTTTTGTTTGTCCCATATTAGTTGGAGAAAACAATTGGAACAAGGCTCTTGTCTATAATAGGAGTTTGCTACCTCTTTGATTAATGCACTAATACAAAGTCAAAGATTTGTATGACAAATTTGACTCTAGTTAAATTCCTCTTTTGAGGTGAGAGTTAGAGAGTTTGTTTTGAGTTTTATTTGTGGGCGTGTTGCTTTATTTGGGGATTGGGTGAGAGGAAAAATTGTGCGATTATAAGGATTTTTTACATAGTAGATTTTCTTCTTGTTGCCCTGATTTTTTATCTGGTTTGGGAGTTTTCATGTAAATTCTCTTTTGTTGTTATTATTTCTCTATTTTTTGATATTTTTGTCTATAAAACATCCTTGGGTGTGGGTAGAGGTCTAAATTTCTAACAATTGGTATCAGAGGCAAGGTGTGTTTTTTCTTGAAAATTCTGAGTACACTCTGTGGTCGCAGTTTTGACTGATCTTCCACATCAAAAAAGATTTTCTTGAAAAAGGTTCATTTGGTGAGGTGGAGCTTTGGTGTGGTAGTATGGAAGTGCGTGTCTAGGAAAGTTCTGGTTAAGGAAAGACTTGGTATTTAAGTGTGTCCTTTGTGACCTACCTCTTTTTCTTGGGAACTTACCTGATGTACTATTCATTTCTATAGTAAAATTCATCAAGGTAAAAAAGTACAGGAAAAATGTCAGGAAATAAGGCATGTATATCCTTATGGCATGCCGCTAATCCCAAAGTTGTCATAATAGAAGATGTGTTACTGTTAACGGATCCATAAGTTTGCAAACGGATATTGATTTGGTATTAATGCAAGGAGTGTGGTGGAATTTATGTTGATAGCTAATGAACTTCTAGGAAAGCCAAACATGGGAGTTGCACCATAATTTTGTGGTAAGGTTATTTTTGACATGTGCCAAAGTAAAACGCTCAGAATTGGTTTATTCTAAGTTGATATGCTTTTATAATGGAGCATGATGCTGTGAAGCATGATAATTCTCTACATTGAGAGTAATGTTATTTTCAGGAGATCTTTATTGAAGTGGAGAGTGGTTGTGGAATCAACTAAAGTCGCCAAGGTAGAGATTGTTAAGTTTTAGCTCATTTGTTTGTCCCATATTGATTGGAGAAAACAATTGAGACAAGACTCTTGCCTTTATAAGGAGGTTGCTACTTTTTTTGTTAATGCACCAATACAAAGTTAAAGATTTATATGACAAATTTGATTCTAGTTAAATTCCTCTTTTAAAGTGAGAGTTAGAGAGTTTGTTTTTGGTATTTCTTTGTGGTTGTATTAGTGTATTTAGGGATTGGGTAAGAGGAAAAATTGTGTAATTATAAGGATTTTTCACATAGTAGATTTTATTCTCGTTGCTTGTGGTTTTTTCTCCAGTTTGAAAGTTTCTACATAAATTCTCTTGTGTTGTTATTATTTCTCTATTTTATGATATTTTTACCTATAAAATATCATTGAGTATTGGTTCGGGAGGTCTAAATTCCCAACAAGATAGACGTTGAATCAACGAGCTTTCATTCTAACCTCTCTCTCTTTTCTCCTCCGATTTTCGTTTCTATCTCTGTTTTTCTAACATAGTTAACCTGTTTTGGGCTGCTAGTTGTGCATCTCTGGTTAGAAAAGCTTTTGCTTCTAATTTAATGAGAGTCGTGGAAGAGGCTGATCATGCATATGTTACTATAGAAGGGAAAGCAATAATGAAATATATAACATGTCTGAAAATGGATTTGTTATTGTAGGTTTCACCACTTTTTCCTCCAGATGATGCATGAGGACTAGAAGGTGGTTCCTTATTGGAATCCTAAGAGATTGTGATTGAAACCAACTAATAAGTAAGCTAATGAATATACTACTGGAGACTAAAAATCCCATGTTTTTTGTAATTTAAAAGGGTCTTTATTCAAATTAGTGCGATAAGCATGCAACATTGACAATTATAAACACACCATATATGTTTGTCTTTCATTGATGAACTGCATGAATGTGTACTTTTGCAACTGCGTCACTTGATGCTAATATGATTGCGACATTTAACATGGTTATCAAAAATTAATCTAAAATGATGAAAAATAACTCAAAATATTCAACCGAAAATGTAAATAATCGAATAAACGATTCCACTTCTAACACAAGAGGCAAACAAAATTCTTGGTCCAAGCGTTTGTAACAAAAAAATTACCAATTTTCTCATCTTAAAATAAAAGAAATATGAGAAAAATGAAAAAGAAGAGAGAAAAATTAGGAATAAATTAATTATAAAATGTCACAAAATGTATTATCAGTCATATTGATAAATTATTAATAAATATAATTAAATATTAAATTAAAAATCTTAAAATATTAGACATTTATATATTTAGTTAATGTAAAATTTATTCTATCAAATGCATCAACTATGAAGGCACTTGTTATTGTCATCTCATTGAAAATTTGTTTATGAAAGCACTTATTATTGCCATCTCATTGAAACTTTGCTACGCCACTCCTGCCACCGTTATTATCATCAATTTTCTAATAAATCAGAATTTAGGGAGATATAATAATATACAATTTTATTTTTATATAATAGAAAAATTGTTTTCGATAAATCCACATTGTAATTAAGGCAATATAAAAATAAAGCAAGTTACAGAAAAAAGCAAAATTAATATGAAAAATTTTATGTAACTAAAATTACAATAAATATATAAATAAATAAAAATACGAGTAATAGAGAATACTTGATGGTATTATCGTTATGCCACCATTGTGCTTAAATTATATTTTACTATTACATTTAAATTATGTTTTATTACCGTTCTGTTTGTTAGTACCTTTTTTCCTTAACTTTATATGCATGTTAAAAATGTCTGTAACTTTTTTAATCCTAAAATGTAAAAGGAATATTTGAGGCACCGTCTTTAAGTTAAGTACGAGTTGCTAAATTTAAGTCAAGCTTTATTGAATAATTTAAAAAATTTTTAAAGTCTTATTGAGATGTTAAAGTGCATATGTTATTAGAAAATGAAAAGAAAGATATAACTTTGTGTTATTTTGATTCATGACTCATTCTTTATTCATATTTTGGTTTTCGTCCTTCAAATCAACCTTGAATTTCTACTTTCGAGCTTTACCTAACCCTATAATTTAAAAGAACGAAGCCAATTTATGGTATTTGTTCAATTTACACCTTGCAGTGAAGTATTTATATGGCTAGTATAAGAATATAGCTAATGCTATTACAAACGTAAATTATATAAAATAAGTATGACTATTATTTATTAATAGCATGAACTAATATTATACCAAATTTATTTGATATCTATTCTCATAATTTTAAGGACCGTTTGATTTTACTTTTATTTTTTTTGCTATAATTTTTAATTTTTAATTTTTATTTTTAGTTTCTATTTTTTAAAATAAAAATAAAAATAAAATTTTGTTTGATTGTTAATTTCAATGTAGTTATGTATTAGATAAAACTTAACGATAAATTATTTTTAATTAAATAAATTTATTTTAATATCTTATATAATATTTATTATCAAATTTTTAATAAAATTATTTTATTTAATTAAAATAATTAGTCTAAAAATTAACTTATATTTATAAGTTAATATTTATTTAAATATATTTTAATTATTGAATCAAAATTTATTTGAAATTTATATATCTTGAAGATATTTAAATTTAAATATATTTATTTTTTGAGGGGAAAATTTAAATATATTTATTTATAATAGTTATTTTAATTATAAAAATTAAATAAAATTATAAAGTAAAAATAAATTACTCATAATTCTTATTCATAATTAATTTTGATTACTTCAATATTGAATTAAGTTATTCATAATAATTATTAAAATTAATATATTAAAATAATTAAATAATATATATTTAGATGACAAGAAATCACATAATTAAAAAATAAAAATTATTTTTTATGACTTTCGTAATTTTTGAAAACTGAAAAAACAAAAAAAAACAAACAAAAAATTTCAAATAAACAAACTTCTTTTTAAAAATAAAAATTAAAAATTGAAAACAAACCCATGTAGCTTTCTATATTATGAAATTTGTTGCCACTCTACACTAGTTACGATAAAAAAAGAATGCTCATATATTAAAAAGTAGGCTACAAATTAAATGCTTGACCTCGGTAGCCAATACCCATTCGAACGCGCACATTCCATTAAAATTTTAATGTGCACTTACAGCGTTAATTATTAGGTAAAATTAAGTTTGTAACGAATGTGATAAAATCTTTTTTTTTTTATGGGTAGATAAAATCTACTGTATCTATAATTATATACTAATTTTATATTTATAATTCTATGCCAATTTTATTCTACACAATCTTATTCATATAAACATATAGGAGCTAAAGAAATAAGTGAGTATAATTAAGTCGGACAGAATTATAAGTACAGAAGATCTTATTCCGAAAACGGACCAAAACTAATTTTGTTTTCTTTACTTAACTCAGTGGAAAAGAAAAATGATTCTTTGTAACATAGTTAGAGGCACTCGAATTAAACATTTATAGAAATGAAATGCTGACCTAATTTGTGAATATTGACTGGTGAAGTAAAAGCCATAGGTCACATTCTTCGTGCCTCCGCACTTGGCGTCGAGGCAAATGCCGACAAAGCAGAAGAAGAGAATGGGAATTTTCAGGCCCGAATATAAAATATAACACCAGAGAAAGAGAAAGGAAGGAGAGACTCAGATTCAGACTCAGACACACACAGGACAGCCAGAATCTCTTTGTCCTAGGAACTGCCACGTGTCATCCCAACGCCCATTCCCCTCTCTCCCTATATATTATCCAACTCAACTCAGAACCACAACTACCATTTGCCTAGCTTCCACCACCAACTGCCACTTTCCCTTTCTCTCCGCGCCCATGGACGCGGCACTGCAGCTCGCCTACGCCGGACTGGAGCCCTCCCGCCTCACCTTACCCACTACTCGCTATTCGTCTTTCAACAGAATTCCGGTTCACAGACGCTCCAACTCCAAACGGGTTTTTGCTGTGGCTACTGAACCTAAGCCCCCGCGGAGCCGACCGGCCGAATCATCTTCCCCGCCCAAGTCTCTTAATGGCTCTTCCTCGTCTCCTAATTCAGTAGGTGCTAACGGGGTTTCTTCCAAATCTTCTCCGTCTAAACCTGTCAACGGTGTTTCTACGGTGGGTTTGACCTTTCAGTTTTGTGTTGACTTTCACATTAAATTCTCCCCCCCCCCCCCTCTCTCTCTCTATATATATATATGTTGTGTATGTTTCATTAGTACGTCGTTGATGAGTTTCATAACTAAAATGTCTGGTAGAGGATGGGAGAGGTTTCGCAGGAGATCAAAAGAGTGAGGGCCCAAATGGAAGAAAACGAACAGTTGGCCACGCTTATGAGAGGGCTTCGTGGGCAGAACTTAAGAGATGCTCAGTTTGCAGATGACACTGTCCGACTTCGCCTTGTTGAGGTACGGTAACTTTTTAATTTTTGTAAATTAGTTGTTTTCTACTTATTGTCCATTCTACGATAGATTGCTGAAGATTTGTGATTGCTGTTCTTTCCTTTTCTTTTTTAAATCTTTGTTGGCCATATGAAATGCTCGAAACCAGTCCGCTGTTTCTGCCTTTAGACTACAAAACCATGCGATGCACTCCTTTCTACTTTAACTTGGATTGTTGGTGTGCATAATCTGTAATTTTCTCATGCAACATTCTCTGTTCTAGTTCTTAGGATGATAAATTAAAATTGTATTCAGAAAATAACTACTGCTTCACATCCTATATCATTCCTGTGAAGCTAAGCAAACATAGGTTGTTATGGATAGAGTGATGCTGTTTCGTGGTTATATATACCCTCCTCGGAGTCTCAAAGAAACCTTCGGACGATCTTTTCTCTCTTCTGTTCCCCTTTATGTCTTTGGTAATCTATAATTTTATCGTCCGTCTGCTTCTGCACTGCCTTCACAGGTACTTGAACTAGCTTACTTGTGTTCATAATTTCAGGTAGATGAAAGCAGTGAGTTCTTACCTCTGGTGTATGATCCTGCTAGTATATCTGCTTACTGGGGAAAACGACCTCGTGCTGTTGCTACACGAATTGTCCAGTTGCTTTCTGTTGCTGGGGGTTTTCTCTCACGTCTTGCTTGGGATTTTGTAAACAAAAGGGTCAGAGAGGTATTGTATCATGCCTTCTTGTTTGTTTTATCATCTTCCAATTCAAAAATACATGTGCTTTATTATGTGCAAGTATTTATGTAATCATTTAGGTGTGCATTCTTGCATGTGCATTGGTTGTTTGGTAGGTAAAAACTAATTTCCAAATATGTTTTGAAGTTTGATCCTACATGTTTTGACCATAAGTAAATGATAAAAAATATTGAAGGGTACAAAAATTATATGTATTCCTTGTGCAATTAACATTAGCCAGGAGGTTAAAATATACATGTGACAGTTCTATCTGCACAATAACTCATGATAGACAAAAATCCTAACATAGCGATTTGAGGCTTGAATTTTGAGGTCAAGGCTGATATTGTTCATCAATCTTAATTTTGGCTGCTAATGAAGGCTCTCTAACAAGAAACAATGGATTTTAACTTTATTGAATATTTGTAGGGTAATGCAGCCAAAAATGTATCGGGAAGCTTGATTTTTGGCTTTCATACATTCCTTCATAGTTGTTGAACAACGCATTACCTAATCATTTTGGTTGGTGTATTATGGATTTCAATTTGTAAATGTGAAGAAACCATTAATATGTTGTTGGCTGAGGCTTATTATAGCTTATACGGAAATAAAATTTGGTGTGAGCTTGAAACTTGGCTGTTCTAACATTATATAAACCAATTACCAATGGGTTAATTTTTTGATGCAGCTCAAGATTAGATTGTGTATGTACTCTAACAGAAAACAAATTGAAGGACAATTCATCTGAAACAAGTGCATAAAGTAACATGAATTTGCTGCCCCTCCCATAATTTTAATCATATTTTCCTCTCTCATTGCTTACTCTTTAAGGCATACAAGTATAACAACTGTTTCACTCAAGTATACATGCATGCCATACTGTAGAAACACTTTTAGTGTTGGATAGCAATGTTATGATGTTGATAGTTGGAATTGTTCTGAAGCATTCTTAGACTTCACTCATTTGTTTAAATTTTTGTGTTGAATGGTTTCTTGATATGGTGTCAAAACATTAAACCCCCTCGGCAATCTATTAAGAAAATGATTTTGAATCATGGATTGAACCTTCCAAATTGGATTTGGACCCATGGCATTATGTTTTGATATGTTAATGAGATTGTGACATCTCAAAAAATGGGAGATATGGATGTTAGACTATGATTATCAGTTCACTGTGTATTTCTTGGGCTTGTGGTTTAATGCCTTAATGCCACTGCTGGACTAATTTGGGCTTGAAGCTTTCTGAAGATATCAAATCCTTTATAATTGATAGATCTCAAATTCAAACTACTATCCTCATTTATGGCAATTGTCACTTTTTATGATTTAGATGTTGCTCAACGTTTTAGGCTTTTGACTTGAATGATTTCTTTGGACTTATAATGGCTTTCACTTCAAGAGTCCTCATACTTGTAGCATTTTTCTGGAAATGGAGGATGGTGGCTTTGTCTAGTAACATGTCCCATTTCAATTAGTTATGTTTGAGCATGAGATGCTTAAATGATTTTGCATTGCTTCTGCTAGCATCAGATCCATGAATGCATATTTACGTCATCTTATCATTATCCCATTTTTTGACGACCAGAATGAAGTTACTAGAGCCATTGAGTTGAGGGAAATTATAACCTCATTGGGTCCAGCTTATATTAAACTTGGTCAAGCATTGAGTATTCGACCGGATATATTGTCACCTGCTGCTATGACCGAGATGCAAAAGCTTTGTGATAAGGTACAATCATACTGTATCCCTTCTTTGCTTTCTTGTGATTATTGCACTTACTATTAACCCATCCTGACTGGTACCTTATTTTATTCATTTATGTCACTAAATATTGATTAAAAAGTGTCATGATCCTAATGTTTGACATAACTGAAACGAAAGCTTGAAAGATATGAATCTACGGCATTGCCAGCTCTAAACTAATGCATTCATCATCTAGAAAATAAGTAATGTTCATCTTAGTTTCAATCACAGAACGTGCTGATACAGGATTGTTATTTATTCATGGTCTTGTTACTTATATTTTCAGTCCTTTCATATTATGTTGAACTTGTACATCTTTATGTCTTCACGTTTTTCAAAATGATTCATCCCCTCTTGTTGTCAGTGGAGTGATTTGGTTTTGTTTCTTTTGTTGCTTGCATGACAAATGCCTGAATGAATGAAGCTGCTCATGGTTGATATGGATTTTACTCTCTTTTCTTATTAATGTGTCTGGACTTAGAAATCATTTTCACCAAAAGGTATACTCATGATGATCTATGTATTAAGTTTCTGGTTTAATATTGCTATTTCTTGTCTGCCTTTCCTGTAATTTGGGCTGTTTCCTTTCTGTAGCTGATTTTTTTCCTTCTTTTGGCTTTGACGATCTGAAGGTGCCTTCATTTCCTGATGATGTAGCAATGGCTCTTGTTGAGGAGGAACTTGGTCAACCGTGGCAGAATGTTTACTCCGAACTTTCTTCTTCCCCAATTGCTGCTGGTAGTCTCAATCTTATGAGATTCTAAGGAGTGTTTCTCTGCAATTGTTTGATTGTTTCAGATTTTAGTAACAGGGTTTCTGTGGCAGCCTCTCTTGGACAGGTGTATAAAGGTCGGCTAAAAGAAAATGGAGATCTTGTGGCTGTTAAAGTACAAAGACCTTTTGTTCTTGAGACAGTCACTATTGATCTTTATATTATTCGGAATCTTGGATTGGCACTCCGCAAGTTTCCCCAGGTGTTTTTTTTTGACAACTAACCAAGGGATAGACACATCTAAAATTTATCTTGACATTCATCTTCTGCAGCTGAAGTAATGTTCTTTGTTATTACTACAGATATCTGTTGACGTTGTTGGATTGGTTGATGAGTGGGCATCTCGGTTTTTTGAGGAACTGGACTATGTTAATGAAGGAGAAAATGGGACACTCTTTGCTGAAATGCTGAAGAAGGACCTTCCACAGGTGAATGATTACCACTAGTCTTATTTATGGCTCTTGAGTTTTATTCAACTTCCCTCGTTAGCTTAATCATATAAATTTGCTGATATTTATGCATTTAGTTTCAAAATAGTTTTTTAAGAAGCAAAAGAAAATAATAAGGTTCTTTCTCTCTCTCTTGCAAGGATCAGTCACTTATGCAACATTGTGTTTAACACCTCTAATGACATAATTTTTGCCTGACATTATCATGAAAAATTTTGACAGTGTAGCTATTGAGGCAAAAGCATATTTATCCTTTGTTTATGCCCAGTTCAACACACACTTCTGTGTCTTATACTGGGATATTCTTCATGATACTGTTGCAACAATATACCATCTTATACTTTTACTGTATATGCTTCGGTTAAAGCATTCAACATGTCTAAGTATTGCGTTCCAGGTTGTTGTGCCAAAGACATATCATAAATATACCTCAAGAAAGGTTCTTACTACAGGATGGATCGAAGGAGAAAAACTATCGCAAAGTACAGAAAGTGATGTTGGAGAGCTTGTCAATGTTGGAGTCATATGCTACCTGAAGCAGGTAATATGCTTCAGTCATACTTCATGGTTTAACACCACACTCATAATCATTAAATATTGGTTTCTTATAAACCATTGTTTTTTTTTGATAATATGGTTTGCAGTTTTTGTTATTTAGCCTGTAACATCTATGTGGTTCTCTTTAGTTGATTCTGTGCTGACTTGTCTCACTTATTGTTCATGTTGCATTTATCATGCACAATGACTGAGTCCTTGGTTTGCAGTTTGAATGGTTAGATTATTTCTCTTTTGATGGACTCTGCCAATCTCCAATCTATCTGAAACTGTAAAAATTGTCTTGGAATCATTTGAAGATAAGTAGGATATATTTTGATTAGAACTGTTCTGTATAATATGCCTAGCTTGTATTTTTGCACATGGTCACATACTTGCAACAAGCATTTTTTATGAATTCCTATTTCTTAGTTTTTGATTGTGCGTGGTGATACATATCCTTTGGTTTGGATGATCCTCAACTATGCATCTTATTTCTTTATTCACTGGAATGACAGTTACTGGATACTGGATTTTTTCATGCTGACCCTCATCCTGGGAATTTGATCCGCACTCCAGATGGGAAGCTAGCCATACTTGATTTTGGTAACAGTTTACTTCATAAGTGTGTGAAAGATCATCTTTCAACATGGTTAGCAGCATCCCTTGCATGTCTGAATTCATTCACTTATCACGGTTGATATATATTTCATACTAGAGTAAGTTAACAAGCTTTATTAGATAAAGGAATGACTTAAAAGGAGAAATTCAGTATAGCTTCTTTTTCCTTTCAGTATGTATGGAGTTTTTATTCAATGTATATTACCAATGAAAACGTTGTTAATTACATCTAAGGAGGAAACCATGTGAATGAAAATTAAAGCTTAAGAGATCTTGTTCAGATTCTATTCATCAGGTGACATAAATATTGAAATTTGATCTTCAAAATTTGCTAAACAATATCACGCATAGGGGCATGTTTGTAGGAACACTACTGTTAGAGCCTCATGAACTTTGACTCTCAAGTCTAGTATTGTGAACAGGACAGGAGTAGCTATATTATGTTTCTCCTTGTTACTGATTTTAGATAATTGTTTCAATGAAATTAATCTTATAAATGCCATGCATGTTTTCTTTTCATTAACTTTCCACCACTTCAGTTATTGATCTCTGAGGAAGCGGATGCATTGCTCTTCTTGTTTTTTCCTGTCACTATGACAATATTTTTACTCTCACTGTAACAGGTCTAGTTACAAAATTAACAGATGATCAAAAGTATGGGATGATTGAGGCAATTGCTCACCTTATACATCGTGATTATGGAGCGATTGTTAAAGACTTTGTCAAACTTGATTTCATTCCCGAGGGAGTAAATTTGGATCCCATCTTGCCAGTCCTAGGTAGGGTATTTGATCAAGCACTTGAAGGTGGAGGAGCAAAAAATATCAACTTTCAGGAGCTAGCATCAGATTTGGCACAGATAACATTTGATTATCCATTCAGGATACCACCTTATTTTGCTCTTATAATAAGGGCAATAGGTGTATTGGAAGGCATAGCTTTGGTTGGTAATCCTGATTTTGCTATTGTTGATGAGGCTTATCCCTATATTGCGCAGGTATGAGTTTTATGTGACTATAACCTTGTTTTCTGGACATATGCGAAATTTCTCTTATGTTTCTGCATATTTTTAAGTTTATAGCCTGCCTTTTATGAAGGATAATTCAGGAAACTTGCAATATTTTGGGGATTTCTTATATTTTGTCTTATTATCAGAGACTTCTCACTGATGAATCACCTCGCCTAAGGAATGCTTTGCGCTATACAATTTATGGAAAATCTGGTGTGTTTGATGCTGAAAGATTCATTGATGTTATGCAAGCTTTTGAGAATTTCATCTCTGCAGCTAAAAGTGGAGGTGGAGAGAATCTGAATGGAAACATGGCTGAACTTGGTATTTTGCAAAGCCCAACTAGTTTTATGTTGCCCATAATTCCATTTGGTGCATCTCATCCACCGCAGCCTATTCGAACAAGGGCAGCCCTGGCATTTCTGCTTTCTGACAAAGGGAACTTCTTTAGAGAGTTTCTTCTGGATGAGGTATCAGGATTGCTGATATTATAGTTCTACTGAATACTCATGTGAATTCTGTGTCCCATATCCAACTATTTTATGTGGCACAGATTGTTAAAGGCATTGATGCTGTTACAAGGGAACAGTTGGTACAAATAATGGCAGTTCTTGGAGTTGGAAATGCTACCCCTGTTTTTAGCATGGTTCCTGGGATCTTTAGACCTTCTAACCTATTGCCCACAATAACTGAGGAGGATAGAGTTATCTTAAACAACGTAGAGAAAGTTGTTCAATTCTTAACCGAAGGAAGTTCAATATCAAGGACATCAAACCAGGTACGTGCATTTGTATTGAACTAAGAAACTTTGAACTCCACATTCTAGGTGCCTTTTGTTCAGTAGAAGTTGTAGTGGTTCTGTAGATGAGTTGACAAAAATAGGAAGGGAAATGCTATTACAGATTATTAAGCTCCGTCCTGATGAGGTTTCTATTGGAAATAAGTTTCTTAAAGGTGTAGTAACTAGTCTTTAGTTGCGTTCCCATAAAGATTGTATCTTATGGTTTCGTCCTTCTTCTACATGGGCATGCACAGGATATAAATGTTGCTCAGATTGTGCAAGAACTTCTGCCTGTTTTGCCAGGCATAACAGCCACAGTGCTTCCAGAAGTGATTAGTCGGCTTGCTTCTCGAAGAGCAGCTCGCTTCATACGAGATGCACTCTTGCAGCGTTAAGAACTGCTTCTGCTGTTCTTTTCGATGGACATTAAGAACTGCTTCAGAAATTCAAATTTGCCTAAATCTGTTAGCACATTGAAGCAGTTTTATACATCCCAGATCTCAGTTGTAGAAAATTTCCCGAGTGGAGCTTTTCAATTTGGTCCTTTTAATCTCTTCAATTTCTCCTCCCAAAATCAGAGGTGTTAACAAACATGAGAAGGGGACAAGGAGAGCAGTAACGATAGTGGCGGTGCCTAGTGGTGGCTGTGTTTGGTGAGGGGGTTGGTGTTGTTAGCAATTTTGTTCAGCACATCATAAATGTCTAAGGTGTATTTATGGAGTAAGATTTACTTTTAAACTATAATACAAAGTATATTCCACTTAATCAATGTATAGAAAGTCTGCAGTAGTCCTTTTGACGATCAGAATCATTAATTTTAAGTTATTTAATACCTTAAGCTTGTTTGCATGGAATGTGATCTTTTGTGCCAGCAACCCTGGCCATGCCCTGTCCCACTCCATGCTAGTCACTCATTTATGTGGGAGGCCAGGTTGTGCCGGTTGCTGGCATAGAAGATTTGAGGGCTGTTTTCATGGCCATGCTAGAGTTCTGAAGCGTTTCTTTAATTTTAAGGCGTTTTTAAGAGTTACCAATTAAGAAATTAATGCCATGACAAAAAGTTCTTAGACATTCAATCCATAAATAAATAAAAATTTAAACAAAAGATAAATATGAAAATTTGATTTTAGGAAGAAAATAACACGCTATTTCATTCCTTTACAAACTCAAAATGTATTTAATTATCCCTAATCTTTTATTTATGAAGGAGGATGTGTGAGAAATGAGGTAAATATCATTAAGTAATTGATATCATTCATTAATTTGTCATTACAAATGGCATCATTGCCTTCACTACAACCGTAAATGATACGTTTACATCACATTTATATTAAATATAACAAAAAATTTAATACAGTTAATGATACTATGTTAAGAAATGTTTTGTCTTTTTACCGATGAGACGAGAGTCTCCTGTCGAGAGCTTCAGTTTCCGTCAACCGTCGTCAACCTAACCTTCTGAAATCTCTAACCACCTCCGACCCTTCCACACCATTTCCTTTCTTGTCATCCTAGGCTACACTTCTCCTCTCTAGTTGACATTCTCGCTGTGATTCTCTGTCTCGCAACTTTTTCCTCCAGCTAGCCCGAAGTTCCCCTCTCTTAAGCCGACATCTACCCCAGGACCTTCTTCGATCCCTCTCGTTCTACCCCACTTCCGAAGATTTGGGCTAATGCTATATGGAGGCCTAAGGGATTAGTGAATACGATGATAAATGAAGATACATTATATGTCTTCCAATTCAACACTGAAGAGAATGCATAGAAAGTGTTGATTTCATGTTAGATACTTGTCAAATTTATACTTCTATTCCTATTGTAGATCAATGCTCCCATTGTGACCATCAATGGATATGAAAAGGTTCTCCCGAATGATGAGAATGCACTTATCAAAACTGTTGCAAATCAACCCATATCAGTTGCAATAGATGCTAGCAGGGACTTTCAAAACTATGAAAAGATAAGTGAAATCAAGTTGAATAAAAATAAGTGGTCAAAATTTTAAGAGGTGTAAGAACTGAAATGTAGTTTAGTGGTAAGGTAGGAGCTTTCAGTTCCTTGCACATTTTGATTCAATTCTAATATTACTGGATTTGTTCCAAACAATGTAGTTGAATTCAATTTTAATATTACTGGATTTGTCCAAACAGTGTAAATTGAATTCAATCCCAATTTTATTATTGTAATTAAATTCAATTCGTTAATGAACTCAATTTGAAGGTTTCCAAACAGCTCGTAAGTCTTATTTAATCACAACATCCATGAGACCACGTCTGCATGTTGCATTCATTCCGAACAACCCCAATCACATCTGTTCTCCAATCACAAAACAGAGGCAAACAGAGGACCCATGCAATCCATGCACGTATCAGAATCGCAGGGTAAACAACAATGCCTCTGATTGTGAAACAATCAACGGAGCCTTCTAGGCAGCCTCCCTCTTAGACTCGTGAAGAGTGAGTATATCCCCTTCTCTCACCGGTCCTTTCACGTTCCTCATGATGAACCGATTCTAGTCATCGAGAAACTTAACCTGTGTCACTTGCCCCGTATATCCAGTTAATCGACCCATGATCTTCACAACCAAAGCATGCTTAATCTGGGAATCCATCCTGAGCGAAGAAGAGACGGAGAGGAAGCACACAGGGAGCAGCCGCACAGAATCAAGTATAAGTTAACTGCGCTCCTCTTTCACCACAGTAGGTGTCAATTGCTATTAATTATACCACAGTATAATAGTAGTTGTATTTAAAAACGGTTACAACGACGGTTGCATGGGATTTGTTTTTCTTTCTCCGAATCCATGCTTCTCTTTCTCAATTCTTTCTATTCTTCGGTAGTTCTCAATTCTCCCATTTTTGTTATCAAGAACTGACCTCTCAACTGATCGATCATAACTAACAGAATTTAAAGAACTACCGAAGCGAGTGGTCTCTGTCTTCTCTTCTCTTTGTTCTATTACAACCCCCCC
>JANZLD010000237.1:88240053-88252035 GCA_026413575.1 Erythroxylum carthagenense
ACCACGTTTAACTTATTCTAATTTAGTCAAAATACTTGGAATTCTTCTTAGGTCCCACCTTCGTGACTTATCAGATTGTCTTGCTTTCTTTTTGGTTAGTTCTTGTTTTCAGGCTGGTAAGACATTTTGTTTACAAAGAGGACGACTTGATTTCAGAGGAGAGACTCTGGAACTTATACGAAAGGTGGAGGAGCCATCATAAGATTTCTCGGAGCCTGATCGAGAAATAGCAACATTTTGATGCGCTTAAAGGGAATTTAGAATATATTGACAAAGTTAATAAGATGGACAAGCCCTACAAGTTGGGATTAAACAAGTTTGCTGATATGACTAACCATGAGTTCATGCAACATTATACAGGCTTAAAGGTTAGTCACCAAAGGATGTTCCACAACCGTAACTAGGAAACCCCTTTCATGCATGAGAGGGCAAAAAAGGTTCCTGATTCAGTTGATTGGAGGAAGAAAGGAGCCGCCAATGATATTAAGAACCAAGGAAATTGTGGTAAGTATGATGGATGTCTCTGTTGCTAGTTCCATATTCCTTCGTCTAGGAAGAATATAGTTCTTGAAATCATATATATGTAACCATTTGCTTCACTTACGTGCAATCATAACCATACTAATTATTAATATTGGTATTGTTGCAGATAGCTGTTGGGTATTTTCAGTTGTTGCTCCAGTAGAGGGTATTAATAAAATTAAAACAAGTCAGCTGGTCTGCTTATCTGAGCAACAGTTGGTGGACTGCAACACTGTCAATTATGGCTGTAATGGAGGACGGATAAATGAAGCATTCAAGTACATTGAGCAAACCGGTGGATTGACAATAGAGCGTAACTATCCTTATTTAGCCAAAGATGATTCCTGCGACTCTGCCAAGGTAATTTAATTAATCGCCAGGGGAGCTGGGCTTTGGCACATAATGGGGCATCCAATTCTGATTAAGAAGTGGCAGTCTGGAGTTACCTTGGATAGGAATAGGATTACCTCCTTATTGTTATGGGTTAATATTCACAAGGTTAATTTGGAGTATTGGTCTCCGAAAGGGATGAGTTACATTATGAGTAAGATAGGCAAACCTTTAGGACTTGATGAGAATACGACCTTATTGAAGCGGATTGGGTTTGCTAGAGTTTGTATTGATGTAGATATATCGAGGAAGTTACCAGATACATACAATCAGAATAACATACATGTGGAAACTGAAGATGAAAGAAGAGAAGCAAGTTTGGAAAAGGAAATAACAGAAGGAGGGACAACAGATGAATGTAGTAAGCCCAAATCAAGAGAAGGATCTTCGTGTTAATGGAGGGCTATCTCTGGAAGTACAAGTTTCGCACAACCTTTCTTCGAAGGAGAATTATGAGATGGGTTATGAACCACTGGAAAAGATTTAGGAGGAGCTTCATATGGTAGCAAGTGGAGTACCACTAATGGGGGATACCCAAGGGCAGGGGTAACTGGTGATAAGTTTGGCACCGGATGATATATCAATCAATAAAACAGGATATAGAAAGACTATCGACACTCCGGTGAGGGAAAAAGGGGAAACTTCTGGCATCAAAAGTGACTCAATAAGTATAACACTGGGGTTGCAAAGGAAGTATAAGAGAAGAAGGGACGGTAAAAAGAAAAACATGATTAAGGTTGCAGTATGGAATGTTAGAGGCCTTAATAGTTTGAATAAACTATTTGCAGTTCAGGAGTTCATCAAGAACAAGAAGTTAGATTTTATTGGTTTATTGGAAACCAAAATAAAGAGGGAGCAATTGGAGAAGATTTTATGGTTCCTAGACAGAGGATGGGGGGTTTTGAGCAATCATGCTCATCATTTCAACGGAATAGTGGTTATAGGCTTCAATCCTGAGACAATGGATGTAGTGCAACTTATTGAAACAGATCAGTTGATACATTGTCATGTCTTACTTAGAGCTACTGGGACTAAGATTGGCATTACAGTGTTGTATGCAGCCAAACATAAGTTCCAAAGACGACAAGCTTGGCAAGAACTGGAGAACACTAGCCATCTCATGAGGTTGCTATGGATGATGTTAGGTGACTATACCTGTATCCTCAAGTTTGAAGAAGCAAGGAGTGGCAGAAGTTGGAACCAAATCGACTTTCAAGAACTTCAGGAGGTGGTGAAGAGAACGGGATTGGCTGATCTGAAATGGTATGATAATGCTTATACTTAGACCAATAAGCAATTGGGAGATTGGTTTTTGCTGAAAAAATTGGACTAATGTATGATTAATGACAAGTGGTTAAAGACCTACCCTACAAGTAGCGCTTTGTTTGATGATCCATTGGATTATAGTCCAATTGTAGTGGAGCTGCTAATAGGCGTAGGAGGATGAAGACCCATTTAGGATCTTCAATCACTTGACGGATAATCCTAACTTCAAAGGCATACTTATCGAGGAGATGCTGGGGGCCATACCTATATCAAAAGGATATCAAATCACCATGAGACTCAAAGCCTTACAGAATCGACTGAAATTGCTTAGTAAGAAAGCAGTCCATCAAGACTTGAAATCTCTAGCTGAAGCTTTATAAGAGCTAAAGCAATGTCATAAGAGAATATTAGATAGACCAGAAGATTTGCAGCTAAGAACATAGGAAGATGCATTGGTGAAAAAATGCAATCTACTGCAGAATAGTACCGATACTCTACTAAAGCAAAAATCTCATATGCTCTAGCTGAAGGAGGATAAGAGATGTACTAAGCATTTTATGAGCTCAATTTCAGCTAGGAGGAATAAGAATTCTATTTGATTGTTGGAACATGATATGGGGCGGATCCTGGAGGACATTGAAAGGAAGAAGAAGGTTGTCTTAGAGTACTTTACTCTACAATTTAGGATTGTAATGCCAATTAAAGATATGCCCACGGAGGTTCTAGCAGGGCTTAAATAACTTGATGAAGACAACAAAGTGGCGTTGGTAAGAGATATAACAAAGGAAGAAATTAGAAATGCTATTTTTTCAATGAACCCTGACAAAGCCCCAGGTCCGGATGGTTATATTGGGAGACTTTTTCAAAAACATTGGGATATTGTAGGAGAAAAAGTGGTAGCAGCAGTGGATGAGTTCTATAAGAGAGGAACAATCCTCAAGGAATGGAACAAAACATTTATCTACCTTATTCTCAAACAAAGTAATGCAAGGAAGATGGAACAATTCAAACCCACAGATTGATGTAACTTTCTTTATAAAACCATCATAAAGATCCTAGCTAATAGGTTGAGATTGAGCCTAGGGAAGTGATAAACCCCTGACTACGTTTTCTAGAAGGAAGCCACATACTAAGTAGTTTTAATTGTTTTAGGACTGTTTTACATATTCTAGATAGGAGTCAGTTACGTATTCTAAATAGGGGTCAGCTATGTTTACTAGTTAACTTAGAACTCTATTCAGTAGTTAGATAATTAGAAGGTCAGTCATTCTAGGCAATTAGTTATGTTAATTGTCTATAAATATTATACATGCAGAAATATTAATAAGAGGAATACGAACTCTTATTTGTGGAGATTCTCCCATTGACTATTATTCCTTCTTAAGTGAGATTCTTGCTTATAGAGAGCTTAATAGATTTTTATTTTGTTTCTATCTTTCGAAATACCTAGTCCCTACCAATTTGGTATCAGAACCGGTTCGAATATGGTGAACACACGCTCATCTTCTTCTTCTGGTCAACCAAACCCACAAAACACCCAGAACCCACAATAACCACAAAATCTGCAGAATCCCACTCCTAACCTGACTGAAGCTCTTTTGTTGCAACTTTCTGACATGGCTGCCCAGTTGAGCAATCTCAACTCAGAGATGCTTGCTCTGAAGGCATCCTCTAGTAAGATTCCTCATGTTGAAGGTAGTCTCGGTAATCAAGATAGGGGCAAGGCACATGTGCGGAGCTCTGATGATGAGGACGATTTTGACACACCATGGTGGCTGAAAAATCCGTCCAAGCGTCTGTCAATTAAGATTGAGTTTCCCAAATTTGAAGGTGGGGACCCGAGATGATGGATTTTGAGGGCTGAAAAATACTTTCGTTATTATCACACACCTGATGAGATGAAGGTCGACATCGCTGCCATGTACCTTGAAGGGGACGCTCTCGATCTCTTCGCATGGATCAACACTGAACGAACTTTGCTTTATTGGGAGGAACTCACATAGACGTTTCAAGAGCATTATGGTCCAGCAGAGTTTCAAAACCCAGACGAGTATCTCTGTGGCATCAAACAATCAAGAACGGTGCAAGAGTATTGTCAAGAATTTGCTAAGCGATTTGCATGAGTGAAGAATTGGCCAGAGCACTGTCTCTTAGGTGTTTTTCTCAACGGCATGAAGGAGGAACTCAAGGCAGATGTCCACATCCATAAGCCAAGAATGATTTACAAAGCAATGAGCTTGGCGATTGGATATGAAGCCAAAATTCAGATAGGGGTGGGCCTAAATCGGGTGGTTCAATCAACTTGACCCGACCCAATCCCAATACCACTTGGGTTACACGTGATTCACGTTTTTCTGAAGCAAAAACCCAGTTAGCAACGAACACAAGCACGTCTTCTTCAGCATAAAATTTGACTACAAGTTCGTGGGATGTTGAGAAGTAGAAACGACGGGATAAAGGACTCTGTTTTTGATACAATGAGAAATTTCAGCCGGGTCACCGTTGCAAGACTGGTACTTTAAAAATCATGGAAATCACTGAAGAAGAACCAGTAGCTAATTTTGAATCTTAAAATGAAGAGGATTCAGAGATGCAGGCCGAAATCTCCTTCCATGCTATCTTGGGCAGTAACTCAAGTTTAACTATGAAGTTACAAAGGATATTGAACCAAAGGACAGTAATGATTCTTGTTGACAGTGGTTCTACCCACAATTTAGTGGCTCAAACACTTATTTCAAAATTGAAATTACCCACTCAATCTATCGCTTCTTTTGGGGTCCAAATTGGAGATGGGTCATTGATTTGTTGCAATAAAGTGTGTAGACAGCTTCAAATTCAGATTCAAGATTTACAAATTGTGGGTGATTTTATTCCATTCATTCTTGCGGGTGTCGACATAGTTTTAGGAATTGAATGGTTAGCTTCCTTAAACACCGTGCAAGCAAATTGGCAGCAAATGTTCATGATTTTTTGGGTTGATGGCCGAAGATACAAATTGTAAGGGGTACCTCGAAATTCAACTTCTAGTATAGAGCTAAAGGTAATGACTAAGAAAACGGAATTTTCAGGAAGTTTGTGTCAAAAACCCACTGATATTGATGGCCTACTTCAAGATTTTTCATATATATTCGCCGAACCTACCTATCTACCACCTCTTTGTAGTCACACTCATGCCATCAATCTTCATCCTAATACTCAACCTCCAAACATACGGCCATATAGATATCCTTATTTTCAGAAGGATGAAATTGAAAGGCAATTTGCTAACTTGTTATCTAAAGGATTCATCCGGCCTAGCTCTAGTCTGTTCGCGAGCCCTGTACTGCTAGTCAAGAAAAAGGATGGTTCATGGAGAAAGTGTATAGACTATCGGGAACTCAATCACATCACTATTTCTGATAAGTATCCTATACCTAATGTGGATGAGTTGCTCGACGAACTTCACGGTGCTGCCTATTTTCCAAATATTGATCTTCGCTCGGGTTATCATCAAATTTGAGTTCAACCTGAAGATATTCACAAAACGGCACTCCGAACACACTCCGACCATTATGAATTTACTGTGATGCCATTTGGCCTCACAAATGCTCCTTCCACATTTCAAGCGGTAATGAATGATCTCTTCCGTCCCCATTTGAGGTGTTTCGTCTTAGTGTTCTTTGATGATATTTTAATTTATAACACTTCTCTTCACCTTCATAAGTTTCATTTGGAAGTGGTCTTTAATTCATTACGCTCACATGCATTTTATGCTCATACTAAGAAGTGCACTTTTGCCCAACGACAAGTGAATTTTTTGGGACACATTGTCTGGCAAGTAGGTGTTGGTGTTGACCCGGAGAAAATTATGGTTGTACAGCAGTGGCCATCTCCAACCACTATCAAAGAGCTTTGTGGTTTCCTTAGACTTACAGGGTATTATAGACGGTTTGTGCAGAATTATGGAATCATTGCTAAGCCACATACTAATCTCACCAAGAAGGATGCATTTAGCTAGAATGAACGAGCTGAAATTGCATTTAAGAAGCTTAAGGATGCATTGACAACAGTGCTAGTCTTGAAACTCCCAAATTTTCAATAGTCTTTCACTATTGAATGTGATGCTTCTATGGAAGGGATTGGAGCTGTTCTCATGCAACAAGAGCACCCTATAGCGTATTTCAGTAAGGGACTCTCTTACTCTAATCGATATAAGTCAGCCTATGATCGTGAATTACTAGCTCTTGTGCTTGATGTCCAAAAGTGGAAACATTACTTAATTGGTCATTACTTCTATGTCAAGACTGATCACAGCAGTCTTAAACGTTTGCCTGAGCAGCGAATTTCTACGAATTCTCAGTAGCGTCTAATTTTGAAGTTACTACCCTTTGATTTCACTATATTATATAAAGCGGGGAAGGATAATGGGGCAGCTGATGCGCTCTCCCGGAAGCCACAACAATTTGATTTCTTCAATTTAATCATGCCTGTACCTCTAGATTTTTCTGATTTGCAGGAAGCATATCTCCAGGATGATCGCACCAAGAATCTCATTTCAGACTTACAGAAAGATCCATCTTCACATTCTAATTTTCAGTGGTCAGCCAATAAACTCTTTTACAAAGGCAAGTTGGCAATCCCTTCTAACTCCAACTTACGTGCAACTCTTTTGGTTGAAGCACATGAAACACCCATTGGAGGACATGGAGGTTATTTGAAGACTTTAAAGAGGCTTTCTGATCAGTTTTATTGGCCTCACATGAAGAAGGATGAGCGCAACAAATATGAAACTCTTGCACCTGCTAGTCTTTTACAGCCACTACCCATTTCAGAAAAAATTTGGGAAGATATTTCCATTGATTTTGTAATTGGGCTGCCTAAATCCAAAGGTGTTGACACTATATTTGTAATAGTTGATCGCTTGAGTAAATACAACCATTTTTTGCCACTTTCTCATCCATATATAGCTAAAATAGTAACTGGAATCTTCTGCAAGGAAGTTGTTCGTCTCCATGGCATTCCTCATTCCATAGTTTCTAACCGAGATTCAATTTTCCTAAGTTCTTTTTGGCAGGAGATGTTTCGACTTAGTCAAACTCGTTTACGGATGAGTACTTCCTACCATCCTCAAACCGATGGACAAACAGAAGTTGTCAACCGATGCTTAGAGGCCTATTTACGTTGTTTTGCTCATGAACAGCCCAAAACATGGAGTTCCTACTTATGCTGGGCTGAATACTCATACAACACTGGTTTTCATGTTTCTACAGGTACTACATCTTTCAAAGTGGTTTGTGGTATGAACCCACCACCTCTACATCCATTTGTGAAAGGTGAGACTGCTGATGCTGAATTAGAAAACCAATTATTAATGAGAGATGTAATACTGAAACTGCTAAAAGATAATCTTATTAAGGCTCAAGCACGCATGAAATATCAACATGACAAGAAGCGTAGGGAACTTTCTTTTAATGTTGGTGATTATGTCTTGCTACGCATTTAGCCCTTTAGACAAAAATCTCTATCCAAGCAGCACTATGAGAAGCTATCTCCTCAATTTTTTGGGCCCTACAAGGTTCTACGAAGGCTAGGTTCAGTAGCCTATGAGTTGGAACTTCCACTAGATGCACGAATTCATCCAATTTTCCATATTTCCTTGCTTTGCCCTACTCATGGTGTTCTACCACCATCATCACCAGGTCCACCACCCATTTCTGCTGATTGGGAATTGCGATTGTAACCAGAACGTGTGCTTGACCATCGCTGGACTTCTATACAAGATTTGGAGTTATTAGTAGCTTGGCGAAGTCGACCTCTTGAAGATGCTTCTTGGGAAGACTATAACCTATTGGTTGCTCAATATCCAAATTTTCACCTTAAGGACAAGGTGTCTTTCGAAGGGGGGAGACGTGATAAACCCCTGATTACGTATTCCAGAAGGAAGCCACATACTAAGTAGTTTTAATTGTTTTAGGACTGTCTACATATTCTAGATAGGAGTCAGTTACGTATTCTAGATAGGGGTCAACTATGTTTACTAGTTAACTTAGAACTCTATTCAATAGTTAGATAATTAGAGGATCAGTCATTCTAGGCAAATAGTTATGTTAATTGTCTATAAATATTATACATGAAGAAATATTAATAAGATGAATACAAACCCTTATTTGTGGAGATTCTCCCATTGGCTATTATTCCTTTTTAAGTGAGATTCTTGCTTATAGAGACTTAATAGATTTTTATTTTGTTTCTATCTTTCGAAATACCTAGTCCCTACCAGGAAGATAATTAGCCCAGAACATAATGCTTTCATCAAGGGGAGATCAGTAGGAACAAATATCTTACTATGCTAGGATCTGTTAGAGGGCTATCACTCTAAGAGGAGAATGAGGAATTGCACAATAAAAATGGACCTTGCAAAGGCCTATCCCTCAATCAACTAGAGCTTTCATTTTTCTATATTGAAGGCAGTCGACTATCCTCCTTTGTTTAGAAAATGGGTTGAGGAATGGGTAACTACTACTTTTACGACAATTTTGGTGGATGAGGAACCTACGAAAAGCAAAGAAGGGCTTGAGGCAAGGGGACCTATTATCCCCTTACCTGTTTGTCCTATGCATGGAGGTTTTGTCAACTCTTCTTATAAATACCATACGACAGCGCCCAGAGTTCTAGTTCCATGGTAGATGTAAAGGTACGAAGATCACAGATCCAGCTTTGCAGATGATCTCTTATTATTTTGCAAAGTTGAGAAGAACTTAATTGATATAATGTTGCAAGAATTAAAGGATTTCCAAAATATTTCAGGCTTAAGATGCAACCCTCTGAAGAGCTGTTTCTATTTATCTTGCAACTCAAGTAGAGAGGTAGTATCTAAAGCTATTGAGATGGGATTAACATAAGGCAATTACTCTTCAAATACCTGGGAGTATCAATTTCTCAAAGAATAATCAATGTTGTGGATTGTAAACCTCTATTGGACTCAATTCACAGCAGAATCAACTTATGGAGCAATCGTTTCCTTAGCTATAGGTGCAGACTACAGTTAATTCAGACAATACTAAGCAATCTTACCACTTATTGGATCAACCTTTTATCCATTCCCAAAAGTATCCTCAAGGAAATTGACAAAAGGCTTAGGGAATTCTTATGGGACGAATCAAACCAAGGCAGAAGCAAAGGGAAGATCAGTCGGGACAAAATTTGCAGACCTAAGTAATAAGGGGGATTAGGCATTCATTATGCAAGGATGAATCATAGGGTGAATAGGGGGTGAAATTTGTAGTGGTTGTGCTACAAAAAGGAGGATTTATGGGTGAAATTGATACACTATGTATTCATTAAGCATAAGAGTATCTCGATCCTACAGTCAAGACAGGATATGTCAGGAACTCTAAAATAAATTCTAAAGACCAGACAATGGATGTAGAGTCAGGTGTTTCACAGGATTAAGAATGGAGAAAGCATGTCTTTTTGGTATGATAATTGGCACTGTAAAGGTCCTATATATAAAGTGGAGGAGGTACAGGGCTTGAAATTGTTTGTGAATCCAACTACTAAAGTAAGTTTGCTTATTCGAAATAATCACTGGATATGACCCTTCCACAATAGTAGAAGTGCTAGTCTCATCATGGAAGAGTTGCCAGGATGTCAGAAAAGAAAGCAGGATGAAATTCAATGGCTAGCAGATAACTCAAGAAAGTTCAACAAAAAAGCTTGTAAAACACTGTTATAGGCTATATAGAGTACAAGGCTAGAATGGGTAGTCTTAGTATAGGAAAATGATCTTAACCCAACTCATTCATTCATCTTATGGATAAGAATTAATAGAGGGTTGCTTACAAGGGATAAGATCAGGCTCTTCATTAGCAATTTGAACTGTGAATTATGTAATGCAAAATTGGAAAGTTTGGAGTACCTCATGATTACATGCAGGTATACTAGACAAGTCTGGGATCGGTTGCAAAATATATTCAATGTGGCCCGACCAACGGATTCTTAGAGTGAAACTATTGCTTGGCTGGGAAAAATTAGAGTGCATAATGCAACTGATCTAAAAGCCATTAGGTTAAGTTAGGCAGCTTCAGTGTACTACATATGGAGTGCAATTGTAGAGTATTAAAAAAAAAAGACAGTAGAAGCAGTGAGAAGGTTTTCTAGGCCATCTTCCTTCATTGCAGATTGACCATGTTAGCCGAAGGAATAGCTGCAAATCTGACAAGTAGCATGAAGAGCAGATGGAGATCGACGTAATACAAGACTAAGTGGTCTCGCAAATTCCCTCATTCTCAAGATGTAGATGATTACTACGAACCTTAATTCTCTATAATTTAGATTCTATAGATCATACTTGTTTTGTTCTCTAGATTGTATATATTTCTTATAATAAAATATATTAATTTTTTAAAAAAAGAGACATTTGCTAATGTAAAAATAACTATAATTGGAAAAATTCAAAACTAATCCAATTTAATCCTTTAATTAATGATGTTCGATGTAACATGTCAAGTCATATCAACATGATTTAATGGAAGAGAATAGAAGAGATGACTTTGAGTAACGGGATGAGATCCTCTGTTCCATCTCTTTTGTTCCTATTCTATGCGATCCCTTCTCAACCACAAATTTCACAATAATAAATGGGATAGAGAGAAATTTGTGACCGAGAAAGGATAACACAGAATAAGAATAGAGGGGATGGAATGGAGGATCTCGCCCCTTGAGTAACCCTATATAGTCTTCCTAATAAAATTGCTAGCATATGTATCTTTTGCTAAGTAAAAGCTAATTTGTTAGTGGGTCCTATTTATTGGTATATCATATTAATATCGTCAACTAGAAGATTAATGATGGGCTAATTTTATAATAAATTAAAAGTTTGAGTATTTTATTACTATTTTAATAATTTTGATTAGTATTATAAAGTCAAGCGAAGTTCATAATTTTAAATATCAATTTGGCCTAAACTTTAAAGGATAACATTCATTTGTCTCTTGCATAGATAAACTAAACTGCCTGAATGAAAATTCAAATATTTGTCATATTCATCGATAGCTAGCAAAGCCTCAGAAGTGTAGCTGTCTAATAAAAGAAACGATTCAAGGTCATGATCATCAAGATCAACAATGAACTATATTTCTTGAATAGCATGCTTGATTCCTTTTATTGTTCTTCATGAGACAATTATTTGCGAAATGTCACCTTTTGAATATAGAACTAGAGCACAAATTGGATTTTATAAAGGCATGCTTTCATCTAAAATAGTTTCATCTAAAATAGTGATGCTTTTTGTGCTCTTTCATTCTCTTATATTTAAAGAAATGAGATTTTTCACTCATTATTACAAAGACAAAAAGATTTAGGAAATTTAATCTGCAAATTTGGATTTTGGCAAATATTTTCATTCTTGAGTTAATGATCCATAAACTATTGCAAAAATTGTTTTTGAGTACACATTTTTATCTGGAGCTTCCATCATCGTTTCATGAATTTTAACAAAAGTTGGTTCCTCTAGTCATTTTGGTTGTTGGCTAATGATTTGTTGAGTCTCCTAACAGGATTCATATTTTTGTAATAAGTAACTAATATTTATTTTATTTTATGAGGTTGAAGGTCTTTCTTCTGGTAAAAACATCATTTCATTCTAAAGACTTTTGCTCATGAGACATTATTACAATGATCACGAGGACCATAAAATTCAAAATATATAAATCCCATTGCAGTTTTTGTAAGTTTTCTTCTCATCATGATCAGTATGGTCCATTTATAAAGTTTATGCCCTACCCACTAATCTTGGTTGCCCATCTACCGACCCTTCTTCTCTGT
>JANZLD010000237.1:88252135-88274212 GCA_026413575.1 Erythroxylum carthagenense
ATGTATACGATTATATGTTGTTTTATGCATGTGTTTTATACGTCGATTTTGTATGAAATGCATGCTGGAGTTTTACAGTTTTGACCATATTGTAAAATTCAAGTTGCCGATAAGTGTCACATTTAGTTGTGAATTGTCTGAGATGTTCGTGAACTTGAACTCCTAGACATTTTACTTGCACATGTCTCATTTTAGTTTCTTTGTTGTTAAAGATATTAGATCTCGTCTTCTAAATTATTCACTCGAGAAGATATCTTCAAAGCATTTTGTTCTGAATAATAACATTATTTGTTTTCCAACTGAAAACTCTCTATGTATCGTTTGACATTTTAACTGCACCATTAGGAGATATGAGTACTGATTCAAGAGCTTTAGGCCAATGTTAAAAATTATCTTTAGTGTATGCTTTAAATGATACAATATTTTTCACGAAATTAAATATCGTGACAACAGTAAGCATTTATGTTGACAAACCATTTTTAGAGATCCAAATATGCGTAGTTGATCTAGCCTGAGATAAGAATGGATTGTATTGTGAGGATGAAGCTTGTATAAATCTTTAAGATCTTGGATATGATACATAATAGTCAAATATACGAAATAGTTCACCCAACAAAAAAAAGCATGATCTTTGTAATTTATAGGCCATTAGTGCTGAGTGCAAGGCAGCTAGCACCAACAATACGAATGTGTTTTATGTTTTTTTAAGCCACTTTAAATGTCGAAACAATATTCTTTACACTATTTTAAATTTTCAGGTCAGCAGTTTGAAAAAATAAATTCTTTATCTAATTTAAAAAGTATCTATTTATAAGTATAAATAAATTATAAAATGAGTTATAGGACGAAATAACATGCTGTGACTTAAATAAACACATTATTCTGGTCTCAAACACACAGCAGGAACCAAAATATTAAAATAATTTAAATTGGTTTTTACCTTTTAAGTACATTATGCACACAACCTAAATGACTTGCGTACCAATACACGGCGTGTCTAAGTCTATGAATTGGGCTTTATATAACTTCTAAGTTTTGGGGTTGTAAGCTATCCTGTGCTTAAGTGGACATCACAGTTAGGCAGACTTCCTATTCGTTCTTTCTTTCTTGTCTGCAAGGAGTGGCATGGTAATAATAACCATTTCCTGAACAAGTACATCCCCAGAATCTCAATCTTTGTATTCAAGATTAATTTTCCAACTCTCCCGGATCAAGAAAAAGATGTTTATTACGTACAAATTTAGTTAAATATACAATTCTCTGTTCACGCTGTCAAAGAAACTAGTCTCAAGAAAAAAGTGGCAGTCTCTGCTCTCCGGAGGCATATTGAATAATACTTCTCTTAAGCGGCGGTATACGGTGCGCAGCATGAAGTGCAGCAGCTCTTACTATATTTAGAGGCCCAAAATCAACTGAGTATGCCTTCTGAAAGCCATCCAGAATTGCCATCATTGAAACATTTGAAGGTTTCCTCTCTGCTTCATATTTTTTCAACAGTGATACCTGCATAAGTCAAACAAGTGTTTCCTGCATGTCAAACTTTAGCATCAAAGAAAATGAAGCAGACCAGATTATTTGAGATAAGTGAGGAATTTATAGCCTCTCTCTTCTTCTCTTATTGATTTTTTTAGTGCTAGTTGTTAGTCATCTTACAAAACTCTGCTGCCAAAATAGAAAAAGTCCTAAACCGGTCAAATGCTTTGCACTTTCTGGATGATACAATAACAAAAATATCTCAAATGAAAAGTGACCAACTCTATTAATTTCAAAAATATATTCATTCTCAAACATGTGATATCTGTGGGCGATTAATACCACTTATTAAACAGAAATTATCAACATAAACAGAGATTACTATGACACAAAACTGATATACAGAAAACATACAAAGATGAGGTCGGAGTAAAGAAATTCTCACTTGCATGGATTATTTAATTTGAGGCATATGGTAAAAAGAAAAAGAAAAGCATGATAATCCATGAAATTCGAAGCAGAACTAAAAGATTCATGAGATAGATTACCTCCCCAATGTCCGTGCCTATGGCAATGCCCTCAGCAATGATTTTAGAAAGGCTCGATGCATCTCCAAAACCCAAATTAACTCCTTGACCAGCTAAAGGATGAACGCTGTGTGCTGCATCACCAATCAGAACAGTGCGTTTTGATGCATAGTGATTAGCATGCTTTAAAGATAATGGAAAGACCATTCTTGAAGAAGCCAACTTGACCACTTTGGGAGGAATTTCAAATGACTGGTTAGTGGATAATGTTACATTTTGTCTAGGCCATGAAAACAAGTCTGCAATATCTAAAACACTAGGCTTAGGATGAGGACCGTATCCATAATCCAATGCGTGATTTACAGCTTTGACAAAATCATCGTCATTCATTGTTTTGTGATCTGATGATTCCTTTGGACTCATAGTCCAAACGATATTGCTGAACCTGTCCCCCATTGGCAGAAGTGCAATAGGACCAGATGGAAGAAATCTTTGCCATGCACACCGGTTCTCCACAAGATGCTCTACAGTGCATATGACTGCATTCTGAGAGTAGTTCCACCCTGTTGTTTTAAATCCCGCCAACTCCCTAACTTGTGACTTAGATCCATCAGCTCCAACCTGCAATCAAGGTAATATAACTTGAAAGTGACCAATATGCTTTGGAAAGAATTTTCTGGTAGGTCTTCGCCTAACTAAAGAACAGTTTTGGGTTAAAAACAAATCAGTACCAGAATTTCATTAAAGAATGCAAATTAATTACCACCAGTTTTGCATATAAGCTGCTGCCATCACTCAGTTCTAGCTTTGCTAGATCTCCCCTAGCATACATTGCCTCCATGGATGAAGCTTTGTCCAATCCTGATGATGAAGAACTTGAACACAGAGACATTGAAGCTAATCGAGAATGATAAATTGTCTTCTGGAAATCCGTGTCCTGTAGGTTTAACATCTCAGTTTGATGAACTATAGAAAGAACATCAAGTGAAAAAATTCAGGAAAGGAGAGGGTGAGAGGATATGCAGACGACTCTGGAGAAAGACTTTTTTATTCACTCAATTTACTTGTTTGAAGTAAACAGACCTACGTAGGAAATATGAAAACAGGTGTAGAAAAGAAAGCATCATCACTAGCATAAATATCATAATTCTTTAACTGATTTCGTTTATTCTTCCAGAAAAAGGAAAGGAAATAGAAAAAGAAGTGAAACAACATACAATCCCCTTGCCCCTTGCCCATTGCTTGCAAAAGAAGAAAGGAAAAGGGACAAAAGAAAGAAGTATAAAAATGCCAAAATTAATCTAGACTTAGAAGCACTGAAATGTTTTTTTTTTCTTTTTTTCTTTCAAAAATTAATAGATTTCATTATCATTTGAGCTTACTGAACTTTGCAACAACATTGTCGTGATTGACACGTGAGATTAAACAAGGGGAGGAAAAAGTTTGGAAAAAATGGTCATTTTAGGACTTCTGTGTCTTTTTAAGATTTTCTATTTAGTTTGTATCCTGTAATCATGGGATCTGATTATCCTATTTAGTTCGATAGCACCTAATCATAGGATCTCATTTATTTCTGTTCCCTTTCTAGTTGTATCCTATTGTAGACTTGTAAGGAATGCATAAAATATGCTCTCAAATATCAAATTATGTCATGATATCAAAGCTATAAAGCTTAAAATTTTTGGAAAATTTCGATCTGGGTGTCTGGCCTTCATTGCTGACAGTCTTGTGATTTTGACCAGCCTTAACTTTTTTTTTTAAAGCAACTAGCCTTAATTGCCTTAAAATCGTTTTTTTCTTTCATGAAGATGTTAGGGGTAGTAGAAATAACCTCTACAACACTATTATGAATTCAAGAGCTATTGACCATATAACCCACTCAGCAAACCTTTGTTTCTACATATTTCCCATGTCTAAGTAATAGAAAATTTGTGACAACTGATACTGGTGAAGTGGAGTTTTCCAAGTTCTAAGAGTGTGATCATCTCTGATTCTAGACCTACTCCTGATATCAGGTTTTGTGTTGTAAAGGCTCTAGTAACGGTATATCTATCCCTTTCTAATTGTTTCATCTTTCTTGCTACATACATTATGACTACTGCTTTTAACTCTTGAATGCATCTTTATTATGACTGTTTGCAAGTTTTGTTTTGTACGTGAATTTCTTAACAAGTGCATCTTGTTGACAAGTTAGGCATCTTTTTGATAAACTATTATTATGTTGCTACATTTTTATTTTATTTTATTTGTTTTTCTGAAGTTATTATTTTATTTTAATTGTTTATTATTACTTTATTCTAAGTATTTATTAGTTTTTTTAATGTATTTAGTTATTTTATAACATCTTTTATGTTTATTTGAATAAAATAAATGAATTATTTATTTATTTTAGTTTTATTTATTTACTTTTTTTAACCTACATCACTTATTGTAGTTTTTTGTTGTATTATTACCATACTACGTACTTTTTTTTTCATTATCACATTTGCATATGGGTTTACCGGAAACAGCTTCTCTACTCTGTAGGAGTAAGGCTGCGTATTATCAGACCTTCCCAAACTCCACATTGGTACGAGATTCGGACTGGGTGTAATGATAATGATGATAGTTCATTGACCATTGTACCAAGCATAGGGGATAAAAAGATCAGTTTATTATCAACCTTAAAACAAATTCATCATGTCCCTAGATTATTGACGAACCTTATCTCTATCAACAAACTCACTCAAGATTTGAATTGTTATGTGATTCTTCATCATAATTATAGTGTATTTCAAGACAAGGATTCAGAAAATGATGGCCTCTACTACCTTAAAGAATTTAACCAATCAAACAAGATTAGGGCAGTTTATCTCACTCCTTTTTTTCAAAATCTTTTTCATCCAATAAAGATAAAATTTGGCTCCACCATTACTGACTTAGACCTCCA
This sequence comes from Erythroxylum carthagenense, assembly GCA_026413575.1. Lineage (NCBI taxonomy): Eukaryota > Viridiplantae > Streptophyta > Magnoliopsida > Malpighiales > Erythroxylaceae > Erythroxylum > Erythroxylum carthagenense. The sequence continues at coordinate 88,257,065 of JANZLD010000237.1, forward strand.
TCCTTTAGAGTTATTAAAAATTTTTCCTTCTTTATTTAAGGGTCTAAATGTTGACAGTTTTCATTGTGAAGCGTGTAAGCTTGCCAAATACAAACGTGTATCTTTTTCAATTAGTAATCAATTAAGTTTTATCCCTTTTTATCTCATTCACATATGTTTGGTAAAAAGAATAATCTTCTCCTTTGAGAATAATCAAAAATAAGAGTAAAAGGAGTTTAGGAGCTCGACAGGACTCTTATTGTCTAGAACACGCGAGGGTAGTCTATTGATCATATAGGTGGCATTAAGAACTGCTTCACCCCAATAAGATTTAGGGACATTTCCTTGAAAAAGTAAGGCCCGAGTGGTATTAAGTAGGTGTCTATTTTTTCTTTCAGTCACTCCATTTTGTTGAGGGGTATTAACACAGGATGAATCATGAATAATACTATGTGATTGGAAGTAAGGATAAGATTTGGTTAAAATATTCTCTAGCATTGTTTGTCTAAAAACCTATATCTTTACCCCAAACTGATTTTGAATCATTGAATGAAAATTTGAAATAACAGTCCCTATATCAGATTTTTGTTTAAGGAGAAATAACCATGTAACCAGAATACAATCATCAATCAAAGAGACAAAACAACAGGCTCCAAAAATATTGGGTATAGTGGATGGACCCCATATGTCACCATGAATCACAAGAAAAGGATGAGAAGCTCTTTTATTATTAATAGGAAAAGATACATGAGTTGGTTTTGCCAATTTACAAGTTTCACAATGAAATTTAGAGATATCTAATCCTTGAAACAAGTGGAGAAACATAGTTTTTAGAACTCTAAATGATGGATGACCTAGACAAAGCTGGTGCAACCAAATGGAATCCTTATTTGAAGAGCTAAGGAAGGATGAAGGTGTATTTATCTTAGCTTTTTGTTATGGTTCAAGGTGATACTGACCATTCCATTCCTTAGCAAGTCTAATCCTCTTCCCCTTATCCTAGTCTTGAAAAACACAGCAGGGAGGAGAAAAAATGGTAACACAATTAAGGTCATTAGTAAGCCTTTGGATAGAGATTAGATTGGCTGATAATTTTGGTACATGTAGGGCATTTTTTAGAGTGAGCGTAGGGCTCAATTTTATGTCTCCATAACCGGCAACAGTAGCTAATTCTCCATTGATAACTATGATTTTCCTATTACTTGGACTGGGGTCGTATGTGTGAAAAAACTGTGATATAGGGGTCATGTGGTCTGTGACATCGGAGTCTATAATCCAAGGGCTATTGTAGCACTTAATTTCTGAGGTGTCTGTATACAAAGAGAATGTAGCTTTACTTGAGAGAGCAAAGGAACATGTAGCTTTCGGCTGTCCAAAAGAACTCAACAAACCTCTTAATTTCTCAATCTCTTCATCACTAAGACTCCCTGCTGCTAGATTTTCTTCATGTTCCTTCTGTTCAACCGAATGTGCTCGTGGTCGTGATTGATCACCTCAATTTCCCTATTCACAACTTGGTGGCTTCCCATTTAATTTCCAGCAGGTCTCCTTTGTGTGTCTCGGTTTTTTGCGGTAATTGCACCATAGATTATACTTAATTTCCTTCCACACGATGCCCTTTCCAGATTGCTTAGGCTGGACTTGATCACTCATTCCTTTGTCATGTTTATTTGTCTTTATCACCATTGTTGACCCATCCATCTTTTGGGGCTCAAGCATCAGGTTTCTTCTGCTCTCCTCTGCTCTAATCAGGGAAATAGCCTCTTCTAGTGCGGGTATGGACTCCCTTCCAAGAATTTGAACCCTGACTTGATAAAATTCAAGATTTAATCCAGCCACGAAATCATAAATACGCTCTACTTTTCATCTCAATGACCTGATAATGGTCAAGTTCTTGCCACAGAGTTTGCAAAGTATTAGCATATTCTGTGACTGATTTGTCTCCTTGCTTGGTGGCATGGGATTTGATCTTAATTTCATAGATTTGAGCAGCACTGCACGCCTTTGAATACATACGTTGAACACAAGCCCAATCTCCTTTGCAGTGTTTAAAAGCATGAACGTATCATTGATTGAAGGTTCCATGGAGTCCCACAATCATGACATGATTATGGAGTCCTCTTCTTCCCATGTTTCTGTTATGGAATTCCCTGTTGCTGGTCCTGATCTTAGCATATGATCAAGCTGCCCTTTCCCTTTGATATAGATGCGAACAAGAAGTGACCACTTGAGGTAATTCTTGCCACTGATTCTGTTGGAGGCACGAACATTCTGTAGTTCCCCAATTTTCTGGACAGAGAGATTCATCTGGGCTGGAAATAGTGGTTTGAGAAGTTCCAAAATTTTCCATGATGAAAGAAGGGGAAAGATTGGAAAATTGGGTAAAATAATAGTTACAGAGATTGAGAAATCTGACAAGAATGAGCAGCAATGAAGGCTGACTAGGGCAACAATGAAGGCCATACCGAGAAAAACAAAGAATACTTCAAGAAAACTTAGGGCTCTGATATCATGTTAAGATTTCCAGGAAGACCTTTATATCTTTAATATACACGAATACATATTTATATACAACTTAATAAGCAATAAAATCCCATTAATTTAGCCACTAATTTATAGAATATCAGCTAGTTATCTCTAGAATATTAGCTAACTATCTGTAGAATATCAACAATAACTATTACAAAAAATATCATAACTTATTAGCTATTACAAATTCAAATAGAGAATTCACATAAACATATTACAGGATTAATTACCTCAATGCGTGCCAATAGAGAACCATGAAGCACTTTATTCTCCACTACACACCTAAAGCATGAATCCAAGTTAACATCATCTAGGTGAAAGAAGGCATACTAAAAATTGATATTGGTGTGTATCACACATTCATACTCACCCTAAATTTTCTTTGTTTACATCTCTTGCATCATATTTGGTATATCCTAAGCCAGTGTAATCCCAAACCTACATAAAAAGATCAACTATAAGTACCAATTAGTCCAGGACTGACAATGTTCTCAGATCAAGGCATATGAACTCAAAAGATGGGTGTTAAATTTCAGGCACAAGAACAAGTTTAACCAATTTTAAAAATATGGATGACTTGGATAGCAAAATTTTGCAGGAGGAAAATAAAAACATAAAAGAGGGAAAGAAAAGCATGGTCAATGTCCACCAATAATGAGCGCAATAGAAATCTCGGTTCTTTCAAAAGTCAACAAATTTTAGTTTCCAATTTCACCATCCATATGAATAACAAGCAAATAATTTCCTCATAGGCATCTCCATAAAGCCAACCTTGCTGCTAATCAAACAACACTATCTAATTGAGTAGTCATATCCAATGCACTTCTACTCAATCAGAGCATAACAATAAGAATTGACATAATCAATTCCATTTTACTCAAATAGTTCCTAACCAAATCTTCTGTTTTCAAATATTATCGATATCAAGATCCTCTACTACCTAGCTTCCCGTGAAGAGGAATTAGCTTTAAATGGAAAATTTACACCTTTACACCTAATTTATATAACATGAACTAGAATCACATCATGAAAACAAATTCAAATCAGAAATATCGGATCTATCTACAGATAAATCATTGCATTCAGCTTTTGCCCTGATATGCATTATTCCCACTGTTCACTCCAAAAAAGAAATTCATAAAACGTAATCATGTCCAAAACTTGCTCAAATCCAACAAGAACAAGCTACCATGTTTCCTTGAAATCAAAACTCCAACATCTAATCATATTTAACTTTACATTTATTTTCCAGCTCCAGGCTTATGCTCTTTTTAAAACGTGATCTCCTAACAGTGCTAGCTCCATTTTCATTTTCATCTGCAAATTATCATGAGCCTATCAAACAATCTAAAATTGTGTTTATTCATCTAGAAGGGATAGCCTTAGTATCATATATATGACAGACCCGGTCCAAATAAAATAATGTTTTCAATATCTGCACTTCCTATTGATGATTTCATTGTTTCCAGTTTTGCACTTGTACAGGACCTTCATTTCCAAGCTCTCAGCTCTATAGTTCAATCTGTTACTAAATTTTAGTCTGACTAAGTTGCTTGAACATGAAAGACAAAACAAAAAGAGACAATAAAGAGAATGAGAGGATGAGAAACTAACAGATAGCAATTGGTTCATAATTCCATGGAATCAAATATGAATTTGCAACAATATCTCTATTTAATCATTCAGGTAAGTAAAATGTGATTAAAATACCAAAGAAGTTATGTTTGCCCAATATGCATAAAAAAATCAACAACTCTCACCTGCATCTTATCAAAATATGCATAGCGATGTTGTTGAACATATTGCCAAGCACCAACATCTGCAAATATTTTATTGAAAGCTATTGTTAGTTCTATTTCCATGTTAACAAACTACATTACTTTGAACTTATTTCAACAAAGAGCTTCAAGTTAACAAATAAAACAATATTTCACAAGAAGAAATGCCTTCTCAATCTTGAAATGTAACTAGGAATTAATCTCTTGCAAGTCAACAAAAAAGGAAAGACAACATCATATCTGCAAATTAAGGTTTCCATACAAAAGAAAACAGCATGTCTTAGTGTTCAACATAATTAAATTAGATAGCTTTTAGTAGCTTAAGTCTAAGAATACTTCAATCAGATGAAATGTAACGCTCGTTTGACTATGTGATGATCGTTGTATTACTCAAGCAGATGAACACTTTGACGATCAGTTTCACAATTATAGCATCAATTTTTTCTCGGATGTGTTAATCTTATGTTTTAATTCATCAAAAGCCACCATGCTATATATGCCTTAAATCACTAATACTTAGCTCATAGCTAACAATATTGCCAATGTAGAGTAGTCTCTCATTGCTATTAATGAAACCCAAGCACTAAATCTGAATTCCACATCCTTCAGCTAGAAATAGTTAAAATCCACTCTCATCATTAATTGAATACAACTTGTAATTTTTATGAACTTTTCAACTTCGCCCACAATTTTAGCATAACAAAGAATTGATATTTGAGTTCCCTAGTGACAATGACAATTCCAAGCATTTAAACCTAGCTAAACCAGATGATTAAAACATAAGGAGGTAAATACCTTTGAGGAATGATATAGTTGTTGGTGTCACAGTGCTGACTCTTGGATCTGGGGGATCTTCATTCTTGATGGATAGCTTACGCCCCAATGCGGGGTTGCTATCAATGATGGCAACACTAAAATGCTTTGTTAGCGGCTTGGTTGCTGAAATGTTATCATCAAGCTTCATAAGTTCAAAATTCCTACTGAAGATGTCCTTGATCTTCCAGTTATAATAGAATATAATCTTTCATTAGTTGAATTGAAGATAAGTAAAGTAGCCACAACAATTAATACTAAGTACTCTATAACCTATTCAAGGAACAACAGCAAAAACACAAAACCAATAAGATAATCAACAATATACCTAGTGAACAGGCGAGAGACATTCCAACCATGCCTCCTCCGACAATAGCAATGTCGTAAGGGTGAACATTAGTAGTATAGCTCTGGTTTTCCTTACACTCCTAGGAAGACAAATAACAAAGAAGATAGGTAGGATTTCACTCTTACGAGAAATAATTGAGAAAAAAAAAAAAAAGAGGAACAAAAAGATTAGGGACAAACATAACTAGAGCTAAAGTAGGACCATTTTTTTCTACATATAAACTAATAGAAGGAACAATATAGGAGTGCCTGCCTACGAAGCAATTGACAGTCCAGTACATTAGCTTGTCCCACCCAAGTTGTATGTATTAGGAGTTAACAGCGAAAATGAGAACCAAAAAAGCTCCGAAGCAACTAAAAGAAAAGGGGCATAAAGCAAGAGAAAGAGAAACAAAAGAAGTAGTGAGAGGGGCAGCAACAAACGCGTCCTAGCACTGATAAATGCAAGAGATAACAATCACGACGAGCAGGAGGGACAACAGTAAATCTCATTATCAAGGCAGATAATCGAAGAAAAAGACAATGGGCGTGCCCAGGGCATAAAATCCAATCAACCATTGGGAGAAAAAGAGAGAGGGTAATAAAAAGGACAACTAAGAGATAAGATTACATGGATATTCAATTGGGTTGTAGAAACAGCACTAGATGATCTTGAAGCGGCACCACTACACAAGGTCCTCCGCCATAAAATCCATCCGCCTGGAAGCTTCCTGGCAATTCCCCTGCATGCAACAATCATATCTGATAATCAAAATGACAGAAAGAAAAAGAAAGGAAGCAATTTCATCTCTTTACAAAGAGAAAGGTGCGCTCATTTTGCTCGGAAACCAAGTCATAAGAGTAAGAGTTGGATGGCGATTTGTACCTGTTCATTATTTGTTGAAGAAGAGTAGCGTCGCGAAGAGAAGAGAAGTGAAGAGTGAAAGGCGAAATTGGATCAACGATAGGTTATGTAACGTAATGGACGGAATGGAATCGGAAGGACTTTGTTGAATTTATTATAAAAATTGAAGGATGTATCCTAATCAATTTAAAACTCCAGGGACTAAATTTAACTTAAATCGAATACTGGAGATTCTAACTGGAATTGGTGTCACGCATTGGCATTATTACGAATACGACCTTGGTTTATTTTAAATGCCAACTTGACTAAGATTGAAAATAACTTTACATTTGGCCAGTTAGCATGCCACTGCCAATTTGCCATGAAATGAAATAGTTGATGAATGAAAGTAAAGGCCAAGCAAAGCAATTGTTGGAATGATAACAATTTCTCTCTCCCAGAACCAGAAACCAACCATACAATAAAACCCCCTTTTTGCTTAGAGAAACATGGAATCAATTACCTCTTTTACACAAATATCACAATTTCACCATCCTATCCTATGAAACAATCTTTGTTACCTATTTTGTGATCTTTTGACAGCTAATTTGATCTAAACATCCCACAACATATCACTCAATGATTCTGATTTCTCCCTTTCTTTGACCTGTTCTTCTCTTGCATCTTCTTTTTCTTTGCATCAGCAGTAATCCAATTATAATCAGGAGGAATAGCAAAAGGGTCTTGAACATTTTCTATCTTGCTGCTGGAACCACCATTTGATGAGCTAGGACGATGGTAAGGAGCTTTTATCCACTGAAACCAAGACGAAGCAGAGGACTGCGCCACAGCTGGGCTTTCTCGTCCTACAGCAGTAGGGCTTGACGGCGGAGTTGCAAATTCATCCAATGGCTGTAATTCTTCAAACTTTGTGAATGTAACCAATACTCTGATGGTCGGAACCACTGGGATAGCTGCCTGGATAAATCGAACAATCTAACCATTACGTCAAGAAATAGATCAAATAATAAACAAGCTTAGATCATTTGAGTTTATTGCTTTTCATTGGCTGTAAATGTGTTAGGAAGTGTCAAAGCTGATACATTTCCAGATGTTAGGCTTCTATCATATTAACATACGTTGACATACCTTGGTCATGATGCCAACCAACTAGGGCAAGAAGCGACTGGTTGAGGACAGGTGGTAACTCATCTGGTACTAGGACGATGGGTAAACCAGTTGAAAAGTGTAACTTTTGGGTGGAAATGGTACAAGAAAAAAACTCACCGCATGGGCTGTGAATATGCATGCGATTGTTTTAGGTTACATCCTAATATACCAGCCATAATGAAGTTGCATTCTATTGAACAAACTATCCATATCCAATTCAAATCAGTTGGCTCACTGAAACCTCATTGAGAGTGCTACGTTTTCTTCTCAGATGATCAGTAAACGAAGATGGAAGAGGGTACTTAGTTTGCAGTTCTTTCACTTACTACAGTTTTCTACTTAAATACTTGTACTTTAATTTTTTCCCCTAAAGTAATCTTATCAGTATCACAATTTCAACAGTACAGGAATGGAAACAAACATCAAGGACCAGACGAGATGGGACAATCATGAGAATTTAGAAATTTCATATTTTATTAATTAGTTCAAAGAATGAAAAGAAATACCTTTTTATCCAATCCGTAGTGAAATTAGACTTCGTTGACTTTTTATCAATAGTCAAATTACATAGTAAATAGGAGTTGACTAGAAAAACAACGGAAGAGGGCTGAAAAATGGATTACGCTAAGTGTGTTTCATAAGAAACCAGCGTCTACTTCAGCATTTTAGAAGTCAAATCCATCCATGTACAAGAATTAATTAGCTGCAGTCCCTATACCGATTAGATCCAAGAAGCTTAAAATGGTTTCATGAGACTTCTAATAATAAGGCTGGCAAATAGTCCCGGTATACTATATTCAGTATCACATAAGATTTTACTCAAGTTAAAAGGCAATTTTCAATCTTAAGGGTATCAAACTAGATCAATACTGAAAGGGACCATAAATTCAAGAAGCTATGCTAGATGATGACCAATCAAAAATTACAAATCATGCAAAACCTGAATTGGAGGAATAGTTAAAAGATTAAATTTAACCTAAAAAAGTTATTCTGAACCCAACCATTGAAACACCATCACAACCAACACAGACAAGATCGTTTTCTAAGTCAGTCACGAACAATCTATTTCAAATAGAAGATTAAATTTGCAATAAATAGCATATTACCATTAATTGCATGTTTAAGAACCAAATTTCCTTAAAGTACCATAACAATGATTGGCCTCACCCTTTTAAAGAAACAGGGCACCAGCAATCGTTGGTTAAATCATATTTGTCAAGCAAGGAATTCGTTTCTTCAAATTACTAATATCACTCCATGCACCTATTAATTGTATAAATGAAGCAAGTACATGCAAAGCACATGGTAAGCAACATTGTTGAATGACAATAAAAGTTTCCTATCTGGCTCCATTTTCTTTCCACACCCTCCTAACAAATTCCTCCTACATTTGATGCCCTCAGCCAGAGGGACCACTTGACATTGCAAACACATTTCTAGTTTCATACGGTTGAAATAATAAGGATTGATGACTCATTTAGTGTTAAATCTTTTTGAATTTTTTCACATCAGTGTCAAACCTTTCAATATTTTCAATCAAGTTTCAAGCCTTTCTAAAATGTATCTTTTCAGTTAAAAACAATAATTCCATAAAAAAACAAGATAACAAGCAAGTTAAAGATGGGGGAGTTTGATATCACAAGATGTCATGAGCTTTTGCTAGTACATCTTTTTGTTTATGAATTTCTATTAAGTCTCCCCAAACCCTATGGCAAACCCACAAAAATTTCTTCCAAAATTAGTACATATACATACCCCAAACATTCAGATACAGTATTCTGTTTTCTAAAGAAAGGTCTTATCAGTTAAGTACATACTAAACAGATCAATGGCTAGAGAGTTAATTACTGAATTCCCTCCCAAAAAATTTTAAAAAGTGGAGAAAGAACAATCCAAAGCTTGCCAACCCACAATTTCATCCCAGACTAGAGACTCACAAATTCTGCAATCACATCTCTTTATGTGTGTCTCTTCTTCTGTCTATGTGTATCTCTTTTCCCAACAAAGATAATTACTAAATGACGTAAGAAGAGAACTAGAGGAATGGATAATAAACAGAAAAACCATTAACGCAGGTATAGCTAAAGATTTGTAATGCACAATGCTTTGAATAAAACAGGAACACCACATTAATTCAACAATCAAAACGTGATCTCACTGGGAAACCGTCGCTGAATGGAGTTGTTTATATGAATCTCAAGAGTCCTAATTAGCTCCTTCAAGATGCAAACAGGGTTGTGGATTTGACTAGGCTTGAGTCCTTACACAAAGCATGGAAAGTTTGAAAGTCCTAACGAGTGAAATATATATACATATGTCTAGACAGTGAAAATATAGAAGCCAATGGCCATGGACAAAATACTGTATATAGATAATAGATAACGTTAGGGATGGTCAAAAGTTGCAGAAAGACCTAAAACCAAGAAGCCTTCCATACTAGGGGCTTAAGGTACTTCACTATCACTGCCAAATTAGTTTTTGCGCATGTTTTCCTGCTAAGAAACTCTAGTTTTAACCACCATCATTGGTAATTCAACAAAGGATCAGGTATCTTCATCCTCAGAAGAAAGAAAGAGGAATCTATAGGAAAAGATTATTCTCTGATTTTCACTCAAGGCAAAAAAATCAATAATATCAACTATTTGAAGTTGAAATATCAGCCTGACCAGACACCACAACCAGAGTAAGATGACCACAATGGACCGGAAAATGCCCTCATCTGAAGATTTTGACCTAACTAGCCTCGCATCATTATGACACTTTATAAAGAACACTCGTTTTCACTAACTGTCAAGACACATCTAAACCCACCACATAGGTTTTAGAGAAGAATAGTTAGGCTTCCAATGTAATTATGAATAAAGTTAACCAGAGGTAGGAGTGAAATGACAGTTAAAAGTGGCTCTAGAACACAACCAAACAAAATACGAGGAGAAAATAGTAGAAACCGAATATTGAAATTGTCCACCATCAGCCATATCCAGGCAGAAAACCATACCTTAACTGGAAAGGTTCCCAGAGGAAGTTTTGTTGTCAATAGCTCTCTTAATCGGCGAATTGCTTTCACCTTGTTTGCAAGAATGTCGAGTAGTGGAAGAAGTTCTTCAGTTTGTAGTGGGAAGGTTGAAGAAAGCCAGAGTGTAGGCCTCAGCCCTTTCTTGTACTCGCTTTCATGGCTAGCTTCCCTGCGGCGTGTAATAGTCTCAGAACTTGTAGAAGAAGATGTCCTCATATCTCTTCCTTTTCGGTGCTCATTACTCACAACAACCTCCACAGAGTGTCTTCCTGGTTTTGGTTGATTTCCAGGGGAATCTCCTAGCAAATCACTGACTTTCTCATCCACACAAAGAGAATTTCTAGGTGGAGCACTTTTCTTCTGCACTTCAACCTTGGAATCCCGTTTCCTCCATCCACCAAACCACCCTTTCTTTTCCTGTTTAATTTCTCCATTTCTGCAATTGTTCCCATCTTCTATAGGCATGTCTCTATTTCTGCAATTGTTCCCATCTTCTATAGGAATGTCTCTGTGTTCATAACAACTATGGCGATGAGCAATAACCCCATCACCGCTTTCATTGGTCAACTCTGATGCGTCCAACTTCAATGCAACTTCAAGTTGTCTTCTTTCTTCTTCTGTCAAAATTTCATTAAGCTCTTCACTCTCTGTTTCATTTTCATTACATGATGAGAAGAACTCATCATCAGTCATAGCCCCTGGGACCCTTCGGGACTTGATACTAACAACTACATTGTGCATATCATAGACCTTTGCTCTCCATGGACCAACTGTCTCCATTTTCTCTTGCCGCCTCCATGTTAACTGTGGCAAAAGAACAGCCTGAGTCACATCAATCCCTGGCCTGAATATATTTGTCTGAGACATGGCAGCCACTTCTTGCCGTACCTCTTCTTCAGTAGCTGGAGAACCAGCACCATCCAAAGCATTCATGACCTCTTTATCCTTATGTGAGATCATGCAAAGCACCCCAGGAGGAACTTTACCATCCTCAGACCCATCACCAAGGAAAAGGATACTTTGATCAGATCGCTGAATCTTAAATCCATCAAATCCAGCCAAAGTCATATCTGCTCTCAAATTTGCACCCCTCTTCCAAATTTTGTATGTATCAGAAGGAGCAATCCTTGAAATGAAAGGTATTACAGAACTCTCAAAATGGAAAGTGATCTCCATGTAGAAGTCCCTCATCCTTCGCATGGTCCCCACTAGGCGGGGCAATCGCCTACACCATTTTGCCCATGCCAAAGGCTGGTAATGTCTAACAATGATCAATGCGATTCCTTCTTCTTTACTGCAAATTGCCTCTTGAAGTGCATTCCAACCTTGCTCGTTCTGCAAGCTCCAATCTGAGCCAGCAACCATAAGCATCTCAACAGCAGTCTCGTCGCCCATTTTGACAGCCAAGTGAAGAGGGGTGTCACGGTTAGGGACATCCCGCCTATCAATCACAGCAGAGATAGCATCAGCTTTCTCTTCTTCGGCGACAGAAGCTGCCTCATTCCGAATCTCAGCAGGATCACAAAGCCGTGGAAGACCCGCAAGTATCTTCCTAAGACTAGCATAATCTCTGGTGGCAATGGCTTTATGTACAGGACTATGAGCATATCTCCAAATCTCTACGCCCGCCATGCCACAAGAGTATATGAAGATCCGCTTACACCAGTAACAGTCTATCACAACCCAAACAAAACCATCAAACTCCTAAGAGCCAATTGGATACGACAGGCAGCAATTTCCCGTATTAGAACCTGGTAGCATAAACCAAGATAATCATCAGGAATCAATCATTTGCTCCTACAAACAACTTGATTACCTGTTGTCGGTATGAAAAAGACAAGAGTTCATAATTGATCAACAAAACAAGAGTACGATAATAGCTACTCTTTCTAAGTTAAAAATCAAACCAGTTTTGTTTACACCCGGACAGGACAAAAAGAAGAGCAAACAAAAGCACAACTGAATAAAGACAGTAGAAGCAATAATCCAGACAGCTACGCTCAGAATATTTACAGTCCGAAAGCAAACAAAAAAGCCAAAGAAGCCCAACCTTGTTCTGTTTCTTTCCTTAAGAAACCCAGAGATTCTCCGGACGCAGTTCACACGCCAAAACCCTCACCACCCTCTCTCCCTCTCTCTCTCTCTCTCCTCTCCAGTCGGGAGAGAGATCCTTGCGATCCAATCTAGATCAGACAACCCCAAGAACACGCATGTGGGATGTGTGTGAAACAGAACTTGCAACAAGAGTTTTTTATAAAATTTAAAAAAAATAACAAAATTGATAAGGACTATAACAGAAAGAACAAATGTGGGGTTGGGTAGCGGACGACCCAGGTAAAGATACAGAATCACGAAACCAATAGGAAGAAGAGATTGAAAGAGAACCGAAAAGCGATTTTGCTCAATAAAGAGAAACCCGCAACAAAAGAAACAGAAGCAGGAGAATGAAAGAGAGAGATACGAGTACTTTTTGCATTAAGAGCAAGCACGAAACAAAGGGCCAAAAGAGAGAGAGGTCAAGTCACAAAGTAGAAGAATAATAATAAGAACAAGAGAAAGGTCCTGGACTGCGGAGCTAGATATAGAAAAAGAGGTTAAGTACTTTCAGTCAGTTAAATGGTATTGTAGTGGAAAGGAGGGAAGAGAGTAAAACAGCTAAAAAGAGAAACATGTTTTTACCAAAAAGTATTAACCTATAAACTATTATTATCAGAATATTAAGAACTAAGAAGAAGAAGAAGAAGACATGGAAAAGAGCTGAGAGGGTGAGTTTAAAATGGCAATTGCAATCAAATAGGTTGGTGCGAGTGTTTCACTCTCATCCTTTAATCAGAAGTCTCGAGTTTGAATTTTGTAAATGGAAAAATTTATTTGATCAATATTTTATCTCTTATGGGCTGACCCGATACAAGCAAAAATTATTCTAAAAATTGATAATTTAAAGATATTTTTTTATAATTAAGATCCTTCTAAAATACCAACTAAAAACAGGTAGAAATTGTAAACACCAACCGTCGCACATGTGATGTGACCAAAACAATTTCAACTCAAGCCTAGACGTTAGCCTGCTGCCTACCCTTGTGCTTTTCTTCTGCTCTGCTTGCTGAGGGACACGTCACGTTCGTTAATTATTTAATTGTTCTTTTGGACTATAACTGCAATTGGTGCATTTCATTTCAGTAACGTCTAAGAGAACAGACAAGACAGGGGAGTTGTTATTAATTATTTAATAATAATGGGTTTTAATTTGTAGACAGAAAGAACTAAGAAAGTCTTCTGGGATTTTAAATTTCTTGTGGTAAAGGTTAGCCTTAGCCCGCTGGTGGGCCTGGGCTGAGGTAGGCCATCTCATTTTATGTACGCATATATGATATTTGTATATCCGCTTGTGTTTAGCATCATTTCTATAGTTTTGTCCCTATAATTTCTAAGATTTTTACATTATTTGAATATTTATTCTTATTTAATCATTTAAAATATCATATTTACAAAGAAAGTATTAATCTACGTCTTTGATTAAAAGTATATTATTAGTTTATTAGAATCATTTTTTGCACCCGTTCATTGTTTGGTCTCAATAATAATGCCTATAGAGCAAGAGACGTGAACGAAACCCGTAATTTATCATCCTTCTTCGTCAAATCTGAAATTTCCCAGTTGTCGCTTGACATGGACATCACCGAGAATGCCTGAGCAACCAGCGATGCTCCTGTCAAAGCTACTGGAGCTGTTGGAGGTTTAAATGCAAATGACGTTGGTCCTAATTTGGATTGTTGCCACTTGCCACCCAAACATACCTCGTCCTTTTTTAAAAACATTTTCTGAAATCTCCAAAATTAAAATATCTGATGGAAACAATTTCGAGAGATGAAAGGAGAGGATTTCTTCTTTTTTTCAGCCCTCAGTAGTTTCTTTCATTTCTAGTGAGCATCGTCAGGTGGTAAATATTATGATGTCCATCATCCGAAAACTCCTTTCTTAGAAGCGGAAGGTGCGGGTGTATTATGTGTATCGTGAAAGTAATCGTTGTGCAGATTAGTTAGCTAATCACAACTACAACTTGTCACTAAAAGTCCAATGATTTCACGAGGTCTTGGGTGAAATTTTGCTTTTATCGTTCGCTGACTTAGTTGGAGTTACTCTCCCTCATGTAACACACATGTAATTCTTTCTTGAACTTAAGCCCGTTGCATATGTCAAAAAAAAAAGGGGGGGAAATTTTTTTTTTCAATTCTGGATGCGCATAGGGTAGCATTCGTCTTGGCAGAACAAAAGCTTGAGCATTGGATTTATGCCAATAAGGTATGTCGGTGTACAATTATAAGTACCATATATAATGAATTATTTGATTTTTATTATCATTACAAATAAGTAAATGAGATACAAGATTTAATAATTATAAGTACAAGCTAATTTGATCAAGTTTTATTAAGTGACATTTTCTTTTATGTTAAAGTGAAAATATGCGTGTATACTAAACTTATTGACAAATAATGCATGATTATTAGCTTATAGTAAATGACTTGCTTATTTTTGGTATTAATGTTAATTCAGTACATGGTACTACAAATTTCTTAGCTTTATATTTTGATACGTAAAGTATACAAAAAGCAAGTGTTATTTTGGGTGTTAAAATCATGAAGAATAATTTTTTTATGATATTTTCACAATTATGTTAAGAAACTTCTTAAGAAGTTCAATCGTTTTGTTGTGAAATTAGTTTGTACTCTTTATGGTGCTAACAATCGTATGGTAAAAAATAAAAGTGATCTATAGTTAATTTGGGTATGCTTAGATTATTAGGAGTCTTATGCATTTAATGAAATTTACATGATCTAATATAGCTTATGTTATATGTAGATTGAGTCAGTGTTCTGAAACCCGGACCGGTCATCGAACCGGTGGCTTTACTGGTTACCGGTTCGACCGGTTCAACCACCGGTCGAACCAGTGTGACGTAATAATTATGCAATAATTATATTTAATTATATATAATATTAAAAAATTTTAAAAAAATAAAAAATATAAAAAATTGTAGAAAAGGTCGAACCGGACCAGTCCGACCGGTCAAAAACCGGTCAATTGACCGGTTTTGACCGGTTCACACCGAGTCAATTGAATACCGATTTTGTGGCATAAACCGGACTGGACCACCGACCGGTCCGGTCCGATTTTTAAAACAGAGGTTACAGTATAACCTCACAAAGGTTGTTCCGATTCTTCCAATTACGTGGGCCACTATTTTTGGAGTAGCCTGTTGGCTTCTTTGGAAGTGACGTAACAGCTGCGTATTTGAGGCTAGATTTGCTTGGCCAGAGGAGAGGTCCTAGGTCACTATCGATTATGTTGATTGGATCGAGCGAGCCAGGCTGATGGAACAGAGTGTGTTCCTTGCTCAAGGCATTTCGGTGGGCACCCGAGTGGGCTGGACCAAACCTCCGATTGGGTGGATGTAAGTCAATACGGACGGGGCTGCCAAACTAGGCGCCTCTGTAGCTTCTGCCGGCGGATTAATTCGAGATTGTCACGGCAATTGGTGTGGGAGATTCCAGCAAAATCTAGGGAGAGGCTCGCCTTTACTGGCCGAGCTCTGGGACGTGTTCACTGGCCTTACATTAACCTGGAACCTGGGATATCGCAGGGTGGTTGCCGAAGTCGACTCCACCGAGGTCATTACGCTTCTATCTGGCCCTCATCGAGAGCTAATTGAGGTTACTTTTTTTGGTTACAGGTATCCGGGAGCTTTTCCAGAGGCATTGGGAGATTTGATTTCAGCATGTTGTCTGATAAGGAAACCAGTGTGCCAACCGATTGGCGGCTTTTGCAAGCGTCTTATGCCCAGGCCTTCATGTCCTCCAGGAGCCACGTATTGGAGTCCAAGAGTTCCTCCTTCGTGATGCGAAAAGAATGTTATTTGCTAGAGCTTTGAGTTAATTTAGTTTTGGCCTCTTTGTATTAAAAAAAAGAAGAAAAGATACTAAAAATAACCTTAGGATGAGTTAGTAAGCGGTTCTTCTAATTTAAGTGAGGTTGTAAGTTTAAACCGTCCTCATGTATGCAGCCATTTAAAACTTAAGGCTAGAGTCTTGCTTCTCGCAAAGGACCTACTCAACTCGAGTGGAAATTAATCTAAAAGTAGATGGCTTAAAAGTACGTTCCTATAATTGGGACCTTCCTAAAAGTTCTCGTGGGCAAAAAAAAATAAATGTTTCACCTGTTAACCTAATCACCTTCAAACTTCTTAGTTTAACCTCAACTCAAAAGGATCGATCTAAGTGTCCCATCTCATTTATGTTAAATTTGAACGCCATAACACTAATCCTTAGATTGGGAGATAATGATCAACCCCATTAGGGATTGAAAGAAGAGTAATTTTAATTTTAGCCCGCACAGATAGCTCAACTGGTTATCAGAAAAGAAGTTGAATGTAAGGTCTCAGATTCGAGTCCTGATAGTAACAGTGTGAGAGTTAATTTAATGTGGTAGTAATGTACACTACGGAAAGATCGACGACAATTTGATGAAATAAAGATACGCAGGGTTTCGATTTCTATGACACATCTCAGAAACTTGTTCCAAGCAATCCCGATGATCAAAATAAAACCAAGAAAAGTGAACAATCAACACGCCACAATTGAGAAAACAATTGATAAGTGAAAGATGGTTCGAAAAAGTAACAAGAACAAGAGAAT
>JANZLD010000237.1:88274312-88286197 GCA_026413575.1 Erythroxylum carthagenense
AAAAAAATTAAAAAAATTAAAAAAATTATCGAACCGGTCCAACCGGACCGGTCCGACCGGTCAAAACCGGTCAAATTGACCGGTTTTGACCGGTTCACACCGGTCCAATTAAGGACCGGTTTTAGGGTATGAACCGGACCGGACCACCGACCGGTCACCGGTCGGACCGGTCGGTCCGGTCCGGGTTTCAAAACCCTGGATTGAGTAGGTATACACATAATCTACATGATGATTAATGAGTTTAGTTAGACCAATGAAATATTTGATAGGTATATAACATTATTTTTTGTAATTGCAAAGGTTTATGTATGAGTAACTAATTTTCTATAAGTTAAGAATAAGACTGCATATTATTATATTATTTCAAATTTCACGTTTTAACAAGATTTCTATTTTATATTATCAGTTATTTGTTAACTTACTATAAAGGTAAAAACAAATAAGGTAAGAATCAAACACAAACATCATAATTGCAAAACAATCTGCCAAAGTATTTTTCTCAAGCCACTAGAGATAAAGAGACCTCAAGTTCAAATTGAAAAGCAGAAGAAAGGTTTTAATAATTATGAATTGGCAAAAGAACCATTATAAGTCAAATTAACATATGTTGCGATTGTAAATCGCGGCGGATGAGACTGAATAGGTCTAGCTCTCTTAAATTTCAATATAAAAAAATTCAAGTTCGATGTGACCTGATTATTTTAGACCAATAATTATGTCAATAAAGTTATTTGAACTTGGCCAAATCAAAATAACATGCTGAGGGTTCGAATCTGCTATGTTTACGTTTCAAGTGGCAATACTATGGAGTACCACTGTCTCAACGCTGAGCCCTGGTCCAACTCCGAAAAGAACGCCCATTCGAGCCCTTCTCCGGTGGACTTGAGGCCACCTTCAGCTGACTTCTTCTGCTTTTCATCCTAAATGAACAAGACGCTTGCACTTGACATGTTACCATACTCCGATAGAACATGCCTTGAGGCCCATAACTTTTCGATATCATTCGAGAGGTGCAATATAACCACGAAGATGTCCAACTGTCTCCCCATCACTCTCAGGAAGAATAGTTTGGGCTGTTGATATCAGCTCAGAGATGGGTTTCTCTACAGGCAATGGGTCGGAGCCTACTATTACAGCACCTGCGCCGTCACCGATTAAGGCTTAGCCCACAAGACTGTCCTG
Source organism: Erythroxylum carthagenense (assembly GCA_026413575.1). Lineage (NCBI taxonomy): Eukaryota > Viridiplantae > Streptophyta > Magnoliopsida > Malpighiales > Erythroxylaceae > Erythroxylum > Erythroxylum carthagenense. Next base: position 88,275,495 of record JANZLD010000237.1, read on the forward strand.
GTGAGTGTCACCAGGTCCTCGAAAGGTGGCTGCAGTTATTTCAGAGCAAACGACAAGCGCTGGAGCGCCTCTGCTGTTTTGAGCAAGGTCTTTCGTCAAGCGGAGCACCGTGCCACCATCGAATCACCCTTGCTGGTACATCATGTACCTCTTGACTGATGGGGGGAGGCCCAAGAGCTTAATTAGCTGATAGTCAGCCCCAGGCATGTCCACACCATTAGTTGTGCAAAATGCCATGTGGGTGATTTTGGATTTGGGCTGTCCCCACTCCTTGACGGCTTTGGCGGCTGCTTCTTTGCCTAGTTCTCCCTCACCCCAATGTCTCTGAGCCTTTCTCACTTCATCAACGCTCACCATTTGGCAAGGGTAAGTATACGTAAAAGCTGGCGGTGGTGTCGGTGGAGGAGGCTCTAGCGTCTAGTTAGTTCCAGATAGGTCTAGACACAAAGTCTGCCGCGGAGAGACAGAGGTGTTTTAAAGTTAAGTAGGAGGAAGGAAGATAGATGGGTTCACTCACCTTCCCAATGTGCATTGAACAACACAATTGGCAGGAGTTGCGTCCCGGTGGCCGTCGTGCCTCTGAGCCTTTGCTACTTGGTCAACGCTCACCATTTCATGGAATCAAACAGTAAAAGCAGTTGTTAGTTAATAAACTGAGAGGCGAAAGCTGGCGTTCGAGGCTATTAGTTAGTTCCGACAGTATCACGGCAGGAGATAGGTCGATTTTATTTTTAATTTTCTGTTTTTTTCCAAATTCAGTAAAAATTTTATTTGATTGAGCTTTTTCATTTTTATTTTTTGTTTTTATTTTTCAAATTTTAAAAATTATGAAAATCATTAAAAAATATTTTGTGTTCTTAATTATCAATTACATGTATATTATTTAGTATATTTATTTTTAATAAAAATTATGAATAATTTAATTTAATACTATACATCAATTAATTAAAATTAATTATTAACAATAATTATGAATAATTCAATGTTACTTAACAATTTATTAATTTTGTAATTAAATTGAATAAGTTGAATTCAATAATTAGTAATAAATATAATTAAATTTAAAATATAGTCAAAATATATAAATTTTAAATAAAATTTGATTTAATATTTAAAATATATTTAAAATAAATATTAATGTATACACAAAAGCTAATTTTTAAATTATTTAATAATAAAATAAAATTATTTTATTAATAATTTGTTAATAAATATTATATAAGAGATTAAAATAAATTTATTTAATTAAAAATAATTTATCTTAAGTTTTATCTAATATATTATTATTATCAATAATAAAAATATAATTATATTTACCGAACAAGTTTTTTATTTTAAAAATTGAAAAGAAATAAACAATTAAAAATTATAATAAAAATACAAAATGAAATCAAACGACCGTTTTAATTTTAAGTTAAATAGGGTAGATGGGCGCACGTGCCCGCCCAGAAAGTAAGCTATCACTGTAGTCTGTAAGCGGTGCGCTCAACAACTTTAAAACCAGTGCCGTCTACACGTGACGACAATTGTTATTAATTATTCTTTTATTTTTTATTTTTATTAGTGATAATAGATAAAATAGAAAATAATAAAATTGGAATAATTTCTAAATAATCATTTTTATTTCGAAGAAGTTATTAATTCTTTTCCTATATTATCCAAGTTTTAATTGGGATCATTTCATATTTTAGTGCCTGTATTCAGTTTCATTTTATGCTTTAATATCTATACTTTCTAACATTTTATTTTAATTACATTATTTAAATATCATTTTTAATTTATTCTTAAAAGTATGACAAGAAAATTCAAATCCTTAATTAGACGTAAAATTATTATTTTAAATACAAAATTAAAATTATTCTACTAAATTTAATATCCAGAAAATAATAAATTATTTAAAATAAATAAGATTTTAAAATGTTTCAGACACAAAGGCACATATTTAATGTACTAAATTTTGGTTAGCATAATTGTTATAACGGGTTAATTATAAAAAAACTAAACTTTCGTCAAATTTTCAATCATAACTTGAGTTTTAAAAAATAGCAACTAATTTATCAAATATTTTTTTTCAATTTTAGTCTAACTTTTAAAAAATGAAAATAAAATATTCAAATTTTTAATTTTTAATTTTTTTCAATTATAACTTGACGTTATTTGTTATTCTCCCACTGCCCTCAGTCATTTATTTTCTATTTGTTTTTTACACCCCAAATTACTCTTGTATTACAGCGTATTGTACTAGTAAGCTTGTTTATTTTGAGCTCGTTATCCTAATATCTTTGATGTAGGATGTCAGGGTTTAATAATTTGAAAATCGAAAGGTAAGACCATCGAGAGAACAAACTGAAAACGAACGAAAAAATTAAAATCAAAATGTAAGGTTATCGGAGTTACGTAATCTGATTTAGGTCATTTTAAAATAACGACGTTATTTTGTTTTTATAATTAAATAACGTTGTTTCATTAATCTTCATTTGTTGTGTTAATTTTGACTTGTGTGTATTAATAGTTAAAGTTTTTGAACACGTGACGAGCCACGTTAATAAACTTAATAAAAATATTAACGTCGAGTTAGAATTTAAAAAAAAATGAAAGTTTAAGCATTTTATTACTACTTTTTTAAGTTTAAGATATAATTGAAAAAATTTAAACATTTGAAATTTTTTATTATTACTTTTTTAAGTTTGAGCTACAATTTTTTAATTGATAAAATTTTGAATTTTTTTAGTAACTAACTACAGTTATAAATTACATCAATTAAGTAACTTCTACTTACTGATATATCTTTGATTATATGATTTTTGTTAGATAATTGATTATGACTTGTTTTTATTCAACCTCGTGACTTTTGTTATCAACATAAAGTCTATTGTTACTCGGTTAACTGACTTTCATTTAACAAATTGAGTTTCTCACAATCACATTCCTTAAAAAAACTTATATTCTTCATACTCAAAATTTTAAAATAAATTAATTAACCCTTTTGTCTTTAATTGAACATATTAATAGTAAAAATTATTATTTTGAGAGTAAAATTAGAACCTTTTTACTTCAGCATATAATTTTTTATATTTTAAATTTTGGAAGTCCTAACTAAAATTTTTGCAAGATTTTTTTTGTTTTTATACAATTAATTACAATATAATGATTTAACTTGATACTATAAAGCAAAATTACATATTTGTTATTTTAAAAAAAATTTCATTGTTATATTTGTTTATAATTTTAATAGCAGTATTCAATAAAGCTTATTTAATTTACATTAGAAGAAATGTAGTTAACGACTTTGTGGTAAGAATACAAAAGGTAGGAATCACACAGAAACATCATCACTGCAATGCAATACAATCTTCCAATTCGTTTTTCGCAACCCACTAAGGCCCTCTCTAAAAACACAAGAGACAGAGAGTCCTCAAGTTCAAATTGGAAAGATTTTAATAATTATAGCAATTGACAAAAGAACCATAACAAGTGAAATTACCATATCATACGTTGCACTCTCCTGGATAGCCTTTTAATTTTAAGTGGCAATGCTATGGAGTACCACCGTTTCAACGGTGAGCCCTGGACCGAATCCGAAAAGGACACCCCATTCGAGCCCCTCTCCGAAGGACTTAAGCCCGTCCTCAGCTGACTTTCTTCGCATTTCATCCAAAATGAACAGAACACATGCACTTGACATGTTACCATACTCCGATAGAACATGTCTTGTGGCCTGTAACTTTTCGGGCTTTAAAGACAACTTTGCCTCGACTTGGTCCAGGATTGCAGGCCCACCAGGGTGAGCAATCCAGAAAAGCGAGTTCCAGTCGGAGATGCCCAATGGTCGGAATGCCTCCACGAGGCTTTTCTCTATGTTCTTAGAAATAAGACCAGGTACATCCTTCAAGAGGTGAAATGTAAGCCCAACTTCACGAAGATGTCCATCGATGGCACCATCACTGTCGGGAAGAATAGTTTGGGCTGTTGAGACCAACTCAAACATGGGTTTCTCGACAGGCAATGGGTCGGAGCCTACTATCACAGCGGCTGCACCATCACCGAACAAGGCCTGACCCACAAGACTGTCAAGGTGAGTGTCACTAGGTCCACGAAAAGTGACTGCAGTTATTTCAGAACAGACGACAAGCACTCGAGCCCCTTTGTTGTTTTCGGCAAGGTCTTTTGCTAGGCGGAGCACCGTGCCACCGGCGAAGCACCCTTGCTGGTACATCATGTACCTCTTCACTGATGGGCGGAGGCCTAATAGCTTAGTTAGCTGATAGTCAGCCCCTGGCATGTCCACACCACTAGTTGTGCAAAACACCAAATGGGTGATTTTGGATTTGGACTGCCCCCACTCCTTGATGGCTTTGGTGGCTGCTTCTTTGCCTAGTTTTGGTATCTCCACCACCACAATATCTTGCCTTGCATCCAAGGAAGGTGCCATGTATGCACATATGTTTGGATTCTCCTTCAGCATCTCCTCCGTCAGATGCATGTAACGCTTCTTGATCATGGATTTTTCGCCTAGAAACAACATGAAAATTTCAACATCTAATGCGATTACGTAAAGCGTTTATATCTACTCTGAAACATGTTCAGAAGTCCCTTTCCTTCTGTTAGACAAACAAAATAAAAACTTACACATGCGCTTGAACTTCTCTTTGAGTTCGGTTTTGTGTTCGCTGTTGGTGATCCTGAAGTAATAATCGGGATAAGTGCTTTGATCAACACAATTAGCAGGAGTTGCCGTACCGATGGCCAAGACGGTAGCAGGGCCATCAGCTCTCTGAGCCTTTACCACTTCATCAACGCTCACCATTTCGTAATATTTAGCAAGTAAGAGTCGAAGCTTGTGGTTGTAAAGGCTTCAAATAATTCTAGAACTTGAGGATGAGAGACACAGATGTTGCAGGAGAGACAGGTGTTTTATAGTGAAATAGGATGGACTATGGAGGGAAGTCGTGGTAGATGGGTGCACGTGCTCACCCAATGTCCTCCTGCTTCTGAAGCCCGCCCCAACAACTTTTAGACGCTATACCAGTGCCTTCTGGCACGTGACTCCCATTATTTGGTAAGTCGAATGAAAACGGCCACATGATTTGACATTGTTGTTATCAGACTGTCAGTGTTTGCTCTTACTTACCAGTTACGTAAGAACTTTGATATTAAAGGGCCAAAAATTAGACGTTGAAATCTAAAGATCACAAATTCGTTTATAACTATTAACTATTAACTTAATCAGGGATCTCGAATTCGAGTCCTGGAATTGAAAAAATTTATTTATTCAGTACTTTATCTTTTACAAGTTAACCTGATGCGAGCAGAGATTAGTATGAAAGTGGACGACTTAAAGGCGCTTTCTCATAATTGGAACTCTCCTATAACTCTTCGTGAGCTAACAAAAAAAAAAAAAGTTAATAGTTATAGTTAATATAATTATTAACTTTATTTAATACTATGCTAAGTATATATAATTAATAATTTGGTTCTTATTCCAATTAGGACCAGGAAGTCAAAAGTGCTACCCCTTTAAAATAAGGAAATCTACGATTATAGAATAATGTTTGATAGGTGTTTTAATATACGATCCCTTTAAAACAATGAAATCTATACCGTTATAGAATGATGTTTGATAGGTGTTGAAATATTTACTTTTTCCTTAGGAGCACAGTTCATTTATATAATTAAACTGAAAATTATGTGTAAAAAAAGGAAGAAATCTACAAATAGTGGATGTTGTTTAATAGGTGTTGAAATGGTTGTTTGTGGCACTGGTTTCATCGTCATTACTATGATCATCGTCATCAATTTTTGCTGGATCTTAGGAGCTTCTTTTCGTTCTCACATATTAAGGAGAGCAAAAACAGAGAGAAATGGGAAGGTCGTGTCTCTTTATTTTAGTAGTAGTTAGTTGTGCTTTACCTAAATCACGTTGGACCAACAAGTAGCTTGCCATTTTTGACATGAGCCCAATTACAAATGCCACTTATTTGGTAGGTGATTCCATTACCAAAAACTATGATTTATGAAGAAGAAGAGAAGAGGTAAAGAACTTGAATTGCATTTACAAATACTAGAAAGTATTATTACTTCAATTACACCACGATACGCAGTCGTTTCCTTTACTACATGTATAATAAAGACTTTATTCGAGTGGCTTTTTATAAATTACGTACCACTTTTGTTGCTCGAGAACTTATGTTGTAAAGCATAAGGACTACACTTACGGGTTGTGACTCGATTGATTGCACAAGTTAGATACGTAGAAAGAGCTCTCGGTCTTCATTAAACACACTTACAGAGAGGGGTGAAGAGCCTTAATTATAACTAAGCCTCAAATTTGATTAGTTGGCCTAATAAATTTAGTTATTGGTAGTATAAACTAAAAAAAAAAAAAGCAGAAGGACTATATAATTAAGTTGATAATTGTTTTGAGGACCTCTAAAGCAAAAAAACTCCTTTACTTATTCAAACCCCTTACAAAAAAGTTTCCCAACAGCCCTTGAATAGCGCCCTAATTATGCTACTTATGATTTTAAACCCAAAGCCCTTCTAAAATTAGTAAAATAAAAATTATAAATTTTGATTAATTATTAATAAATGACTCCATAAAGCATTTTGATGAATAAGGATGAAAATGGATTACGAAATCTACCTTCTAAGTCAATTTATTACGACGAAAACTTACAAAATCACATGAAAGAACAGCAAGCGAACATCTTTTCGTTTAGGTGCGAGACTTGTCGAAATTATGAGTTCTTACACTATGGTGATTGATTTGAACATTAATCAGAAGTGGAGTGTGAGATCATTGTTTCCCAATGAGTAAATTAGATTAGTTCTTGCTTATAAAAGAAATACGACAACGTTCAACAGTTATCAACCATAAACAAGTTTCATCATCTTCAATCATCTGTACAACGTTGTTGGAGATGAACATCACACTAACCTAATTGTTTATTATTATGTGAATTATTTATGTTATTATGGCTAATAAGAAAATTAAAATTGGTCATCTTATCACTCGCACATAGAATATCTTGTATCATAATGATTACAAACACAGTTATTAATCGTCTTTTCAACTGAAAGTGCAGTTTTATTTTTTATTTTGTTTGATGTGTTTAATCACAAATCATAAACTAATAGCACCGAATATTCATTAACCAGACCATATGTTACAGAAAAAAGAATTCTATAAAAGCAAATAAATTAGGAAAGTCTCAAGTTTGCTTCACAGTTTTAACCAAAGTTCGTCGAGTAAGGTAAGGATTGGACTCTTAAAACTTGTTGATGGATATATTTAACTAATACGAACCATAAGGTTGAAAAAGTCTCTCTATTATATAGGAGTAAGGCTGCGTACTATCGGACCTATTTAGATACTATTTCACTGCTGGATTTCAAACTGGATGATGATGATAATAACGATGGCGAACTATAAGGTTGAAAATAAAACCTATGCAGTTGTAAACTTGTAATACAAGATTTCGCTCGGACTGTTTTTGGTCTATTGGCAAAGATGGTGTCATTGCTTCTTTAGCTAATTCATAAGAGGCCAAAACTGTGGTATGGAATGCAACAACGTGTAGGCAGCTAAGTCACTCAACGAATGATGAGACAGGCATTGAGTTGGTGAATATATCCTATGAAGGGCAGTTTCTTCGGCCTCCGAGGTATCCTGGTTGAAGGATGTCTAATATTAGCACTAGTTTTCTGCAACTTTCAAACAATATTGTAGCAAGAGAGGCACAAAACCTCGAAAAAATGTTCAAACTCCCAGCCCAGTCATAATGCAGAACGCCACTGCTTTCTTCTGGGTTAAGAGGAGTTGTGGCGAGAATTACATTTCGTTTCTTCCTTCTGGTTAGGTGATTTAAATAGACCAGATTTACCTATTTTTTGAACATAATCTAGTTAGTAAAATGACAAGAAAATCATTTAAAAAATAAACGTGAGCGTTACCTATCCAGTACAGCTAATTTATTTTGACATTTATGATCTAATGAAGGTAAAGGCAAGACGTGAAACTCTATATTTCATTGCTTTTACAAATGACTATACTTAATATGATCACTTTTATTTGATTTATGATAAAAAAAGATTAGAAAAGGAGTTAACTATTCCTCGAATCCCTTAATGTATAGAATGACATTGTAGAAAGATACACTAGAACACTACTAGAGTGCTTAAGTCCATGATGACACATAAAAATTTATCGATCACCTATTAACGTGATGCATTACTTGCATGCACTTATAGACTTAATCAAGTGCCAATAAATTTAGTTACAAACAACTAAAAAAACCTAACATGAAAAGTCTAAGATTATAAGAGTATATTGCTTATATTCATAATCTCTCTCATAAATATTAGGCATAATTAGAAAGAAAAGCATACTTATTAGTTACTCTAAACAACTAACTCTAAACAACTAAAAAAATACGTGTTTATAGATGACTGAGATAATGGAGTAAATGAATTTGAATCGTGAGATGTCACATTTGGAAAAAAATAACTTTTTAAAATAAGGTGAAACAAAAAAAGACCTATTTTTGTACAAGAATCTTGATTAGAATGATTCTACTGCATATGATCATAAATAAGGACTTTATCTAAGTAGGATTGGTTTGGAATTTAAAAAATTAACTCAAAGTTAATTTAGGTTACAATCTAAAAAAAGTTTACTTACTATATCTAACCTGAGCAAGAGTAAACATCATCAATGCAATACAATCTTTTAATTCTTTTTTCGCAATTCACTAACACACTCTCTCTCTCAAACAAGAGATGGAGAGACTTCAAGTTCAAATTGGAAAGATTTTAATAATTATAATAATTGACAAAAGAAATAGCAATTGAAATTACTATATAACAATTGACCAAAGAACCATAACAAGTGAAATTACTATAGCATATGTTCCACTCTCCTGGATAGCCTTCTAATTTTAAGTGGCAACGCTATGGAGTACCACCGTTTCAACGGTGAGCCCTGGACTAAATCCAAAAAGAACGCCCCATTCGAGCCCCTCTCTGTGGATTTAAGCCCATCGTCGACTGGCTTTCTTCGCATTTCATCCAAAATGAACAGAACACATGCACTTGACATGTTACCATACTCCGATAGGACATATCTTGTGGCCCGTAACTTTTCGGGTTTCAAAGACAACTAAGCCTCGATATGGTCCAGAATTGTAGTTCGTCCAGGGTGAGCAATCCAGAAAAGTGAGTTCCAGTAGGAGACGCCCAACGGTCGGGATGCCTCGACGAGGCTTTTCCCCATATTCTTGGAAATAAGCCCAGACACATCCTTCGAGAGGTGAAATGTAAGCCCAACTTCACGAATATGTCCATCGATGGCACCAGCACTATCAGGAAGAATAGTTTGGGATGTTGAGACCAACTCAAACGTGGGTTTCTCTACAGGCAATGGGTCGGAGCCTACCATCACAGCGGCTGCACCATCACCGAATATGGCCTGGGACTGTAGTTATTTCAGAACAGACGACAAGCACTGGAGCCCCTTTGTTGTTTTCAACAAGATCTTTGGCTAGGCGGAGAACCGTGCCACCAGCGAAGCACCCTTGCTCGTACATCATGTACCGCTTCACTGATGGGGGAAGGCCTAAGAGCTTCGTTTAGCTGATAGTCAGCCTCCGGCATGTCCACGCCACCAGTTGTGCAAAATACCAAATGGGTGATTTTGGATTTGGTTTGCCCGCACTCCTTGATGGCTTTGGTTGATAGGAATCTCACGTCAGATAATTATAAGGATATTCATGAATTTATAATAGTGTATAAATCTTCTCCTCTTGACTTCTCCTTTTAAGCTAGCTTTTAAAAATTAGTTAGGTACTTTCTAATATAATATCGTAGACATAGTTTAGGACGTTGTCTGATTATATCCTTTTTGCTAAATATATAAAAGCTGAATGTGGTGGAGCCGTGGAGGCTCCAAATAATTCTAGAACTCGACCATGGGAGAAAAATGTTGCCAGAGAGATGGGTGTTTTATGGTGAAATAGGACGGAGGGAAGTCAGGGGGGATGGGTGCACGTTCACGCAATGTTGTTTAACAGGTGTTGAAAAGGTTGTTTGTGGCAGTGGGCATCTATCATCATGATTCATGAGCCAAACATCAATTTTTGCTGGATCTTAAGAAGCTTCGGAAAAATAAAAACAATTTTTTATTTAGTTGTTAATGTAATTATAATTTTTATAAATGATAATAATTTTGTATTAGATAAAACTTAAAGATATATTATTTTTAATTAAAAAAAATTATTTTAATCTCTTATATAATATTTATTAATAAAAATTATTTTATTTTATGTTATTAAAATAAATAATTTAAAATTAACTTTTCATTTATAAAATAATGTTCATTCTAAATATACTTTAATTATTAAATCAAGTTTTATGTGTAATTTATATGTCTAGAAGATATTTTAAATTTAATTATATTTATTAATAATTATTAAAATAAATTAATTTAATTTAATTGCAAAAGTTAAATGAAATTAGTAAGTAACATTAATTACTCATAATTTGTATTAATAATTAAGTATTGTTAATTAAATATATTAAATTAAATTAAATTATTCATAATAATTATTAATATTAATATATTAAATAAATAAATAATATATATTTATTCGTACTGGACTTAAAATTTTTTAAAAAATTAAAGTTTAGAATCTTTAGATGAGAAGATC
>JANZLD010000237.1:88301063-88326298 GCA_026413575.1 Erythroxylum carthagenense
GGTATTCTAAATTTTTTTGAAGATATAAATTAAACAAATCAAATTGTTTTAAAATTAAAGAGTTGATGGGTTAATAAATAAATTTTTTTTGTAGTTATATAATTTAATAATTAGTAAATTCGAATATCTTTGGAGTATTTGGTAATTCTAATCTAAAGGGTGTATCCTCTTTTTCGCGTTATGGATCACATGGTGATTGTAACCCAAATAAGTTTGGGGCAGTTTAAAACAAGAACCAGACCCAATAACCCGACCCAGGACATTTCTGAATAGGGTTGCTGCAGGATGAGATATTGTTGATTGGATGACTTGCACAGACGCTTCGCTTCCGATCCTTTGCAATTCAAAACTTCAGATTGTAGATTATAGAACTCTATCAGGTAATCCTTATTTCTTTGTTCAACTTCCTTTTACGGTATTGGATTGCTTTGTTTTCTTTTTTTTTTTCAAGTTATTATTTTGTGGTTATTACTGTTTTTTTTCCTTTGAATCTTGATTTTTCTTTTTCATTTTACAATTCCTTAGAATGTTTTGAATTTTAGCTTCCATTTTTTTGAGAAACATTTTGGCAGATGATTCGTTTCTCTGTATATTTATTTATTTGATCCTTGTTTAGATTCAACTAAATTTTTGTTCTGATGGAGATTCAAAGATGTTGTGCCCGTATTTCCATATGTATTGAGGCTAAGTTTTCGTTGCAGGTTCAAAGGAAGAGGTGCCAATATCTTTAATCTTATTTTGTTTAATAACTTAATTTTACTGTATTTTTGGTTTGTTGAGAAAATTCTTTTATGCTCAAGTGTTATGCAATTTGCAAATGAATCACTTTTGTTTGGAGCTTTCATCTAATATTTGGATTGTTAAAGCGCAATGGTTACGCTTCTGTTATCTGTTAAAATATTCTTTCAGCTGTCAAATGAAATTACTATTTTATACAGCCCTTATTAATCTAAGGCAATTAAGTTCATACCTGACCTTGTTCTTTTTTTTTCCCTTTTAATTTGATGTTTTTGGATGATGCAGAGCATGGAGGAGATGAACATTGATCAACTAGTTGATGTACCCGATACTCCTGATAGGTTAAATGCTCGACATTCGAACTGCTTGAAACCTGGGAAATCAAGTAATTCATCATTAGCAGGCCAGTTGGCGAACTCTCAGTCTGTGACTGATGGATGTTCAGATCTGACAAGAACCAAAAGTAGGCTGTTCTTCAGAGATGGGAGGAAAAACCAAATCCCTCCTCAAAGAAGTCCAGTCACTGTGGACAAAATTGAGTATTTTAATAAACCTATCACTGTTGGACCATCCAGGAGTTCAAATGCAGATAAGGATACTCCAGTTTCTAAAAGCGCAGTTAACCTCAAACCCGATGCTAGGCAATCTTTTGTACCAAAATTCATGCTTAAAGGAAAAGCCTTAGCTGCCAGTGTTCCATCTGAATCAACGGTACCCATAGAAGACAATAATATTATAGATTTGACTGGGCAGAGTAAGCGGTCTTGTAAATCTGATATCTGTTTTCAGCAAGGTTCATCAAAAGATATCTGGACACAAGGGATAAGGGAAGCTCCAGTATCATCTGATACTGGCTCATCTCTTAGATCTTCCACTATTCCTTCTGCTTTTTCACAGCCTTCCATTAAGGGTAAAGAAAAAGTGGGTTTGAATACATCGACTTCTGGTTTAGCTAGAAATCATGGAAAGGGGATTGATGTCTCTGGCAGTTCTCAATGCCAGAGTGCACATCAGAACATTTCAATTTATGCCTCTACCTCACCAAGAGTTACTGGAAAAAAAAGATTAGTACGAAATGGATGTATTTCTCCACATAACATAGCTAATAGGATCCATATATCAGCTAACAGTCGATGTGTTGGTTCCATCAATGCTGAGGAAAACCTGGTCAAGAGTACAGGTTCTGACAGTCCTCCTGTTGTGGATATTAAGGAAATAGTTGCCGGAAGCAGTATTCATGGTGGAGCTAAGGGAGATAATGCCATGAGCAATCTATCTACCTCGAAGGAGCATGATAAAAAAGTTGTCCACGTTTCTACCAGGTACTTCTCCTTTGCAATTGCATGGTTGGCTGGCCAGTCACATTCTTTCTTCAATTTTACTCTTTTTTTACATCTCTTTATTTACTTTTTAATTTATTGAAATATGCTATTTTATTTTATGCACATTGGATTGTGTTCTGTTACTTACCATGGACATGGGTTTGACATATCATTTAGGTGGGATGAACTTCTTTATGTTCTTATATTATTGTAATATTTGTTCATTGATTTTGTCAACTATCTTCTTATGCAGAAGTAACTTTGTTCTCTTAAGCAGCATTGAAATCTGAAAACTTTGGAGAACAAAATGTTTTTATCCTCTTCTCCTTCTCTGAAAGTTATTTTCTGTTTCTTTCATTTTCTATTGTATAGAGTCAACTTTTATTTCTTGGTGCCTTAAGGCAATTTGAGACTCATTTTTATTTTGGCAGTAGTTCTGTGGTTCATAATGGGACAACACGTGGAACTAGTGGTTGCAATAGTGATGTACCATTAGGTAATTGGAGAACTACTCGGAATCGTACAAGGGGAATAGATCTGCCATCTGGTGAACGTCATTTGGGAAAAGATTTTGAGACTACAAAATGCTTAGACTCTGATCTGCAGGAAAACAGAGGGTTAAAAATGGATGGCAGGAAGAGAAATTTTACGAAGGAAGCATCAGATCCTGAACACAGGACTGCTGCTAGAACAGATCGTGCAGCTGGGGTTAGTCAAATCGGTGCACACCATCAGACTGGAGATATGGCTTGTAAAAGGAAAAGAAAAGGTGAATTCACTTCAAGAAATCGCGGTGAATGCTCTAGAGTGGTTCCAGATGATGGAGAAATTTCTTGCCTTGGTTCAGCTAGTGTGTTATCTAGCTCAAGGTCACCTAGAATCCACCATCAATATCAGGGTGCTTTGCATCCAATTTATGAAATCGAAGAGGTGTCCCCCACAATAAAAACTTGTGAATCTCATGAATTAGATGCCAGGGCTCGACAAGTAGATGCAGATGAGATGTTTGCTCGTGAACTTCAAGAACAACTATATCAAGAGGCTCCTGTATTTGTTGGGAGTGAGGTTTGTTGTTCACTTGACCTTTTTTGGTTTTAGTTACCAATCCTATCTATGATCTTTCTGCAGTGGCAAGCATTTCACCAGCTTTTCATTGTTTACTCACTTTTGACAGATTGATGAGAGTATTGTTTGGGCAATGCAGCAAGATGACATTGCACAGAGTTCTGCTTCTACCGAAAATCTCCATGCACCACTTCTTGTAAGTTTGCCTTTTCAAATGTAGTGTAACTTAGCTTGATAGGCTTCGTCAATTGCATGTTAATGACAGCATGACATACTTATGTTGAAGAGCTAAGTTCATTAAAGAGAAAAATAAAAAGCAGAAAGATCTAGCCATGATATTCTTGGTTGACTAAGATCTAGCCATGATATTCTTGGTTGACTAAGTTCACCAATTATTCCCTTACAATTGATTTGTTTTCATGTACATCTTCCATTTCTTTAAATATTTTCTTCTTTCGGTTCATACCTGTCTTCTTGGGTATGGGGGAACTGGATTTTTATGGATTGCTATTGCTTTTTGATGGTTATTGACTGAAATGAATCACTGCTAGTGCTATGGTTGTTAGTATATGTTTCTTTCATTGTTTCTCATTTGTGCATGTTCCCTTTCCTTTCCTCCTTTTTAAATTTTTTTTTTTCCTTTTGTGGAAGAAGTATGGATCATCTATTGTAAATTTGAAAATATGTTTGTTTATCCCTGAAGTATTTATGTGCATGAGTAATGGAAAAAGGAGTGCTAAAACCCTAAAAGCAAGATGAAAAACATGTGCCTTGCTCAATCGATAACAATGTGAATTAAATCAAAGGATCAGGCATGCATGTACCCTTTTATGTTTAAATTGCCACCATTTGATTTTTGCACTTGGATCTAGGTTGATTATGGTGATTACAAGCCATTACTGCTTGGGTGGAATTGCTTTTGTTCTGGTTTTTAGTTCTGACAATATTCAGATGGGTTTAGTTTTTTTAAATTTTGGCGGATTTTAAGTTGCCAAGTATAAGGTTTACTTTTAAGTTTGCTCACTTTCCAGTTTATTTGTGAATTTAACGCACATTTACCCATGTGCCTTCACTACGCCCACCTGCGACCTCTGTTTGTCACGTTGGTGCACATGCATATGCATTTTGTAGTCTAATATATTTATCTTTTTTCCTTGGATACCATTCAACATTGACCTGTATTCAGTTTACTTTCAAAAGTAAGTATGGAATTTGATCTGGATTTTAAAAGTGGATGATTGTAGAAAAAGTAACTAATGAGGATTATTCTTGATAAAGGAAGTGTCTGTGCTGGTTTCACGGAACCAGAACTATTGTTTGTGTCTGTTGTTTGGCTATTGATGCGAGCAAGTGCATGGCAGGTTAATGGTTCAACAGGCCAATAGTTTTACCCAATGTAGGCATTTTCCCAGTTTTGACCTCGGAACAGTGTTTAGATCATACTCTCCAATCTCTGCTTATAAATTTGAAAAATTATATGTTAGCAATTCAGACACATGATATTAGGCATGTGTCAAACTGTATTAAAGTACTTTAGACTAATGAAAACTCGTTTGCTAGCCATGTTCAGGTAAGAGTTTGGCTGCTACTATTATGTTTTCCAGTCTTAGAAAAAGAAATTTGGAATACTATACTGTCTCCATTATCCAAATTGTGACTGGTATTCTTTGAAACTCATTTGATTGTCTGCGGGAACTTCCTACCTCCCAAAGTTATGTTTTCAGTAAATGCTATTCCCCATATAGTTGTGATGCTATGCTGAATTTTTTGTTTTGTTTGGCTTCAGTAACATTCACTAACCTTTATTTCTTTGTTTTGTATTCAAATCAATGCAGAGAAATTCATCAATACTACATACACGCAGGCCTTTCCAACGAAGATCCTCCACAAACCCTTCGAATAGGAGAGGAACGCAGGTTCGAGGCCCTGCTACTAGAGCTTCGCAGTTGAGGAATCGTTTGTTAGTTCGGTCTCCTAGTGCATTATCTAGGGGTAGGCATCGCCGTCCTGCAGCACTACCTAGTGGAACTGATTTCCATTTTCCTGGGAGCATGAGTTTGGAAATGGTAATTTTCTTTCAATTGTCCATCCTTTATTTTGTATGTTATTCCATTTGTCTACATCTTCCCAATTTTTCAGTCATACCTGGTACTTGATATGTCTGCTGCATTTTATCTGTTTATTAACATTTTCAAATAGCATTAAACAGAGAATATAGGAGTGGTACTGTTAATCCACCTCAATGGAAACTTATAAGGTGATATTGACAGAACATCCATCGTTGATGTTGGCCTCCTATGAATGGGCTAGATATAATGCATTCAAGATAATTTTCATTTGATTGGCTCAAATTGCATTTTGCTGATATTGCAATTTTCTTTGTACGGCCTCAAGTGTAGAGATGGCACTTGGGCCCAACCCAGCCTGGCCCATTGTCATCCCTGCTCAAGTGTTGCATGGGTTTTTTTGAAGATATAATCTCATGTTTGTCCTAACTTTCTGAGCACTCCTAAAATCATAGGGCCTGTTGCACCCTTTCAGATGTATCACACCCTTACAGCTTGGTTAAGAGACTTTTGGGTTGTTCAGAGTTGGGAATAGACACATTTGGTGGTTTCTACCCCAAAAATGCAGTTGGGTTTTGAAATCTAATGATATCAGTCAACATAATTTCAAAACAGAAATGCCATTTGGGGAACTCATAGTTAACTCATCACCACGTGTTCTTCTGGAATTTGAAATTTGATAAGTAAGCCTATTCCTACCTCCTTGGCCATCATCATGTCAATCCTTTGATGGTATAAGAGATATCTTAAACTATGCTATACTGTTCCATGCTCTGACCAGGATTGAAGATCAATGGATTGTGTCTATCAGATTTACAAAGTTTTGTTGTGCCTACTTCTTAGTGTGAGTGATAGATAACTCAATAGTTGTTCTTTTTGTGTGAAGGGAGTTTGTGTTAGAACAAAACTGTGCTTATCATAGTTAAAATTGTATGGTTGTCAAGGGGATCACCTAGGTGTCAATGCGAGGTGATAGAAAGGCCTGGTACTCCCAATGTCTCATGCAAGGTGCTTTCAAACGAAGAGCTGCTTCTGCCATAAAGTGCTCCATTAAAGTCTCCAAATTCCTACTTTTCTGGACTGCCAAATTTGTTTGAAAACAGTGTAGGTTTATATCCCCAAAAATTCAATGAAGGCACTAAGTACTTTAGAAAACCAATTGAGATTATCATTAGATGGAAGTGTTGCATGCAAAGTTTAATCCTCAGTACATTTAGATTCTATGGAAAGGTAAATCATTAGCAGTACATACACTGAAATAGCCTTAGAAACGATTGATATTTTAAAGATGATTGAGCTGAATGTTCTTTGGTTAGCTTTTATATGGTGATCTGCTTGTTTGAGTACTTATTCAAGGACACTATTCTAATTCTCTATGTAATTTAGTAGTCTTGATACCTGGAGGGTGACTGTCATCTTTGACTGGTGTGATTAATTTAACTCTCGATTAATAAAGCATGACCATCAACCTGTGTAGAATAAAAGATTGTTTGTTGTCCAAACATTGCAGGTTGCAAGTTGTTGTCTAAACATTGCAGCTATCTTGCAACCAACAGCTTGGTTAAATTCTATGTATCCGAGTTCCTGGTTTCATGGCTGCCAACTTCATGCTATCACGTCACTTATAGCTGATTCAACCACAACAAAAAGTCACCAACATCAATTTTCTTGTCAATAGATATGACAATCCTTATAACTGAAGTTTGTTCTACTATGACACAAACAGTCTTGGGTCTGCAAATGTTATGGTCACAGTGGTGCTGCTGGGAGTGCTGAAGACTTGATGAAGATTAATGGTTTGATACGTAGTTATATGATTACAGATCAGGTTTTTTAAGAGGACTTAATTGTCAAAGTTGATTTATTATGTGAAGTAAAGAGCATAACTGGTAGAGAGAGAAGGATAGATCAGTTTCTAGGAATAGCTTGCAAAGGGCAAAAGATAAAAGATAAATTTCTAAGAAGAGCATACGGAGGATAAAAATATGATAATATACCATCTATGAGAGGGCATGTTTCAAAGCTTCACTAATGTTTCAGTTGTGGTTATGTTTTAATCAACTAATTTTATTAGAAAGGGTAACCTTTGTTTTCAAGTGTAAGTGACTACATATATGATAAATGTGATCGTTACTTGTGCTTGTAATATCCTGACCCTTAGGTGACGTAGGATAAATAGAAGAGAATTTACTAGTAGCTAAACTCACCAAATTTGGGAGATATGACTGATATTAGATTGCTAGAATATCAAGTTCATGTTTGGATTTCAGTTTAGAATGCTGAAATTTCAGATTTGGTATAGCTGGGTTTTTAGTGTTTTAAGTGATGAAAATTTAAGCTAGAATTGTGGGGTTTGATTTGGTTGGAATTTGTTTTTTTTTTTTGGTTACTGGAACTTTAGGTTAGAATTGATGGAACTTAGTGAAACACAAATAAGGGAGGATATGAAACTAAGAATGACTCCTAAGGTCTAAGAATTGCTCTTAAAAAAATGCGTCACGCCTTCTAATTGAAAACTTAAGTTGGTGAAAAAAAAATCAGGATAGCTTAGTATTGAAGAGTTGAGTACATACATATTTATAGTTCTTAGAATCCTTATTCAAGTAGGAAAGGTTCTAAAATATCCAAAATTGAATCATATCTTAATAAGGATTCTTTATTCTTAAATAAGCTTAAGTCCTAAACAAACTTGGACAATATATCTTATTATTATTCTCTATTTAATGAGAAAAACTTAGCACAAAGTAAGTTTCCTTTGCTGTCACTTCAATTCCCACTCTTCATCCCACAAATTAAAGCGGTTGACTAATTTACTCTCTTTTTTTTTAATAATCTCTAAGCTCTTTTGCATCATTAGTGTTGGATTGCATTAGTGTTGGAGCAATCAGTGAGATTTTGTAGCACCTGGGTTTTAGATAGTTATCTCTTTCTGCAATTGCTTCATGATTACATAATATCTTGTATTTTCTCCAGCTCTTTGAACTTCTTTCTTGGCATAGCAAAATAGAGTTGGTTCTTTAATCATGATAGTGGTTATATACCTTTAAAATGACAATCCCTCTGCTGAATGTTTATCTATGTTACCTATAAGTATACGAGTTATTAGCCTGCTAGGCTTATGGATGTGCTTAGTTAGTTAACAATGAAGGTAACATGTTTCCTGCAGAGACTTGATATGTTAGAAGCATTAGAAGCTGCTGAAGCATTAGAAGCTGCTGTTGGTGACTTAAATGATACAGTTGCAGTGGCCAGTCAACTTTTTCATGCTCAGCGTGACTTCAATGAGTAAGAAATGTCTCATTTTAGATAATTTATAAATATTTGGAAAAGTGCTACATGTTGTAAACTTGTACTTGCCATCCATGTTGCTAATTCAGATTGTTTACTCGTTACATATTTTCAAGCATCACTGGAATGTTAAATATTTTCTACCTTATGTTAAATTGGGCTGAAAATTTTTCCTCCAAGTCCTTGATTTATCATGCCCTGTGATTTAGGCCCCTGCTAGTTTAGCAACTGAGTGATGTTTAGCACATTTACATCACATGCCTGTGTGTTGGTATGAATGCAGGTTCCCCTTATTGTTCTAGTTGTTCCTTTTTCCAATACATAGATTTTGATACTGGTTTAAGATTGTACGTGACATTTTTGGATTAGTTAAACTAATCATAGATTTTGATACCAGTTTTAAGACTAACATTTTACTAGAGTTTGTGGATAACTTGGAGCTTTGATATATTTTTTCCTTTAAATTTTTGTTCTTTTTGGGACCAATTAATCACTATATGTAATCCTTGACAATCCTTATTTGTTTATTCATTCATAGTTCATTATGTCTGGAGGATTTGCGGTTTAGATGCCTTATCATGACATTTTTTCTATACATACTTCATTCTCTTTGGCACCAATTTATCACTAAATATAATGACATGGTAATATTTATTTATTTATAGGAGTTATGCTAATTTAAATGCCTTGTCATGTCCATCACCAATCATAGGACAGTGCAAGATAGGATGGAGAAACCATAAATGCATGAACTAAAAAATGCACCGTACAAATAGTTGGATATTAATAATATGGTGTGTGAAAACTGAAATCCTTCTGTGGGTGATTGGTTGTCAAGTCCTTGTAATTGAGAAAGCCAGAAACAGAGACGAGTTGGCATCATACCCGTCTATTTGATCAATAGTAAGAAGCACAGTGAATGATTTTCTTTCTTGCTGACCATTTAGCATCATTGAGTGTTGTTCTGTATTAGATCTGTACACTGGTGGCATTCAACTATGATGATGTTATTGTCAATCTTGGCTCTTGTTAATTATGGGATTAAATGTCAAAACTTTGCAGTCTGGTGTGACTTGGTTTTGATGTACCGTTACTCTTTGTTTATGCCATGCTATCAGAGTTTTTCTATTGTAGTCTCATTCACTTAGAGCTATTTAATATAACTTGGTAAGCATATCATTTCCCACCTTGTTTCCCGCAGAAATGATTATGAAATGTTGTTGGCCCTTGATGAGAACAATCGTCATTGTGGTGCATCAGCCAATCAAATTAACAATTTGCCAGAGTCAGTTGTTCAGGTAAGTTGAATGTGAGTGCAACCATACACGATTAAAGCACAGGTGACTTTCATCTAATATTTTGTCAATAAGTTTTGTGATCTATTCTGCTTCATGCAGACTGAAAACTTTGAAGAGACCTGTGCAATCTGTCTTGAAAACCCTACTATTGGAGAAGCCATACGTCATCTACCTTGCTTACACAAATTTCATAAAGATGTAGGGATTCTCATTAATTGCCTTGTAAGATCTCCCCCCATAAATGACAGTTATTTGATTGTTTTTTTTTTCTATCTGTTGGTAGTGTATTGATCCATGGCTGAGAAGAAGAACGTCATGTCCTGTTTGCAAGTCATCAATTAGGTGACTCGCACTGTGAAATTTAATGAGAGCTTATAAGACTGCTTCAACTGAAGTCAACTGCGCAAATGATCTTTTTGGAAGGTACAAGACATTACAGTCTGTTTGATATGTCCCAAAACTGTGGAATTCAATTCAGCTGAATTCATTTGTTTACGATGTAGCTTTTTTACTTTTAATTAATTCACTTTTGGTCTTTTGCTTTGCGTAACTTCATAGATTGGAGTTGATGTTAGCAATTATTAAGGAGCACATCAAGTGAGCATTTTGGATTTCTCACCAAGTAGATGTGAATGGGGTTAACCTCCTAGCCCGGATCTGAGGGGTTGGTCGACTACTTGTAGTAAAGTCAGGTTTGATCTGCCAATTTTGGGGGATTAAGGGCTTTGTTATTTTCCAAAGTGGGGCCTATAGATACACCAAGAAACAAAATGCAAAGCAGTGATATCCATGCTTCATTTTACAATGTTATCAGTTGCTATGCTTTAGTTCTTACACACTGATTTTGTCTGGGTAGCTAGATTTGATACGTGCATTTGCACTATAAACATCCGCATCATGTCTTGGTATTTGACAATGGATGTAACAATTGGAAATATGCTTTTGAATCACCTGAATACACATAAGAAAGCCAGCATCTTGTAGATACTATTAACTGGCGTCTGCCACTACCTTAATTTTCCACTCAGTGAATACTATAGTCTGTGGAGTCTTTTAAAGTGTTGGAGATCTCGTGTCTACAAGACTTTTAAGGTGTGGAATAGATTTAAGAGGCTCTAATGACCATTTAAGTGACGAAGTGGAGCTCGGCAATTGAAAAGAAAAAACATAAACCCAACAGATTTAGAATGAATTCTTTGGTAAATGAATTGCAACATGCTTTTTAGTTTCTAGAGTGCCTAATATATGATTTATATCTTCTATGGAAAAATGTTCAATTTTTATAAGATCATCTTTACTGGTATTTGAGTTTTCTGTTTTTTTTTAACTGTTATCAACATTTATAAAAACGTTTTTGTTTTTTGTTTTTGTATTTTTATAATCTGATTTATTAACAACTAAATATCTATTATTTAATTATTCTTAATTATTAATAAGATTTAAGAATAATTTAATTTAATATTATATGTTTAGTAAATAAAAATTATTTGTTAAAAATTATGAATAATTTTATTTTATTTTATTTAATAATTTTATTTTAATTTTTATAATTAAATCAAATAAGATTAGTTTTCAGTTATTGATAAATATAATTAAATTACAATATATAAATTTCAAATAACTTTTCACTTAGTAATTAAAATGTATTAAAATAATATTAATTTATAAATAACATCTAAACTAATAGAAGTATAACTACATTAATATGAAAAATTATACAAAATTTTGTTTTTATTTACAAACAAATAAAAAATAAAACTAAAAATTACAACAAAAGACCAAGGTGAACCAAATGATCTTTAGTTTTTGCCTTCTTAAAATTATCAAAATATAATTAAGAGTTGGAAAACAATTTTAAAAATATTTTCTGATAGAAATCTTTTGCTTAATTTTCTTTTTTCCCCCCCTGTTTTTTATGTTAACACATCACTCACTTGTATCCAACGAATGGCTTTCGTGAAAGAATGCTTCAGTTCACAATCTGTTTTTATAGATTTTAACTTCAATTGGATAATGTTTATGCAAAGTTTCGTTGGTCAAAACGTTGGAACTGAGATCATCACCAGCCGTGAGCCGTCCTTTCTCTTCATTTGGGCTTAGCCTTATTTGCTGTTCGCAATGTTATCACGGCACGCATTTCCATATAATTCAACTATTTATCTATTTATGAAATTAGATCAGTCACTGTCCTCTATGGCGCGTGAGCAACGAACAATACCAAATCTCATGTTTTGCCACTTCGGTTTGTAATTGTAAATACAAGATAACAACAACACGCTGGGCATGGAGAGGAGGGAAATAAATTATTATTGGAGTGCCGGCGTTATAAGATGGATGTAAACGGAAATATCAGCCACCTCACCTCACCCTACCGTCACTGTATCTTATCTACTAAGCAACCCACATGACAAATAAATAAATATGTATTTGGGGTAATACCTCTTTCGTTTATTATAAAATTAAAAAAATACAAGGAGTTTTTTTTTTTTTGACTTAAATAAGGTCACGGGTTTGACCTCTCTTATATATATATGGTCTTTTAAAATTTGAGGTTAGAATTTTGACTTTCATAAAAGACTTAACTGGCTTGAATCAATATTAATTGAGGTGTTGATGAATTAAAGGTAATTTTTCATAATTACATCCTTCTAGAATATTTCGGCTACCAAAAGTGAAAAAAAGTGTAATTAAGAACATTCCGCATCCGGACCAAAATATATTTATTTACCTTTTAAAGCTAAAGCTGAACGGGTTTCTGACGACCAAAGAAGGGAACGGTCTCTTACATTACACTCGGTACCCAAATCTTACTCTTGTGTTGATTTGTATGTTTGCGTATATATATATTATATAGAATTGGAAGAGTCCCACACTTCTAGGCAATTTGATCATTTCATTTGTTTCTTCTTAGAAAACGCACAAACCTAAGCTAATCAGCAATCATGGAGAAAGCCACCAACAGGCAGCGGGTTCTTCTCGATCACCTCCGCCCTTCCTCTTCTTCTTCACATCACTTCGAGTCTTCTCTCTCCGTGAGTTGTTCTTGCAATTTCCTTTATATCTTCACAGATCTGGACTTTGAATTTTCTTCTATTTATGGTAAGACGATCATTTGTATAGGCATCCGTTTGCTCAGCCGGAAGTAGCTCTGCATACCAGAGGACCTCGGCTTTTGGCGACGATGTTGTCGTCGTTGCGTGAGTTATTTCTTCCACCTTGTTTTTATTAGTTTTAATTGTCATATTACCATCTACTGTTCAATCAAGCTTATTTGTTGTGTAATGAATTGGATGTTATTTGGGTTATTCATATTTGTTTGCTTTCTACAGGGCGTATCGGACTGCCCTCTGCAAATCCAAACGCGGTGGTTTCAAGGACACTTTTGCCGATGATTTACTTGCACCTGTTTTAAAGGTTTCCCTCCTTTTGTTTGTAGCATCTTTTTAGCGTTCTGAGCTTGGTTTGCGTGTCTGTTTCATGATCATTTTGTTTGCTTCAATTTGTACTCTTTTTTTAATTATGTTGCGGCCGCTTGGTGCAGGCAGTGATTGAGAAAACAAAATTGAATCCCAGTGAGGTTGGGGATATTGTCGTGGGCACAGTGTTGGCCCCGGGGTCTCAAAGAGCAAGTGAATGCAGGATGGCTGCATTCTACGCGGGTTTCCCTGGTGCGCTTCTTTAGGTTGCATAAATTGAGTGTCTTGAGTTTTATTTGTTTATTGCTGTATTGATAGGAATTTTATTCCTTGTTCAGAAACTGTGCCTGTCAGGACTGTAAACAGGCAATGCTCATCTGGCCTTCAGGCAGTTGCTGATGTAGCTGCAGCTATTAGAGCAGGATTTTATGATATTGGTATGAGAAACTCAAAATGTTGATACTTCCTGTACTGTTACTCCGCTGTCCTTTGCTACTTAACTGGAGTTCCATCTTAAACTTTTGTACGTTAGGAATTGGAGCTGGCTTGGAATCTATGACTCTCAATCCAATGGCTTGGGATGGGGATGTGAACCCAAAAGTAGTTTCCCCTTTTTTAATCTCTTTCATTTTTTTAAACATTTTCTAGTTATGTTTGGCAGTTTTCAAGCTCATTGCTGTGGTATCATTACAGGTGAAAGTCTTTGAGCAAGCCCAGAATTGCCTGCTTCCAATGGGCATTACATCAGAGAATGTTGCACATCGTTTTGGTGTGTCAAGACAAGAGCAGGATCAGGCTGCAGTAAGTTGAATCAATCTCTTTCTTTGTACATGCACCATATTTTTGCTACATTGTAAGGCTGCTTGGTCATGGTAACTTGATGTTTTTAGGTTGAGTCTCATAGAAAGGCAGCTGCTGCTACCGCTGCAGGAAAATTCAAGGATGAAATCATTCCTGTTAACACCAAGGTATATTTTTGTTACTGCTGTGAAAAAATAAATTACTTGAACGTCTCTGTATTTGGAGACTCTGTTCGGCACATCTTCATGTTGATCAATGGTTTTCTTTTCAAGATTGTTGATCCAAAGACCGGTGATGAGAAACCAGTCACAATCTCTGTTGACGATGGGATTCGTCCAAATACATCAAAGGCAGAGCTTGCAAGGCTGAAACCGGTCTTCAAGAAAGATGGGACCACAACTGCTGGTACAACTCTACAGCATTGTGCTTCTCTTTAAGTTCTCCAAGGCTAGATAATTTTTTCTAATCTATTCTGGTATGCATACCTTAGGGAATTCTAGTCAAGTGAGTGATGGTGCCGGGGCTGTGTTGCTCATGAAGAGGAGTATTGCAGTGCAAAAAGGGCTGCCTATTCTTGGTGTATTCAGGTGTGGAATATTACATAAGCATAAATGACGTGAGAAATTGAAGATGAAGTATTGTGAGACGTTTAGAACCAACGATGACTTTATAAATCTGACAAAGTTCCAAGTATATGAACTTTCAATTTAGAGCTTGGTCTAGTTCAATTTGGTTTTTGGATTTTAAGAACTCTTTGACTTCGGTTAGGTTATTCATAGAGAACCAACAATGACTATAAATCTAACAAACTTCCAAGTTTATGACCTTTCAGTTTAGAGCTGGTCTAGTTCAATTTGGTTTTTGGATTTTAAGAACTCTGACTTCGGATAGGTTATTCATAGAGAACTAGTTTCCTCTCTGCAGCACTTACAAATGATTAAAAAGTATCGCTGAGAACTTAAGTTTGATATTACACTGATCCTCAGTTCCCATGTATAAATCCTGAACCAAATGAAAAATAATAATATATACAGACTGTAATAGCAATGTGTTATTGGTGGTTGATTACCATTTTATGGATTAACAATTGCAAGGTCACTAATCCAAAAAAGTCCATTTTTGTTAATGTGACCAAAATTGCCACCTCCTGAGTTCATGCATGTTTATTGTGAATGGTGCCCCCATTGCAGTAGATTTGTGATGTCCTTTCGCTGCAAGAGGTTCTGAGCCTCTTACAAGTGGTATGACCTCTTCTGAGACTAGGGGTTGTTGGTGCTAAGCTGTGCCCAGTAGATTTATTATTGCTTTGATGAACTGTAGTAGTGGACTTGTCTTTCCTTCTCATTCAATAAAAACACATTATTTTGCTTGAAAGTCTTGTTTGCTTATTGTGATTTGTATAATTGAAATGCAAGAAATGAAATTTATGTTTTTTTTTAAAAAAATTCCTAAACATCTTTTGTTTTAAAGGACTTTTGCTGCTGTTGGTGTTGATCCTGCCATCATGGGTGTTGGGCCAGCTGCTGCAATCCCAGTTGCAGTGAAGGCAGCAGGTCTAGAACTTGATGATATAGATCTTTTTGAGATAAATGAGGTAATTATTGTTTTCCTATCCAGTATGGTGACGCTAACTTGTGATCAACTAGCTTTTTCTGATTTTTGTTGTCCTCTTTTTCTGCTCTCTGTTCTTCTGGCCAGGCATTTGCTTCCCAATATGTATATTGTCAGAAGAAGCTGGAGCTCGAACCTGAGAAGATCAATGTCAATGGTGGTGCGATGGCTATTGGACATCCTCTAGGTGCAACAGGTGCGTTTGTGGGAAGGAATTTACTTGATCACAGTTGCTGTTTAATTTAAACATCTTAGTTACATGAATGGTGTTACTCTGTAAGTCCATTCAAATTCCGGTCTTTCCTTTTTCTTTTCATTTTGGTATTCCAATCCTTTGGTGCATTTGTCAGCATATTCCATTCTTTAATAATAAGAGTGAGGTCCTAAACTATCATAATTTTCTTTTTTATTTTTTTCCTTCTGTAATTTGTTATTAACTCAAGAGAACATAATCTCAATTTTAGATTGCTTTGTCATAATCTCAATTTTATATTGCCTTTATTGACCCAACTCAGTTAGTATTGGCATGCTGACAATAGGAGTACTTGGCAAATACCTGTCCAGTTGTTTAAACTTTTATGCTATTACTGTCTGCATAATCATGGAAAGAGTGCTGCTGACTAACCGCTGACTAAGTTTCGCTGGTTATACCCATTATCCTTAACAACTTACTGACTGATGTGAAAGATTAAGGCGTTGAAAATCTTGACCATTTACAAGATATCTCTGCTCATCTTAAGAAATAAAAGATACTATCATTCTGTTGTTGTCACAGGTGCACGGTGTGTTGCTACCCTTTTGCATGAAATGAAACGTCGTGGTAGAGACTGTCGCTATGGTGTGGTGTCAATGTGTATAGGTATGCTCTGACCGGTCTTGCATGAAAGAACCATTTTTTCTTTCCAACTATGCACATTCTCTCTGTTGATCCTCTTTCTTTAGTTTGTCATATTGGATAATTCTTTGGATTTGGAAATTTTAAGTGAATATGCCATTTCTCTAGAGCAGATAAATAAAAATGTAGGATGGTTTGACAAACAAAAATTGCCACCGAATCCTTGACGAACTGAGTGAAGAGAGCTGACTGATTCTTTGAATAAAAGTAGGATTGACATCAGATTAAATTATGATGACTGGAGTGATAAAGTGTATTTAATAAGATCTATTCAGTGGTTGTAACACGTTGTAACATATAGAATTTGGATTTATGAGATGTTTAAAACTCTGATACAGGCACTGGAATGGGAGCAGCGGCAGTTTTTGAAAGAGGGGACTATTGTGATGACCATACCAATGCTCGGAGGATAGGAGCAAACAACCTCCTATCTCAAGATGCCAAGTAAAACACATGTTTGTGTCTCATATTTATATAAATTGCGAATTTATGGTGCGCATGTATTAGTCTTAAATGAAGAACTTGCACCAAATATAACCTGGTTAAACAGTGCAATAAGGTAGCGCTTTTGTTTAAAAAGAACTGGAATTCAGTACTTAGAACATCATTCTTATAATTTGAAATTTTGCTTGGGCTACATTCCCATGTTGATGTCCAGTACTAGACCTTCTTCCAAGTCCCAATCAAGAGAAGTGCATGTGCCTGGAAGTATCTGCCTGTTGAATCAGTATACAGTGATGTCTGTCGCGTCCTGTGCCCTTTGGTTCCTTGTTTTTTCTATGTTTTTGGAGTGACAACAATAATTTCTCATTTAAATTCGTGATATTCTTGAAAGAGAATAGCAAAATGGCTGTGTCCTTGGTAAAGCTGCTACAATCACATCCTGAGCCTTTGATCTCTGCAATTCGAAAATAAACATCCGGGAAAAGACACGATCAAATAGATCCTTTTCTCGAGTAGTATAGGTTATAGCCTGTTACCATAAAATGGCTGGAGCCTGGATATGCAACAGCAGCAACTATGGTGAATCAACAGAACCACATCTCAGCACTCCTACATTCGTAAACAGCTATAGCAGGCGGGGACTCGAGCCGGAAGCGGAAATTGCGTCTCGATGGTTGGCATTTGTAACACATCGTTATAAAGAATCAATTAGGTAGCAAGTATCTGGTCAGTTTGAAACTTATAAAGTCATTGTGTTAGACCTTCAATAGTAACGATGTGCGGTAGTGTTAAAGATGTGATTGTTAATAGGTTATAATAAAAAAAAAAATCATCTCATGATCAATTTAAAAAGACACCAAATATACCCCCAACATTTTTACTATTTTTTTCAGAAATTAAAAATGCTCAGTTAACTTTATGTATTAGCGTAAGCGTTTGAACTTAAAAAAAATATTTGTACTAAGATTTCTTTTTTTACAAAATAAAAATATTATAATTTCCATTAACAAAGAAATAAACTCGAGAAAAAATAATTCAATTGTATACAAAATTATAAAATAAATACTCTTTTTCTAGTGTTTACCCAAGAAACATGATGGAATGGTCTTTTGGTAAAATCTTTAATAACAATAATAAAATAAAATTTTGGAAAAAAATTATTAAATCAAAAAATTTATATCCTACGAAATTAAAATTCTTATAAACATAAATATTTATATCCTACGAAATTAAAATTTCTTAAAAATGATAATGAAAATATAATTTTAAAATGATTATACAAATAATTACTTACAAACCAAAAAGAAATCAACTTAATTACTATTATTACAAAAGAAGATTATGACATTAAAGCTCCTATGTTCAAAATACATGAGATTTTTAGTAATAATTTTATCTAACTTGAGGAAAATAATAGTGAAAATTTCATCTTAGCCATAAAAAAATAAATATGATAAATAAAAATATTATTTAGACGTTTCAAGTAAATCTTCATCACAAACATTAAATAACTTAACAAAAAGAAGTAACCAATACTTTCATACAAATTAGGAGCTAAACTATAGTAAAAATGAGTGCCTTATAAGAAGCAAATTCAAGTTCTAAAACACTCAAGGTTTTAAAAACCGAATCGAATTGTCCAGTTTAACTGAAAAAAGTTTGAATCGATCAATGACTCGGTTCGGTTTCACTTAATAATCTCTATGTATAAAAATTGGCCGATTTAAACTTTTTTGGGTTGGATTGGACGGTTTGGTCTAATTTTTAAAACCTTATTCAACCTTGCATAACTTTTTTTATGGATCACTCTTTTTTTTTTTTAATCTAATGTCTAGTTTTTTATCTACTGGTGTAACAAAAATTTATTTATACAAATTATTAAAGTCAACTATTAACTTGGCCTGTGTTTGGGTTTTGTCTTTATGGAGTCATTCAAATAACTTGTATAACATAGAAAATGGGAAATTATATGTTCATATAGTGCATCAGATAGGATAATTAGTAATTTCTCATCTATGTTCATTCTTCCAATCTTCTATCTATGTGTAAATTGCCTGACCTGTATATTCATCATATTGTAGTTTTTATAAAAAGTTTACCTCAATTATTTATTTTTTCTCCATAAAGAAAGACATCTTTATGGAGAAATATTCATCATATTGCCTCACCTGTAACACCATAAAGAAAGACATCTTTAAGATTTACAAAGAACAAAAGAATTGACATTAAAGACAATGCCAAGTATTCACCGATAAATTGCCTTTATATTAGATAAATGGATGACCAATAGCCAAAAGAAAGTTTATATAATGGTGATGATACATTACATTAATAACAGTTGGATTTTATGTAATTGAATTTTGAGACAAATAATATTATTTAATTTTATCATTATTTGTTTATTGTTATATTACAATTAATATTTATTCATGTTTTTAAATGGTAGGTTTATTTATGTTCTAGTATTGCATACAAGTAAAAGACTGACAACTGTATTATTCGAGTGTTTAAAGGATTAGAACATCAACATTAAACTTTCAACCTTAACTTTAGACCAATATAGCATAATCAGTGCTATGATTGAAAAATGTGAAGACCAAGTTATGGGTTGGGTGGTTGCTAATGAATTATAGATTATTCCATAAATGCTATTGTGTGTATATTAAGAATTTAGCAATGAAGGACAAGAGATAATAAAGAGAAGGGTAGAAGCAATCTAGAATAGTGTAATATATTATAGTGCAACTTCCAAATGAGTTGAAGAATTTAAAGGAATTACATAATAATTATGCCTTCTATGCATAAAGAAATTACAAAATAGCTTGCTATAGAAGCTATGCTAGACTCAACAACTAAGTATATTGAGGGTATTCATAAGGTGAGACAAAGAGATCATCAATATACTTGATAGAAGAGCAATAACATTTGGCTAAAGTAGTTTGTGCAAAGTTGACGATGTTTTATAATATTACTGAGTTGTTCTCTTAAATAAAATATCCAACTTACACGCATGTATTATGTTAGTGGATAATTGTTCTAATAAGGTGATTTACATAATGGCAATGCAAATGATGGAGAAATTCAATACTTACTAGTCTATGATAATGCAATCATTTTTATATTGGAACTTAGGTATAAGATAGAGAGACTTCAATTCTTTAAGGAAAACAAATGATGTTTGAAATCACATCATCAAAAGTAGATCACGTGAGAGAGTTAAACAAGCAAAATGTAAGTTTTACTATAAGATGTTAGTTGGGGCTACAAAGGTCGAATATCCCATTTGAAAAGGCAAATATGCTTTTGTAATAGGAGGAAGATTAGATTAGGAGTTCAAACTTTTTTGACCCCTAACCTGATGAAAGGAAAAAATGAAATTAATTTCATGACATGATTTTCACATATCTAAACATTTGCTAGCCAAGATGATCATAAAAATGAATATCTATTCGTTATTATTGATAATCAAAACTTTAGGTTTTTTGTTGCCTCACTTCAACATTCAAGATATCAACTTGTAATACCATAAAGGACATTTTTAAGATTTACAAAGAACAAAAGAGTTGATATTGGAGATGTTCTCAAGTAATCGCGGATGAATTGCCTTCGTATTAGATATATGGATGATCAACAACCAAAAGAAGGTTTATATG
This sequence comes from Erythroxylum carthagenense, assembly GCA_026413575.1. Taxonomy (NCBI): domain Eukaryota; kingdom Viridiplantae; phylum Streptophyta; class Magnoliopsida; order Malpighiales; family Erythroxylaceae; genus Erythroxylum; species Erythroxylum carthagenense. The sequence goes on from JANZLD010000237.1 coordinate 88,321,661, forward strand.
ATAGTGATGATATATATATTAACAATGATTGGACTTTATAATGCTCACATCTTTTAAAAGTTTGGCAACCAATATGGATCTGTAGAATAAATAGATGTTAAAGATGAATGCAAACTATTTTAATAATACCTTTTGGACAATTTGAATGAAATGTAATGCCTTTTGAATTAAAAAAATCCTTTTAAATTTCAAAGAATTATCAATGATATTTTTTTCACCATGTCCTAAATGTTATATACTTTATATAAATGAGATTTTATTATTTTCTTCTTTGATAAAAAACATTTTAAACATATTAGATATTCATTTACATTATTAAAAAGAATAGTTTAACTGTATCAAAATAAAAAATTAACCTTTTGAGAGTAAGAATTAGATCTTATAACATTATATTCAATATGAAATTATGGATTAAATTCATAATTAATCAACACAGTTAGACTAATCCTATGATTACAGCATGCTAGATTCAAGATTTATATGGACAAATACCTGAAAATTAAGGAACAATTGAGTCCATTGTTGTTTTCTGTGAAACGGAGTGACAGATATGTAGAGGATTGACTGTTGCTATTCCAAATTCTAATTAGAAACTCATACAGTTCTCAATGGAGTGACTGTATTTAAGGTTAGCTTGCAATAGGGCCTCCTGTGAATTACAATACATAGGCCAAGCTTACCCATCATAGCAAGTCTATGAACACAGGCCCAATGACAAGTTTGAGAGAAATACCAAGCCCAGTTAGAAAAGTAATCATTGTTTTGGGCTGAATACAACCAATGTTGTAATTATCTTGACATCTAAATAATCAGGATTTGTACAAAATTATATTTATTATGCTAGTCCATAAAATTAATGATAAAATTCTATTATTCTCCCACTTAGATAGCGTAACTAATATCAATGAATAACATAAACAAATCCCTAGATGAATATAACAATATGTGGCCACAATAAGATGTCAAAGTAGAGCCAACAATCTCTCAATCATAAGTCTAAAATAAGGTTACAAGTACCTCAACAGTATAGAAATCAGACCTGATAGGATTATTCATAACATATATGCAAGATACCCATACCTCGATGACCTGAACAGAATGTGTCATAAGCAAATGCACACAAAATGGTGATCCGTTTATGCAAGTCCAAAAAAATGGCCTAAGCATCCATCCAAGATGCCAACTGAAATTTAACGAAATATCTCAGAACAACAAAATAAGATTGGGTAAAAAATGTCTCCAACAAAATGTCATATATATACAAACATTTAAATGTATCTACGCAGTATATTAATAAAGTAGCTAGCAATAACAATAATAGTAACAATTATAAGCAAAAGTCTCTAGATTGAATAACAAAATAGTTAAATGTAATGTTGCTATCAAAATTAACATAAAGGACAGACTCCTACTAATCTGAGGCATCTAAAGATCTAAATAGACGCAAACGGGTTACATGATTCATAAAGGCCTTAATAGTCAAGCCTTTGGTTAGAAGATCTGCCATTATAAGATCGGTGAGTATATGCTCTATAAGGTTATGAAAATCCTTAACCTTTTCTCTAACAATCATATATTTGAATTGGAAGATGGGTCAATGTCTCTTATCATTTCATTGAATAGCAACTAGTCACGATATGTAGACAATGTTAACTTTTTCTGTTGAATTTTCAAAGCTTCGAGAATTAATATTGTCAAAGTTTGATTGACATTGTGAAAGCTTTATTATAATTAACTATATGAAATAAGAAGACAGACGAAACAAAAAATGGCCTTAGTTTGTTTCTATATCCTTCATGAATGCAACACGCATGTTGGCCCCCACCGTCCCACGTGGCTGTGGGTTCTGATAACCTTACTCAGACACGTGCTTATCACATCACAATTCGGCACGTGTAACAATAGAAGGTCTATACATAGCAATGCAAACCTAAGCTGTTACATATTATTCAAGGCAATAATATTTTATTACATTTACAGCATACGTAGGATCACGAGCTTGAAAAGTCAAAGTGTTGATTGGTGGTAATGTTAAAGAAGAGTGGATAATTAGAAGATAAAAGTAGATTTCTACTTTAAAATGGGATTATCTCATAATTCATGTAACAACATAATAATGTATTGAAAAAGAACATACTGCCGCAGGAGCACCCAAATCTACCGAAGGAGACACCAACCCAGAGTTGTGTGAGGGACGCGAGGCATGACCCAGATCTGAGAGCAAGAATTTGGGAGCGATATGCGATTGGGAAAGAACAGAGCAAAAGGGAGCAAGAATCTTGGAGTGAGGATCAACTTATGAGATGACTTTTATTTGAAGCCCATCCCTCCCCTTTGTACTTGGGTATTGGCATTTTTCCTGTTTGATAAAATGTCACCTGATTCTTCTAACTCACAACTCAACTAGACATCAGAGAATGAGGATTTTCCCCCTTTCCTAGCCACCTAGTAGACTTTCCCATTGTCCTAGAATGTAGAAAAGTAGTTATGGAGCCAAGTTGTTGGGGACTTAGAGGCCTTCGGTAAGCAATGGTATATAGCTGGAAATAATGATGGCCCTATCACCCCTCCTGTAGAAGTTTTGCAGCACGGTACAGCTAAATGGCAAGCTTCACTAGTCGAATACTTCCTTGAGAAAAGATTGGCATACCCAAATGTGCAACATTGGGCTAATATGAATTGGAAGAAATGAGGTCTTCAATCAACATTATTAACTGAAGATGAGCTAATTATTTTTAATTGTCGTAAGAGGAAATGGTTGCCAAAGTCATAGATATGAGACCTTAGCATATTCAAGATAAGCCAATTTTTTTAAAGAAGTGGAGAATGAGATTCAAACTTGACATATAAAAAATTAAGATAATTCCTATTTGGTTTAGTTTGCACAAAATACCCCTTGAATATTGATCATATGAAGGATTAAGCTACCTAGCTAGTTATTTAGGTGTTCCTCTTGCTATAGATGAAATTACCGCCAATATCAAAAGGGTAGGTTATGCTAGGGTATCTATTGAAGTAGAACACAAGAAAATATTACTCAAATACATTCCTCTAATGAAATATAATTGTAGTGAAGAATTAAAGGAGTATAAAATCTTGTTGTCTTATCCTTGGAAGTCGTACATGAAAGAGGGAACCAATGTTTGGGTCCCTAAGATGAATAAGAATGAGGAGGACAATGGAAGAAAAGTGAAACTAGGCACACTAGAAAAATTAGTAGCTGAGCAAGATATTGTAGAAAAGAACAAGGAAAAGAATGTGAAGAATCCAAATGATGCAACTGAAGTACATAGAATTGAAGAAATTAAAGAGGCATCAGGTTCAGTGGATACAGGGAATTCTAGTGTTGTTATTTTGACTATAGTTGAGAAAAACAATGAAGAGAATGTGTAGAACGATGAATCTGCACTACGTGTAATTCGAGAAATTCAAGAGGAAGCAATTTCTATTTCTATAAAACCAAGTGCTGGACACGCGGACACAAAAGTGGAGAAAATGGAAAAGAACAAGCAACAATCTAATGGTATTCAACTAGTTGGTTTGAGGACTGAATAAGTTGTCACACATATTTTCCAGAGAAAGACAACTCTTGATAATTCCAGTGTAGACAATGTAGAAAATCAAGACAGTGATGCGAATAATTTCACTTCTTAATATTTGGAGCATTCTTAGATAGATTGGGTCAACATGCTAACTCCAGTTGCAACTGTTGGGCTAACTGAGAATCAAGGGACAGTCGGACGTGGAATATCGAACAAACAGAGGATGATGATACCATACTAGCTGTAGACCATGTCCTAGACATCCTTGGCGATTTTTGCGTGCAATCCAAATCTGCAAAAAGGAAATTTGTTAGGAAGAGAAAGCAAAATCTCAAATACCAGAAATGGTGAATAAGTTTTCACATGAAGATGAAAGTTCAGTGGTGCCTATAATTGTTTCTTGTTGTTGTCTATTATGTAGAAAGTCATATTATCTTCCTTAGGAATTTTTTGTTCTTGGGTCATATTGCGATATGATGGTAGACTTAAAGCCTTTAACTAGTTATAACATCGATTTAGTTTTAACTATAATTTAAATTCTTTTTCATTTAAAAAAACATAATAATATATTGCTTAAGACTTTAAATTACATGAAACAATGAGTTTAACCATAATTGTTCTATTTGCACTATTGATAAAATGTAGTAAGATTAGATGATATTTATTAAACGGTTATGCTGAATCAGTGAATGAAATTTCAAGTTTGAACAGAAGTGTCAATGTATTGAACTTTTGGTCAACTAACATTTTAAATTTTATAAATGGACCGATGATTTATTTCATTGTAGTAAGCAGATAAGGACAATTTTTCAATTTGGAGTTTGCGGCGTGGATTTTTATGAGAATGACAGTGTTATCATATTAAGCAGATAAAAGACAAAGTTGTTGTCATACTCGAGTCTTGTAGGATAATGCACTTACTCGTTTTATCATCTAATGCCTTTTTTTTTTGGCATATTTCCTATAATATTGTTACTTTGGTTAGAAAAACAATATCTAATATTTAAATAATTCAATGTGTTTTAATGATTATTATAAATTAAAGATTTATCATTAGAATAATTCATAATCACAATATCTTCCAAGATTAAATATT
>JANZLD010000237.1:88326398-88343651 GCA_026413575.1 Erythroxylum carthagenense
GTTTTAATGATTATTATAAATTAAAGATTTATCATTAGAATAATTCATAATCACAATATCTTCCAAGATTAAATATTTTAGTAATTATTATAATTTAAAGATGCAGCATTACACCATAATTATTATTACAATATCTTCTAAAAGATTAATCATTTGCCTAACATAAATGCTATTTACCTTTAATGAGGAATAATATTAATATCCCATAATATAAAACATTAAATGCCAGAGAGAGAAAATATAAGGCTGTATAGGCTTTTAGGAAAGGAAATAGGTACAAAAGACAAGCAGACTATAAATCTACGTAACAGCTAGTTCTCTTCTTCCACCTCATCGCCATGTGTCCTGAGCCTCCCATGGCAACGTTCTTTTCTTAATCTCCACTCGGTATAAAGCGGTCATATGGGCAGATAGCATACACAAGCTTCGTGCCAGAGTCTGACACTTCGTTTCCTATTTCGCAACCATGCAACTATGTGCTTATCGCTTGCCTACTTCTAACCCATCAACCTCAGTCCCAAATTCATATAACCTTAACACAAGTGTACACAGATGCATCGTCGTTACATATAAAATCCTCGTTAACCCCGCTAAATGGATACATAATCTTAATTCCAAAACACTATCGTTAAGGCCATCACTGTCGCTGTCTGATGAGACACAGCCATCATCGCTTGCATTTGATTCTCTATCGGACTACGAAAGACCGAAAACCCACTTGAACCCACTACAAAAGGTTGCTGCCGGAGCTTTGGACATGATCAAGGAGTTTGTAATTGCCCCATTGGAGAGACAGCAGGTCTTGCCTATGAGCGTTGACCCAAAATTCCAAATATCGGGTAATTTTGCGCCAGTTCAGGAGCTTCCAGTTCGTCAAGATTTAGAAGTTGCGGGTGAGATTCCAAATTCCTTGCACGGCGTTTACCTCCGTAACGGGCCAAATCCCCTGCATCTGCCCAAAGGTGGACACCATTTCTTTGACGGTGACGGCATGATCCATGCAGTTTCCTTGGGACTTGAAAACCGAGCTAGCTACACTTGTAAGTACACACGTACAAGTAGGCTGGAGCAAGAAAGCTCATTAGGTAGGCCAATATTTCCGAAGCCAATTGGTGAGTTGCATGGGCACTTGGGTGTGGCTCGGCTCGCTCTATTCGTGGCTCGAACTTGTGTTGGCGTGATTGATGGTTCACGAGGCGTTGGGGTGGCTAATGCCGGGCTTGCTTTTTTCAACGGTCGATTATTAGCCATGTCAGAAGATGACCTACCTTACCATGTGAAGATCACGCCGGAAGGGGACCTAGAAACAGTCGGGCGGTTCACTTTCAATGGTCAACTTGACTATCAAATGATTGCACATCCTAAGATGGATCCCATCACTGGTGAGTTGCACGCACTTAGTCACAACGTTGTTACAAAGCCGTACTTGAAATACTTTAGGATTGACAAGTGTGGGATTAAGTCGAATGAGATGGACATCACTCTAACCCACCCAACAATGATCCATGACTTCGCTGTCACCAAAAATTTCGTAATAATCCCAGATCACCAGGTGATGTTCAGATTGTCAGAGATGATTTGTGGCGGTTCTCCTGTAATCTTTGACCCAAACAAGCCTTCTTGAGTTGGAATTTTGTCCAAGAAGGACGTCGATCAATCAAACATGCAGTGGATTAATGTACCCAATGCATTTTGCTTCCATTTCTATAATGCATGGGAATAAATTACAGGGTGCGGGCAGACAGTTATTCGTTTGATAGGGTCATGCATGAGTCCACCAGATTCTGTCTTCAATGGAAGTGGAACGTTTGAGTCAGTTCGAACCAAATTATCAGAAATCCGATTGAACCTAAATACAGGAGAGTCAAGTCGAAGGGTGATTGTATCAGGTATTAATTTGGAAGCAGGACAAGAGAACCCGAAACTGTTAGGTCAAAAAGCACAATTCGTCTACTTAGCAATCGCGGAACCGTGGCCCAAGTGCTATGGGATAGCCAAAGTTGATTTGGAGGCTAATGAAGTGTTCGAATTTAGATTTGGCGGTGGAAGGTTTGGAGGAGAGTCGTGTTATGTGGGTGCAGATTGCAAGGAAAGTGAAGGGTATTTAATGAGTCTGGTAAGAGATGAGATAGAAGAAACATCAGAGTTGGTGATAGTAAATGCATCCAACATGAAGCAAGTATGTTCAATTAGGTTGCTCACTAGAGTGCCATATGGGTTCCATGGTACTTTTGTTAGCAAAGCAGGATTAGAAAGACAAATTATGCATTAGGGTTTTTTTTTAATTTTGTTTTTATAAGAACCAGCTTTCCTTTTGGTTTGTTGGAGGAAGCAAAAACTAATGTATTTTTATGTAGTCTTGGAGCATACTTGCTTATGTATGATGTACTTAATTTTATAAAGTGAGAACCCTCAACCCTGATATAGCATTATTAAACTTTTTTGACCTAATTTCAAGCATTGATGTTATAAACTGAATGTTAAAACCATATAAAAAGCAATGATTATAAAAGGATGATTTAACCGTAAAAATATTGAATAGTGTAATTTTTTGGTTCAGTTTTAACTTTCGGATTAATTTACTTTAATAAATCTTGTTATTAAAAACTGATCAATTTATTAATTAATTGGTCATTTTTTTGTAAATTAATAAGGTCTTATAAACTAAAATAAATTAATTAATTTTCATTTAACAAGCTTTTTTCATTTAAACTTCAAAAATTTCGATTAATAAGAACAATCTCTTTCAATTATATTTTAAAAAAATTATTTTTATTTAATCTTTAGCCGAGTCTAATATCAGTTAAATCTTTTAAACCTTAAATCTCTTGTCTTATTAGTTTAACTTCTGACTTGATTTTTAATACATTGATAAAAAGAACAACCGAATATTATGAACAACTCAAGAGTTTAATCTCCATATTGCAAAACATAAACTGAGAATAACTATTATAATTCAATCTAGATAAGGTAGAAATTGCAAAACCAAAAAGTAAAATAAATGTGCTTATTTAATCATTTGAATAATATTTAAGTTTTGATTGAACTTCAATTATGGTTATTGTTGTGCATTTTCTGATAATGAAAAATTATATTATGAATTGCAAATATTACACAGTAATAATATTGTTAAGTATATAACCTGTTTTTAAAAAATAATTTCCAAATATTAAAATTATAAAATTAATTTAAATGTTAATATGATTAATCTAATAAATTTAGTATAGTTAAATATTTAAAACTAATTACTAAATTTTTTAAAAACTAAATTAATATTACAATTTTGAATTTCAATATTTTAAAATTATACTCCTTAAAAATGAAAGCAATCTCATTTTTACATATTTTTTAATGGTATGAATTTACTCTAATTTTCGGCAAGCAGAAATATTATAACCGCTGCTATTTTGATTTCTATGTAAATTCTTAGGCTTTTCTCGCTCTTTTTTCAAATCAAAATATGGAATCTAAAAATTCTTTACTTTCTATCTTTAGTTTTTACAAATTCTAAATCACAGAATAGATATTTATTAATCAAAATATCATCAACATTAATTATCTTAATACTTGACACGTGAGTGATTACGTAATTTCACGTATTGATGTCTTGAACAATCAAGAATATGTGAGCAAATAAGCATTGGCGTTTGTTTGCCATGGAATAAGTAATTTTTCTTTTCTCTCTCCACTTACTCTCTACGGATTCTCCATTACATCTGATTGCCCTTATTATCCCTTATGTTGGAGGTTATGAGTTTGTTTTTATTAGTTTAGCAAAAATATTCTATACGTGAACTTTGTCCTCTGCATCCATGTTCTCTTATTGGTTTCGAATATGCAAAATGGGGATGTGTTCGTTAGATGGAAGTGTTAGTGTAGGTAGACGGGTAATAACACAATTATTATTACTTTTAAAGGCTAGACTTGCTTAGTACGTAAAGTAAGGTTGGTTTGGAGTTCCAGCTGTAGGAAACAATAGGTTACAGTTGTAGATGGAAGGGGAGAGAGAGAGAGAGAGAGAACTTGTGTATTCTAGAAATACTTTTTCTTGTTTTTTAGCAAGGCATTTATTAGCCTTCTACATAAAAGTGTTTCTTACATTAAAACTTGCTTAACCTATGCTTCCTTTTTTGGGAATATCACCAATACTGCGCCACCCAGGACAGTCCTTGCGTATTTAATACGGATTGGTGCTCGTTGATTTGCTATATGCCTCTCCCATTAGTCTTTTCTGCTTCCCGTTACTACCTTATTCTTTTTAACGCATTTTATATAGCTTACTCTAAAAATTCTTTACTTCTTTACACTCTCTTCTCAAGAGACACAAAGAGCTTTTTACTTGCCCATTCTCGAAACCTCTACTTTGACGAGAACGGGTGTATGTATACGGGTGTTATCATGCTCAAATCAGTCATGTCAGTTGTTTTTATTATGGTGTTTTTCTTTTTTGTATGTGATTGAGGCTCCTTTAGTTGACAAGTTATTTATTATCTATCTTAGTTTTATTTTATTGCTATTTTATTATTGAATTATTTATTAATTTTATTATTATTATTAATTTTCCTTTTATTTTTATTATTAGTATTATTATTATTATTTATTACTATTAGTATTATTGTTACTATTACTATTTTTTATTATTATATTGTAATTATATCTACTTTTTTTGTGTGCCAGTTTTTACTTTTTATTATGTAAATTTTCATCACTATTTTCTTGTCACATCTGTACGTGGACTTACTGAAAACAGTCTTTCTACAATGTAGAAGTAAGGCTGCGTATTATAAGACTTCTCTAGACCCTACTTTAATGTGAGACTTCAGATTAGGTGTGATGATGATGACTTATTAATATCATTCGATTGTGTTCTGATTAATTGTTTGCTATATTTAATTTAATTGTGTTTAATAATTTCATGTAAACTCACTCACTTCCTCATTTAAGGACTCGTTGTAGGTTCAATAATTTATAGAATTCATTCTTAAATATTCCACTCAGTTTAATGCCTAATTTACCTGCAATGCTGTAATGGAAAGTCGGGGTCTAAATAGATGCATTTAACACTGTATATAGAAGAAAACGTTTTCATGGCACCATTTTGGTACAATTTCAAAAGCTTTGTGTCGCAGCTAATATTGAACGGCAGTAAGAACCTTATGGCATGAACATTTTCCTACCCTACCTTTATGGTATGTATGTGGTTCTTATATCGCTTGCATAGAAGTCTTGAGGTTCATCTACATATAATGTTTCGACGCTTAGGCTGCAGTGCCTTGGACATAGCACGCAGCCTGTCACTGATCTCAGTAAATGAAGGCCTAACTGCTGGGTCGAATGACCAACAGTCTTCTATCAACTTCCTCCATTCACTATCACAACGTTCTGGTAATGGAGGCCTCAACGTGTTACTTACAATTCCACCTTCAAGGAAAGTTTCAACGGTAGAACAGTAAATTTTTGAACAATTTCAAGTGGGAAAACATAGGGGAAGTAAATGAGACACAATTAGCACCATGAATCTTCTTTTTCTTGTAAAAAGGAAAAATGGAGCTTACCTATTATAGCACCACAATGCATGTTTGCATACGGCTCCTCGCCTGTCAGTATCTCCCACAATGCAATACCAAATGAGTACACATCGACCTGTGAACACCAAAGAAGAATTTCAAATGCTGCTCTATGTTCAATTTCTTGTGATAAGCTAAAACTTCCATAACCAAAATTAGCACTAGTCCTGATGTCTCAACCTTCTCAGAGACAGAGTTGCTGCTACCATCCAGCAGCTCAGGAGCCATCCAAGGAAGGGTTCCGCGCACGCCGCCAGATACAAGTGTATTACATTTAACCCTTGACAGTCCAAAATCTCCAACCTGGAAAGCAGATAATGAAGACTCGTGGAATGCATGTACTCTTTGTCAGGTATTGAGTTAGCTAATCAGAAACTAAGAAATATACATGTTGATTTGAGTATGCTGTTGATGCAAACCTAAAGGCAGATGATGGTTAAATGTATGCTAATTAAAAATGAAAACAAACAAGAGTTAGTGCATCGAATCTACCTTGCAAATTGGTCGTTGAGGATCCCTTAAATTGACAAGTAAGTTCTCACACTTCAAATCAAAATGTACAATATTTTTCAAATGCAAATATTCCATGCCAACGGCTGCATCCAATGCAATCATAAGCTTTTTACGGCGATCAAGTGTTCTGCATTATCAAGATTATATAAGCCTATCACATTATCATGCTGTAAGGGCATCTGATGTACATGAACCAACTAACCTATCCTTCTTTTGTAGGACCTGCCTCAATGATCCATTCACCATATATTCAGTTACAGTTGTCATCATCCCTTCGGGCCCATCTGGGACTACGCCATAAAAAGCTACCACATTTGGATGATGAAGATTGGATAGAATTCTTGCCTCCCTCCAGAAGTCTTTAATCTGCAAAAACGACACCATCTTATCTTGTCAATATCTTAGAAGGATTCATGGAAGAAATCTTTGTCATCTACATTTATTGGCTCAAAAATGAAACTTTCAGATTAATCTTAAAATCAGATACCATTCTCCATGTATTTTATGCATCTCCATAAAGGAAAAGTTTTAGCATCTATGATCGTAGCCATTATAAAAAGAATTAGTGATTCAGGGACCCACCAATCGCTCTTGTTCTGATTTTTTGCCGTCAAAACAACTTTTCTTGATCCGCTTGATGGCAACGTCAGTTCCCCTCCACTTCCCATAATAAACAGTTCCAAATGTGCCAGATCCTAACTCTTGCAACTCTTCGATATCAGTGTTCTTTATAATCTGCATATTGGCATTCTGCAGCATTTAGAAATACCATTGACTATTCATTCACTGTGTATGAATGTATGTGTGTTAGAGTAAGCTAGAAAGATCACAGCAGAGATATCTCAAAAGTAGTGAAAGGCACAACAACGAGATAGCCACGTGGATTAAGCAAAGCCCATTCTAGCTGGACCACAAAATTTAACACATTAACTCCATTTATTGGAATTATCTGGTTCTTGTAGTTTGATTCCAGGCCCTCTATTGACATAATAATCGTGTATCCGAAGACATGTAGAAGGAATGGCTAAGAGCAAATAATTGATGGGAAAGATGTGACAAGGTTCAATGATAGGGTTAATTACCAAAAGTGCAGTCTGAGAGATTGTTTCTAGTTACTTGGGTACCTAATGATCAATGCCAACAAATCCAGTTTGCTTAGCTTGGCTGAACTCAGAATAGATGCAAAATGGTTTCCAAGCATGTACATGTACTGCTTTTGAGCCCACTGTATTATACCCTCAAAACATCAAGATAATGATTCATCCAAAGAGGAGATGTAATGATTTTTATCTCTACTAGGATTAGTTGGTTTCAAATTCTGATGAGCTCCCTCATTCTAGATATTCTATCCCTACATTAACATGTTGTCAATTTGTGTCATAACCAGTTCCCTGAGGCAGGTGCCAGATGACTTATTGCAATAGACAATTAAAGTGCATATTTTCTATCTTATTTGTGAAAAAGAAGAACCGAAAGCTACAAGTGGAAGCCATCTCATGACGAGTAAAGATTTGAGGTTATCACATGTTACTACTTAGTGGTTTGATCGTGAAAATACAATATGAGCAGCCAAAAATTGTAATGATGGTTTTGAACCTGCAAACCGTAGATTTCTGATCCTTTTTCATCCATTGCAGCATCAGTTGTAGATTCATTCGTATGACTGCCATCATCTTCTATGTCCTATGAAGTATGGGTAATAGATCAACTCCTCCAAAGAGATACTGCGAGGTTAAGAAATCCAATGAAATATGAAAATTCCTACCCCATATTCAACAGTGTTTTCTACCTTGGCATCCGTAACAGATGGGAATGCATCAGTGGCCTCTTCTTCTACATGTGGGATAATGCTGGCAGAGATGGGGATATCTCTAGGTATCTTATTTGTAACATCTTCTATGATCACCGATGATTCTAGCTCCCCATTCTTATACCGATAACTTAAGTTGTGTGGCTGGGCATATTGAGCCATTTCGATTTTGGACCCATCTATTTTTTCCGTGTTGCTTACCTTTTTATGCTTGCTGGAACTTTTTTCAATCCCCTCGTCATGGAGAGAAATTGCTTTGGTTGAAGTACAATTTGCAATTGAATCCTGAAATTTTACTAGGAAAACATAAGGTCAATCTCATACAGAGCATATACTTCAATGTTTTCTTTCGAAGATACGTAGAGATTACTTACAGATGTCAGTAACGAAGGCTCCTGATAATCCGACACTCTCTGAGGAGATCCAATACATTCAGTATGCAAATGAAAAGCCGGCTGGCCGGCCATTCTCTGAGTCATAGCAAACTGTTTATCCTTAACAAAATTTTGGCTTTCCATATCCAAATCAGAGACATCCACACCTGCCTGGTAAGGACCATAAGGATACTCCCTCATGGTATCTACCGACTTTTCCCCTTTGCTAAGTTGAAGATTACAAGCAGGGAATATTTTTTCAGGATCTGGTGATTCCCCCAATTGGAGATGAACATGTGGCAGGTACTTCAAGTTTGCCAGATTCGTAAGTTTTGCTAAATGGCTATTTAATCCAGGTTCAACATTTCCTTCATGTTGCTTACTCCCTTCAACAGGAGGTGCAAGATTCTTGTGTGTACTCTTTATTCCCTCTTGATTGGAGTATAGAGTCCCCCTTTTCTTCAAACTTCGAGGATCCTCATGTTCATGCACATACTCTTTATCGTCTATTTTCTCTTGTCTCGGTGTTAAACAATCTTCTGAAGAATTTGATATTGTCAGCAATGGTGAATTTTCTCTTCCATTACTCCACAAGGACAATGGTATAGCTGATTGTTCCAAGCAGTAATTTGACCCCTCATTGTGATCCTGCAATCTTGAGTCGGAAAAGGTCCTTTCCTTGATGGTATGTCTCTCTGAGTTCGTGTCACTTGTATGTACAGGATAAGGCAGCAAATCACCACTTGGGGTGCGGTTATGGAAGTGCACAAGTGGTGATTTGTTAATCTGGGCAGTTTGTGCAGTATATTGATAGTGATGATGATTCTGATTCTGATTAAATAATTCATTGCCATTAAGCCCATATCCGTCAGCACAAAATTGTGAATCAATTTTCTTTTTACCTCTTTCTATTGTCATTGGTGAAACAGGTGGCGATTCGTTAAGGACCTTGTTTTGCATCTTGAGCGCAGGGAGTAACTGAACAGCAGGATTTATCGAACTGTCCACCAATTTGGAGGAAGCCAAACTGAAATCTTTATTATCTGATGCATGAAGCAATGCAGGAGAATCCCTATGAAATGACTGTTCTTGATTTAAACCAGTTATTAATTGGGTTGTTTGGCCAGCCAAACTCTGCCCACTAGTGTTATTCCGGGGACTGAAGTCCAACAGGCCATTGACCGCGGACACGTAATGGTAATCTGTCTGACCCTTCCTTGGTGTCATTACTTCAAACGAATTTTGGCTATCAGAGTCACTTGAAGAGACAAGAAAAATCCGCAGCTTTTGTGAACCTCCATTTCTTTCCAGCTCATGATATTCTTCAATCATATGATGGAGATCTTCATCAGAACAAACAGAAATAAGTGCATCAAGATCCTCCCCAGGGAGCTGATACTTGATTGTATGAGATTGGTTACAAATTGCTATAGTTTTCTTCAGAAGCTCGTCCAATGTCACGCTCTTCCTGATGGATAAAATCCGTGTGTCTCCACCTGTATATCTAAGCTTTCCATCGCTTGGCCGTGGTAATATTTTACCCCCAAAACTGCATAGGAACTTCACCTTCCCACTCAGAGGACTTTCTGGAACTTCCGTTCCATAAAGATGATAGGACCGAGGAGAATCCGCCACGTACTTGGAATGTGCCATTGGACCTGCAACTTCTCTATCCAAATTCATGCCATCAGGATATTTGCATTGTTCTTGTCCACTGGGACCATAGATCCAGTTCTTTCCGCTTATGTTATCAGGAAAGGACCTGTTTTCTACCTCAGTTTCAGGTCCTATCCTGGGAACAAAACTCAACGCTTCAAAATCAGAGTCTTTTCTCCTTGGACTTTGGAAATGTGCGATATCCTCATTATTCACATGGAAATTCTGAATGTAGTTAGATTCCTCAATCCTTAACTGTTTCTGATCTAGTATCCTTCTTAGACAAACACGATCACGTAAAAACTCGGTAGAGAATTCTTCACCTGTCTGCGCACAAATATTAGTTTCATTTCTATCTACACCGATTGATTCACTAGACACATTCTTGGCCACATTTCTATTGAACAAGTGACGCGAGGCTCCAGAAGTTTCATCTGTCATGGTATAGCGCAAAATTTGGACCTTTCTAGGTAGCTAGCAGCAGCAGCTGGAGATTTCTGGTATGTGAACCTTTGTTTCCTCGATGTTCTTCTTAATTTGATAAGCAGGTGCGCATGCTTCTAGTTGTTCGATCAGGTACTACAAAACGGAGGCAGATTGCTGACAATGTGTGTTCAAATGAGCTCAATCGATCAAATTAAAACATCTAGCAGATCCCGTACAGAAAGAAAATCATAATGTTGATAGATTTACGTAAGAATAATCAACCAAGAAAGAAATCAATGAACCAGCACATGCAAACAACAACAAAATAAATACATCATCAACAAGGAACGAATGAAGAAAATGTTGCAAAACACCAAAAATAATGTCTCTCGTAAGCAATGCTGCGGAAGGATGATGATATGTTACGCACGTATACGGTGGGAACTCCTTAAACAGGCGTGAAGAATAATAAAACGTAACCCCATATATATATATAAATGTGGCATCCCATGGGACATAAACTGCAAAATGGAAACTGAGCTGTAGAAGCATGGAAAAGGGTACCTGGTTGTTCAGAATTTGCAGTTTAAGGTGTAGAGCATGAGCCTCGGTGGTTTATTGGGTTGAGAAGAAGAATAGTGTGCTTGGGTCATTTCTGGGCGACCCGGAACAGAAAAATGGTTGGAATTTCGGGTTTTGTTTGGGAGAGAGGAAAAGCGTTGCACTTGCATGAGACTTGGACCTGAAAATGAGGCGTCGCGTTGCCGGGGAGAGAGAGAGAGAGAGAGAGCGCCAAAATTAGCTTAAAATCAGAAGGCCAATAAACAATAATTAAGCTTAATTATTTTTTATTTAGTAAGAAATGTCAAGATTAGCTTCATTTTATGTAATTGATATACACACAAATAGATAAATTAGATAAAGATAATTTTATATTAAAGAGGACTCTTTATTGTAGAATAAATAAATATTTATATAATTAATTAGCATCATAATAGCATAGAAACTCCCCCTTTAAATCTTTTGTCTCTTAACTTTGCTCTATTTTATTTCGGCTATATATTTATGTGATTTTCACATTTTTATATAAATATATGACTGAGATGAGATAAATTAGAGTCAGGACAAAATAGAAAAAACAGAAGATCATGTCCTGTACACTCTAGCTCGGAATTTTGAGTTCTCTCTCTCCTCTTCTTTTGAATTTCGGGCAAAGCTTGGAGTTATATTTAGGGTTATTAAAGCCCGGGCCCAGAAAATCCTGCAGTTATATTGGCGTTTACTCTCAAATTGATTGCAATGCGGCCCATCCTCAGCCCACTGCGTGATCACAACAAGTTGTTGCATTTGATTTAAACGATTAAGACTAAAAGAATAATTTGACTGCTTGTATTTCTACTAGTTATTAATTATATATAAAAATATTAAACCTGATTAGCATTTTCATTTTCAAATAAGCAACTTAAAATTAATTTACAAGTCAAATTGTCCATATGCGTTAAGTCATCTTTCAATATACAAGAGCATACGACAAATTGACTTCAATTGACCTTAATATTGTAGATATAATTGAAGAAACTGAATCAAGGGAAAGGGGAGTTTTGGTTTTACTTGCATGGCACGGCAGCTTCTTAGTACTCGAGTTTTTGTGATTAAGAACACCAACTCCCACCCATAGTCCCATACCATCAAATTATATAATCAATAAAATGTGGAGGTAGGTATTGGAATGAAGAAAAACTTTATATGTACCTGATCCATTCAATGATTGTGACTACCTATGTGCTTACCTAACAGGAAATACCAAACATTTTATAGACTAATCCACGGCTTCATTTCGTTTGACATTCGTATATCAACGGGGTCCAATCAAAGTATGGCATCTATTGAGGGTGAGTCTTGTATTACTGGAACTGGCTTCAAGTACCACAGCTCTACGCGTGGGCAGGTAAGTGGAGAAGAGGGACGACGCATGTTAGGGCCAAGAAAGAACGCGAAGTGGAGTGCTGCTTTTGTAATCATATGATGATGTGGACCCAAAAGTAAAACTTCTTAACCTGCTTGATAATTGTTGGTCCAATTCAAGAGGAATAACATAATGGAAATGTATATATTGATACGTACGTACATGGAATAAACAGTTTATTCCATATAATTCCGTTACCTGATATCATGTTGTAGTTTGCATGCGAATATACATGCAACTATTGGAGAGAGAAGCTCTGTGTGTGACATCTGATTTACAAACTAGTAAAATAAATATGATTTGGTTGTTGTAAAAATCAACTAAATTAGAACAAATTCACAGCTAAATAAAATTGAAGGAATAGTAATGAACAAACAGCTTTTACGTAAAAATTTTATAAATTAGGATAAACATCACCAGCAAGAAAAAGAAATGTCATATAAAACTTAGGAATACAATCTCTCTTCATTTTTCAAAGAAAAACATTAACTCTCTTACTAAATAGGAAAAACGCTCTCTAAACTTTTGTGGGGATTTAATAGAAGAAGAGATTAATGAGATATTATAAAACTGATATAGGAAGGCCTATTTATAGGCCTCCCATACACGTACACCCAGTTGTGGATAGATTGTCCACAACTAGCCTCCTTTTTCTTTTTTCCTACTATTTCTGACTTTGCGCAGTCAGTTGCCTTCTTTCTTGACTTTGGTGCAGTCGGTGGCAACAATCTCCCACTTGAAGATTTGATTGATAGTAAATCAGATCTTCACCCTGCTCTTTCTACCTAGCCGCTATATGTTGCTAAAGTCTCTTGTCAGGCCACACGAGGGTCAACATCATATAAACTTGTCACTATTAATTACTTGTCATAAAACTTGCTAGGTTATCTATTGTATGAATTTTCTACTTGTCCACGTTTCCTTCTTCCACTTTCTCATGAACAAAGTAATATTGAACTCGAATATGTTTTGTCTTTGAATGAAATGTTGGATTCCTTGCAAGATGCAAAGCACTTTGGTTATGACAAAACAAAATAATGTTCTCTTGTTTGCATTCGAGTTTTTCCAACATCAATTTCAACCACACTGCTTCTTTATTAGCTTCTGTAGCTGCTACATATTCTGCTTCTGTTGTTGATGTAGCCACAACTGACTACAGTTTTGAAACCCAGCTCACAACTCCTTTAGCTAGTGTAAACCCATATCTTGTAATGGATTTATTTTTATCAAGATCACCTGTATAATTAGCATCAACATATCCTTTGATAGTAAAATCTGATCCTATATAATATAATGCAACATTTGAGGTTCCCTTGATATATCTGAGAATCCTCTTAACAGGCTTTCGACCAGGATTTGCCAAGTATCGACTAACTACTCCTACTATATGTGCAATGTATGGTCTTGTACAAATTATAGTGAACATTATGCTTCCCACTGCTGATGCATTCAATACTCGAGACATCTCTGTGCTCTCTTTTCATTGCTAAGACTCATACTTAAAGATAACTTGAAATTAACAAGAAGGGTATAAATTGATTTACAATCTTGCATATTGAATTGCCGCAAGATCTTCTTCAAATAATTCTTCTGAGAAAGCCAAATCTTCCTCTTATTTCTGTCTCGGTGAATTTGCATCCCTAGAATCTTATTTACTAGTCCCAAGTCTTTAATTTCAAATTCTCAAGCCAACTATGCCTTCAATTCTTTGATATGATTATTATTGGGGCTTGCTACCAACATATAGTCTACATACAAAAGCAAGGCTATAAAATCATCCTTTTCAAACATCTTAAAATATGTACAAGGGTTTGCATTCAGTTTGTCTTTTGCAAGGCTCATGATGAAGGAATCAAATCTTTTATAACAACATCTCGGTGCCTATTTGAAACCATACAGAGATTTGTTCAACCTACAAACCAAGTTCTCTTTCCTTTTTTCTTCAAAACCTTCTAGCTTGAGCATATAAATTTCTTCTTCAAGATTTCCATGAAGAAATGTAGTTTTCACATCTAACTGCTAAAGATGCAAGTCAAATGTAGCACACTTCGCCAGGACTACTCAAACTGTGGTGAGTCGAACTACTGGAGAAAATATTTAATTGAAGTTAATTCTTTCCTTCTAAGTATATCCTTTTATCACCAATCTAACGCGATATCACTCTACTTGATCGTCACCACTCCACTTGATCTTGTAAACTCATTTATTATCAATAGGCTTTCTTCCTTGTGGTAGTGATACTAGCTTCCATGTCTTATTCTTATGCAGAACTTCAATTTCTTCGTGCATTGTTGTCATTCACTAAGATGCATCTGAACTATTTATTGCCTCTTGAAGAGTTGATGGATCTCCACCCTCAGTTAAAAGATAGTATGTAATACGGCTCTCCATAATATAATCTGAGTGCCAGCTAGGTGCTTTTCTTGTGTGAGTTGATCTCTGAGTATTTGAAACATCAAATTCGACTAGTTTTTGCTCTTCGTGCTCTAGTGTAGCTTCAGAAGAATCATTTTGATCAAATTCCCTTTTCACCTGTACTGTTATAGTCTCTGACTTCCTTTTTTAAGTGCTAACATCTTCTGTTTTGTTGGGACCCGATCCGGAGACCGGATCCCAACGAGAGAACTGAACGAAAGTGGCCGAAACCTAAGCGAATTCAAATTCGACAAAACGAATCCGAAGGTGAATACGAATGTAATCGAAAATTCGAATCGAATCAAAAGCGGAAACATAAACATATCGGAAACGAATCGAAATCGGAATAATCAAATAACAAGGCGTATCAAATTGAATCAAATAAACGGAGTCAAATCGAACTGAAATACAAATTTCGACATCCGTGAACGATAAACCTAGAAGAACTATCGCGTTGGAAACCTAGACTAAACTATCCGAAATGGATCAAAACCGGTGTAAAAAAAATTTTCTTCTCTTTTTCTTATTCATTACTCATCTTTCGTCGATCTTATTCAAAACAAAACAATAACAATTTTCCCCTTTTGAAAATTGTTCCTCAAACTAATCTCCATTCATATAAGCTTCCTAACTTGCAATTTCTCAATTCAGGAGAATATTCTTCTACATTAATACAAATCCCAAAAATTCATCTTTTAAAAACCATGCTTACCTTATTATACCTTTGTTTCTACCAAAATTTCGGCAGCAATACAGTTGCCTTATATCAAACCCAAAACCTACAAAGGTTTAAAAACACTTCTATAATCTCAATCAAAATTCAGAATCATCGGACTCTCCCGTCCGGAATCCAAAATACCAGCAAACGTAAATTTATACCTAACACTTCCATAATCCTCAATTCAATATACCAATCTCATAATCCAATCTAATCCCCAAAACAATCATAAATATATATTCCAAAATCAAACACAATTTCATATACAAATTCCAAAATCATTTACAAACATAGATCTCAAATCCGTAAAAAAAATTTCTCATTCATATACATCAACTCAATTATACACAAATTCATAACTCTCATATATTTTGAAATGACTGATTGTCATACATTAATGGGCAAATACAGACTTATACAAAATGATACAAAACTCCCAAATCACCCAAAATACAGACGATACAAAAGTGAACAACACATCTTGACATCCTTTCACCCGATCTCCTGCTCGAATACCTGGAAGTGGGGATGAAAGGGGGGTGAGCACAAAGCTCGTGGATAATATGTTTATAAATTGAAAAATAAGCAAAAATCATTTCTCAAGATATTTGCCATTTAGTGAATTTTTTCAAAAAACTTATTTCTTAAAACTTTCCACATTTCAAATCATTTATACTGAATTTCCAAAGATTTTCACGATTACAAACCTCAAATTCTTATTCCTTCAAAATTCTCAAAATTTTCACAATTCATAAATAAAATCAAAAACATGAATGCAATCACATATAAACAAATCAAAAATCACATAACACTTCAGAATGGTTTGGTTTCGATCCAAACGGAACGTACTGCACAGTCCCGTATAGCGGTCCTGTGCAGCCGTGAACTTATGGGAGTCCGAAATTGGAACTCCAGTGCCACTAGCGGGCAGGTGGGAGAAGCCTTTTAAAATGAGACAGTGCACTGACTCTAACTTATGGGACCTAACCAAGCCCACATAACACATATCATACTCGAAAATCAAATTGCCCGAAGGCACATTTTGAAACTTTAGTTTTCATATTTTCATATCGTGTCGTACTAGACACATTGACATTACAAACTTACATAAATTCATATAGCAATAAAAAGATTAGAAAACATACAACAATTCTAATGAAGGACTTAGAAGCAAAAATTCATCTCTAACTAGATCAAAATCTCCCCATATTGTGGCTGCCCTATTTAAGGGCGTTAAACCAATATAACCTGAACCTCAACCACAACTTACAAATTCATAATTCTCAATCCCTACATCCAAAAGTAGCATATGATCCCTCATTACAAAGCTAAGACCTGACTCTACAACTTTCAAGAAGGATTTAAAACCTAGTTCGGCCATTTAGGGGGTCCAAAGTTGCTTCAAGCTTCTGTCCCATTTGGAAATTATCCTAATCAAGACCCAAAGTTTGAAAAATCATATCTTTTGATACAATAGTCGAAAAATGTCATATTTTACCTCTATGGAAAGATAAAAAGATGCTCTACAAATTTTATGAAGGGAGTAAAAATCAATTCAGTCGTTTAAAGCGGTAAAAACCCTCTCAAAGTTTCTGCCCAATTTGCCAAATGAATAGTAACTGAACTAGTTCTAACCCCCATAAGTTTTTACTCCTAACTCCAAACAAGGCATATCATACCTCTATGGAAATATATAAACATATGCTACAAACTTCCAGAAGACCCCCTAACCCAATTCAAGCTCTAAGAGGGTCTAAAACCTAAGCGAAGTTTCTGTCAAATTTTGCAAAAATTTTGACAGCACCTCC
>JANZLD010000237.1:88358282-88369558 GCA_026413575.1 Erythroxylum carthagenense
TGTTATGGCAGAATTATACCTTATATATGGTGCATGTGCTAGGTTTAAGTCTTTACGTTTGCATGGGAGTCCTCCATTTGTTGATGGACCGTGAAACGTGTGCTGGGCTTGGAGTAGGCATGAGAATGATCTTTGAAGAATAAACCGGTCGGCCCTTGGGCTGTTATGCCTGGATTCGGGCCCAGTATGGCCGGCCCGACCAACACTAAAATTAAAGATTTTGAAACATGATAGAAAGAAATTGTCCTTATCTATTAAAAATTAGAAGTTTAGTTGAAAAAAGAGATCATTAAATGAAAACTACTTAATTAATTTTAGTTTATAAGAACTTATTAACTTATGAAAATTGATCAGTTAATTAATAAACTTAACAACTTTTAACGATAAGATCTAGTAAAGTATATCGAAATTGAAATTTAAAAATCGAACAAAAAATTTAGACGATTTGACGTTTTTACGGTTGAACCAGCCAGATCAGCTGGGATTTTTAATGATTGATTTTTAATACAAAAATTGGCATTAGAAAATATAGTAAGGTATTAAACACAATCAATGGGTTAAATGTAAAAAAAAAACATAATCAAGTTCATATACATAATCAAATCCTATAAATCTCTTTTAAAATATTTGGAATTCTCTTTAGGTGAGAATAAGGTATATTTCAAAAAGTTAAATTGGTTTTGTAAGTTGTAACGTTTTCTAAT
Organism: Erythroxylum carthagenense; assembly: GCA_026413575.1. NCBI lineage: Eukaryota > Viridiplantae > Streptophyta > Magnoliopsida > Malpighiales > Erythroxylaceae > Erythroxylum > Erythroxylum carthagenense. The sequence continues at coordinate 88,358,987 of JANZLD010000237.1, forward strand.
TAGTAAGTTAATTATTTTGATAATAGGTTTATTTAACCTATTAGTATTTTGAACATATCCCTTATGTGATGTTAGTAAAATTACTGTAAATTATTTTTTAACTTCTCAAAATATAAATTATTACTATGAGGGTGAGAAATTCAATGTGATCCGACGTAACTTAATTTAATCATGAACCTAAACTGGATCTTTATTCATTTTGAACTACGTAGTTTAAAAGGAAAATAATATTGATATCATACAACACGAGAATAGAAAACACATTCTCCATTAAATCAAGGACATTAGGAAACCATCTCACATTTTTAAAATAATTAAACATAGGAAATAGATTTTCTATTTAAAATAATCAAATGGGTATCTTATTATTAAAAAAAAAACTCGTGGTCTAGCCATAATATATTTTTAATAACTAGGGAAAAACATTTCTGTAAGGTACCTATAATTCACACGACATTTAAAAACACCAACAGACTGGATTGCATGGCGTTACATAGGGAAAGGGAAGAAATGTAGTGATCAAGAAGGTGGCAAATCCTTACACACAGAGATGGATGGTTCCACCATGCACATGGTGAACACATGCACGGTCGAAGTCGATGAATATGGTCCAGCCAACATGATTCTAGTATAAACCTTCGAACCGATCTAATCCAAAGGAAAAACACACGCGTCAGTATCAAGTGCCAGCACAAAAAGAGCAAATAGCTTTTGAAACGTAAAAGGAGCAATTGGTTCGGAAGTGAAGTGAGTGGTGGTGCACTAAACGTTGATTGGCTAAAATTGAAGGCATGTGCAGGAAACATGTAATTTGGGGACATTTGGGGTCTCCTGATGGTATACTTGTTCGTATATCTTCAAACAAATACCTAATTGGATTGATGTATTAGCCCCTTAGTTTATATTCATGGATAATGAGCCTCTTCACCATGCCAACTACAACCCCCCTCTTATCAGCCCCACTTATCTATTCTTTTGTTTTCAATGCTACTAGTCCTTGTTCTTGATCATTTCATACCTACCTAAAAGTAGTGAACTGTTCATTCACCCACTCCAGGAAGTCTTGAATTTGTTAGGAGTACAAGATGGCTTATTTTGGTGAGGCAGTTCTTTGAGTCACCCTGTTTTTTTTTTTTTTTTTAAATCATCTTTCAATATCTAACCTTCACATATGTGTTTGTTATGCAATATTCATTATTGTTCAAGGGCCTAGATTTGTCCAAAACAACAAAGCTTGTAATGTGCCTTGGTTCTGCATTCCTTCTCTATTTACAAAAGTCGGAAGAATTTACATAAACTACAGTGGATGAGGTAAGAAAGTAAACAACGTTTGTATGCTTTTGGGGACCTCTGCTTCTTAACTTATGCCTTCAATTTGGGTTGGGCGGGGGTCTGTCCTATACGTACCTTGCTTTTAGGCATTTTCCTTGGCAAGCTAAGGCCTCTTTAACTTTAAAGTGATTTCCTATCCTCCCATGTCTACGACTGAAACTTCCAAAAAAGCAAGAAAAAGGCATTTCTTTTCTCCATACCGGTTATTCCTAACACTTAAACTCTAAATCTATCATTTAGTTCAAGTCCCTTAACCTACTGTTATTTATACTCAACTACTTAATTAGTAACTCTTTTTAATCTAAAATGCAATTAACTCTAAATCTATTATATTACTTATGTTCACAACGCTTTAAGCTTTGTGTCCCCGAAATTACAACGAATGAAAAAGATATTTGCCAAAAATAGAAGAATAATAGCACAAAATGGATAAATGGAGGATGAATAAAGGTGCAATGCAATCACTTGGTCGAGTGGGTTCACACAAGGGCGGGAATCTCGGTCAATCAAGATTGGCACTTTTCAATTAACTGTGAGCATTCCTTAGACTACACTTTTATATGGTCAAGCCTGCAAGGTTCTTGGCTGCAGCTGCACCACACTTTGGGGGAAAACATCAAAAGTAAAAAAAAAAACGCTTAGTTAAATAAAGGCTAGCTAAGCTATCTTCTTCTCAGATCCGCCACAAATTTTGGTTAACCCTACTAAATCTGTTGCCTTTTCCTTTTTTCACCTTCTAAAAGGATGCAATTGAGTAAAAAGTGCTATAGAATTAATGCCTCCCGCTTTTGCTTGTAAGTCAAGGTATGAAATTACTTGGCGCTTGATGGGTTGTCTCCCTTGTGGACCTGCCCTCCTCCATAGTCTTACCTCCATTAATGGAACCGTTTAATCAATGTCAATGGTAATTCGGGCATATGGGCTGATAATTAGGGCATCTTCTCTTATAAAGCAGAATGATATAAATCATGATTAGTTAAAGAGTAGTTAGTTTGAGTGATTCTTCAACTTAATCATTCCTCTCCTTCTAATTGCCCCCGTAACTTGGTAAAAATAAAATTAAGCATTGCCATTCCATCTGTTGGATATGTCACGTAACTAAAATCCAATTAAGGAGTCGTTTCATCTTTCTACTCCAAAGCAAAACCGGGGCATTCTGTAACTAACCTAGACTTAGGTATCGACCGGTAACATAATTCCCACCACCTAACGGTTGATGCTGCCGTCTCATTAGTTTCACATGGGGCGATAGTTCCGTTTTAATGATCGTTCTTTTTCCTTGTACGAGTTAATGATTAATATTTAAGTTTGTAAAAAGTCCACAATTACCCTTTTAAATCCATGGCCCGAAAACGGATAATCATTTGTGTATACTCTTTTTGGTACACGATGATTCCAAGGGTAAAACAGTCAATAAATGAGTATTTTTACAAGGCTACAAGCGTGAGGAGTTGTTATGATGGGAGCCACCTGGTTGTTGCATGAGCAACATAATCTTGCCCCCGAAAAGGTCAAAATAGGGTGGAAGCCTCGAAAAACTTCAAAACTATAATTATTCACTTCAATTGTTTTCTCTATTAACTTACTTTACTGTATATTTTTACATCCAAACACTCTCATATTATGAATCGTTATCTTATTGGGTTCAACCACAGTTTTTAGTTTTTTTTTATATCGTTATTAAAATTTAGAGTTTTATTTTATCAAACTAATTTGTTTTTTTGACGTCATCAACGTGATTTTCCTACTATAATACAATAACTTGTTGCGTGATCTTAATTCAATGGGTTTGAATACGAAGTTCGCAGGTGAAATTCATCTATATCAGATTATATTTGTTTTATTACTATGTTTTGGAAGCTAAAGGTAAAATTAAACCGGTAATGTAAAAAATTTAAGGTTTTAAATATTTTATTGTATTGTTATAAAATTAGCTAAATATTAAAAAATTTAAAGAATTTGAAATATGATATAAATCTAAATTTTATGAACAATAGAAGAATTTAAAGTTTAATTGAAAAAGAAGATTGCTAAATAAAAATTAATTTATTTATTTTAGTTTGTAAAAATAATTTATAAGAATTTTTAATTTGTAAAAATTGATCGATTAATTTATAAATTTAACAGTTTTAAAAATAAAAGTTAGTAAAATGAATTTAACTGAAAATTTAAAAACTGAATCAAAATATTAGACGGTTTAAAGTTTTTATTAATAAACTAATTGAATTTTTTAATAATTGTATCTTAGTATACAATAAGTTGAAATTCAATGATGCTTAGTTTGTGCAATTATTAGCTATTTAGATTCAATTTAATTTAATTCTTATTGAGAAATAAATATAGTGTCAAATAACTATGTTTAGGTGGTAAGAAAAATGAAATGTGTGTGATATAGTTCCTTCAAATTTAGAAATTTAGTTTAAAGTAATTTTGAAAAGTTAAATAATTTACAATCCTAACTAAATTAGACAATCTATTTCTCATTCCTAACATAAATAAAATTCAAACGATTCATATTATAAATATTAGGAAAATTATTCTATCAAAATAGAAATTTATAAACTATATAATTTATATACGTATCAATTAATTAAAATAGTGTTAAAATCTTAACTGAACTGAAGAATATTTTAAATTTTATTTCCTTTCGTTTATTAATACAACTGGAAAGGACACAATTGGTCAATGTCTGAAAAATGTGTATTTTTCTTTGCACTACACAGAGTCACAGACACATACATACTTCATTTGTGACGTATTAAGCTCGTATTCCTGTTCCACATCATCTTAGAAATGTTTGACTTTGCCTTTCGGATTGTTGACTTCAACTTGAAATAGTAACTTTTTTCCTATGCTCCAAAACATCATAGACCAATGGGTCACATCTTTCGCTTCCTTTTCCCACTTTTTCCCTTTTTATTTTACTAGATGGACAAATGATTGTTTGTTTTAAGAAAAGAATTTAAATGTTTGTGTAGTTGTCTAAGTCATAAAATAAATTGAACTAAAATCGCTATTGTGAAAATGCAAATGTTAGACGTCATAACTAAATTATTACGTTTTTTTAATCAAATATATTGATGTCAACATATATCATAACTTATCGTATTATTTTTTTAAGAAAAAAATTGAAACTAGTTTTGTAGTTAGTTGATGGATGTCTGACAGTTTGAGCCAGGTCAAAGGTTTTACATGCACGCCGTGATTGGCGCATTATCATATATATTATATTTTAAAAAACCAAATAATAAGTAAATAAATATTGAAGAACACGCAATTGCCTTTAGGCCTGTATCCCCTACTCCCAACCCCACCCTAAATACCGCAATATCAGCAGGAAATCGTGACCTCTGCGTTCCGTACAGACACACCACAATTTCGAAACTTTAGATAAAAAAAATGAAAAGGGTCCTAATTGCTGACATGGCATCCACACGGCCAAGAAGTTATGAGTTAGTTAAATGCTTTTTAGTTACAGATTGGATTAAGAAGGATAGACTTGGCACGTGGGAGATAATAACACAGTGTGTGTGTGTGAGAGAGAGAGAGAGAGAGAGGGTTATTGTAGCTGGTAAAGGTTGAAAGGCCGACCTAACCTGTAATCTTATGGGAAAAAAAAGAAAACAAAAAATTGAAAATGAAAAAAGAAGAAATAAAGAGGAGGGGAGTCTACACTTAATAAGGTCTCTCTCCTATAAAAGGGCCATGAAGTTACGCCTAGTTGTCTCTGACTCCACTCCATCTTCCTCTTCCTCTTTCTCTTTCTTTGTTTGCGTATCGGTTGTTTGGAGATAAGGGGAGGAAATGACAATGGCGGTGTCTCACCGTTGGATCAATGTATGCGCCGCGGTGCTTGTTTTTATGTTCGTCGGAGCTATTGCAACTGTAAGCTACGACGGGAACTCTGACCACTTCCGGTACGTGTATACCATATATTTGCCTCTCACTCGCTCTCTTTCTCTGAGAGTGAGAGGTTGAAGCTTCTCTGTGGATAACAAAGCTTTCTCTTGTTCCATAATAGTTTTTCTCTTTTTCCCTACCGCTTCCTACTTTTAGTTCTTGCTTGGATTGCTGAGTTGAATTTTTTCCTCCATTTTGTGCTCTGCGATCTAAGTTAGAGTCTTACACTCTGTTTCCTTTACATTCTGAAAATTTCAACCATTTTTTTTTCCGATTACTTCTCTTCTTAAAAGATTCATGCCAAACTTTCTTTTGGTCGAGCTTGTTGTATGAGTCTTTTGGGTATTTGGCTTCAAAGAAAGCTACATTTGCAAAAGCATGCATTTTCTCGAGCAACTGGCTGTTTAATTCCTTTATTCTTCATATTTAATATTGTTTTCGAGGACTTCATTAATTAGCTTTTTCCCCCTCACGTTATTCGTTAGTGACATTTGGAAGTAGAGACCGTTCCCTCTCGAGAGTTCAAAGTTTAATGCTTGTCTTACTTTCCCTTTTCTTATTGGTATGTTTGTCTTGTTTCTTCAGTTACAGGAATGCGAAAACAGAGGTGTCACAGAGCTCTAGCAACTCGTCAATGGCGGCGAGGTAATATTATAAATACATCATTGGACTAAACTAATGAGCTTGTTTATTCCTTAAACCATTGCAGCCGTTGATCTCAGTCCATTTCGAACCGTTAGATGTACTTTTCTGTCCGTTAACTGTCTCTTGGAATCTGCGCCGTCGAGATCTCTAGCGGATCTTTAGATCTCGATCGTTTATTCGGTTATTTTCCCTTTTCTTTGGATTCCTCCCTGCAACTGCAATGGGAATGAGAAAGCTCAGAAACGATTAAAAACCGACACTCCTGACACCACCCATAGTTCCTATAACGCCCTCCCTTATTATCTGACTCTGTCTAATGGTACTCCAAGTGAGGGGTAGTTAGATAATTTCACAATGTTTTATATCACCGACGAGTCACGTCGGTTGTTTTCTCTCTCACTGAAGAGAAAGCGGGTTTTAACGGTTATTGGTGGACAACCTGTTGCCTTCTTCCTAGAAGTTCTGTTTCTTTTTCACTCCACAAGTAATTAATTAATTAACCTATTACCCATCGATCCAACTGTGTTTGATATTTGTCGGGTGGGTTTGTTTCAGCTCGAATGAGCATGCTGTTGATGACCCGGAAGAAATTGTTTCCATGGTGGAAAGGTAATGTTGCTATATCGCCCTTTTCTTTGTGTCGTCTCTGTCCACTTTCCAAATTGCTGTTACCCTTTAGTTCGCATGTGCTGTTGTTTTACCTAGCTGAAATCTCACGGAACTCACTAATTAGAGGTTGGATTTGGTGGTTACGGTAGTTGTTAGAATGAGACAGATTTCAATTGCTTATAATTCCCATTAAATTACACTACTAACGTAGACGTAGTCATATCATAATGAATTAGTTAGCTCTACCGGAAATAATCCCCCTGCATGCTTTTGTACTTTTTTTTTTATCCGGACCATAAACGTAATTGTACCACGGGGGATAATGCTGGCATGCCTTTCTTGTAATCCATACTTTTACGTAGATACAGCTTCTTCCTTTTGAGGGCTGTCCAAGTTGCTTTCACATATCAATTCGGTCCTCGTAACGTGCTCATACTGACATTTTCCTCGACTGAATGCCCCATTTTTGGTGTTTTTTCATCTGGATCATACATCTCTCAATGTTAGTTAAGCATTTTTTTTTTAATAATGATAGCGGTTGATGTTTGACAACAGTAGAAGGGTCATGGTCAGCTATAGAAGGGATAGTGTAAATTTCCTGTATCAAACGTGTTGTTTTCTTTTGGACGTTGATAGATAGGTTAATGTATTTACTTGTATACTACAAGACAAGAATAACGAACATATACCCTCTTTTTAGGCTTCTAACGCTAGATCCAAAATCAACATAAATTTTACCGTTAAATTGAATTGACGTATATGGTCCTGGGAAAATGACAATGTTTGCCTGTTCATGCCGGATCTGGTCTTGGGCTTTAGTAGCAATAGAAACGTGTTCTGAAAGCGAAACGCGAGGACAATTTACCCTACCACCGACACACAGCAGCAATGGAATTTATTCTTTTTTTGGTCATCTCACTCATCTATTGAAGAGTAATCACCAAGGCAATATGTATTGTGAAAACTAATGGAATTGGATATCGTATTGCAGTAGCATCCGAAACAGTACTGAAAGGAGGAAGTTGGGCTATTTCTCTTGTGGGACGGGAAACCCAATTGATGATTGCTGGCGCTGTGACCCAAACTGGCACAAAAACCGCAAGCGCCTTGCCGAATGTGGCATTGGTTTTGGCAGAAACGCCATTGGTGGTCGTGACGGCCGCTTTTATGTTGTTACTGATCCTGGCGATGATGACCCTGTCAACCCAAAACCAGGCACATTGCGTCATGCCGTGATTCAGGACAGCCCACTGTGGATTGTGTTCAAAAGGGACATGGTGATTCAATTGAAGCAGGAACTTATCATGAATAGCTTCAAGACCATTGATGGACGTGGGGTCAATGTCCACATTGCTAATGGGGCATGCATCACAATCCAGTTTGTTACCAATGTGATCATCCATGGTCTCCACATTCATGACTGTAAGCCGACTGGCAATGCTCTGGTGAGGAGCTCGCCAACCCATTACGGTTGGAGAACAATGGCTGACGGTGACGCCGTCTCTATCTTTGGATCAAGCCACATTTGGATTGACCACAATTCACTATCTCATTGTGCTGATGGTCTGGTTGATGCTGTCATGGGTTCAACTGCCATCACCATTTCTAACAATCATCTTACCCACCATAATGAGGTTTGCTGCTGGTTAATAATTTGTGAAGAATCCTTCTTGTTTCGATTAAAATCAAAGCTCAGAAAAATTGTTTTTAATTGCTATTCAATACAGGTGATGCTGCTGGGCCACAGCGATTCCTATGTAAGGGATAAGCAGATGCAAGTGACAATTGCATACAACCATTTTGGAGAGGGACTCATCCAGAGAATGCCTAGGTAACATTTAGGCTAATCATTTTCATTAAAAGCTCTCAATTAATTGGATTTCTCATTTTAATGCTGGAGCTACTTCAAAGCATGAAAACGATTTTCTTTACCTCAACTACTGTTATTAATCCCTCAACTACCTTAAAACTTGTTTGAGCAGTGCATCGATATGAATTTGATCCTTGTTAACATATTTAAGAGAAACCTAAGATGTCTTAATCTTAAGTTTTTATTCCTTTTATCCTCTGAACTAAGAATTTGTTGGGTGATGACAAATTCAGGTGTAGACATGGGTATTTCCACGTTGTAAACAATGATTACACGCACTGGGAGATGTATGCAATTGGTGGAAGTGGAAATCCTACGATTAACAGTCAGGGAAATAGATATAATGCACCAGCCAACGCCTTTGCAAAGGAGGTATTTATACATTTCTTATCAAGTTTTTTATCCTCTGAATGATTTAAGACTAATAATACCGGAAGAGGGCATAAAGTATTTCCACATTTTTTAACAGGTGACCAAGAGGGTGGAGACATCTCAAAGTGAATGGAAGAACTGGAATTGGAGATCAGAGGGAGACCTGCTACTGAATGGTGCTTACTTCACTCCATCTGGAGCTGGAGCTTCAGCTAACTATGCCCGTGCTTCAAGCTTGGGAGCCAAGTCTTCTGCAATGGTTGGATCAATGACAGCAAATGCTGGTGCTCTTGGCTGCAGGAGAGGCCGTGTTTGCTAATATTTCAATCAATTTAATTAGCAAATTAGGCAGTATGTTTCATCAATTCTATCTTATTTCCTTCCATAACTACATTTAGGTTGCCTGTTACCCAAAATTCCATCCATGGTCTCCATTCCCATGTGTCAGGGTCTTTATTTCCATGTATTGGTAAGTGTACATCTTTGTTTTTACACGTATCATTATATTTCCTACATCCCGGTTTGTCCTTCATGTCATATTGTGTCAAGTCATCTCTCAAGTCTCAACCTCGGCCTGCTTTATCTGAAAACCAACCCAAACCCCATACCGTTATTGATTCTTGGCGCAGGTGCAGAAGCGTTGTTGTTTTTACCACAGTCAACAGTTATGTATTCCCATTTGTGCCTTTGGTTGATTCACCTACCAATTCCTCCTAACCTCACCTTTCATGAATTCATCTGTTTGTTCCTTGTCTCAGAGTCGGTCAAGTCTTGGGTCAGTGTCAGTCGGACAAACTGTCCAGTCTTCTGTGTCTAGATAGGATTTGATTGATCACATGATCTACTTTTTATTTTGGTTTTTGTCTGGTGATACAAGCAAGTGAACAATCTTTGTTTCTTTTCTACATTTGTTACAGACGATGCAAAGAAATAGCAGTATTTGTTCTTTCAACTTTTTACCCTGCCTGTCTAGTAGTTATGCCTTTTTTTTTTTTTTAATCAGTTTTGACGCTTGGACGATTCTACATCATGTTCCCACATGACCGAATTTCTGAAGACAATAGGCATAAAGGTTCAACTGCTACTTGCTGCTTCCCATTGCGGAGCCGTAAATAGTGTGACTTTACCTACAGTCCCATGTTAATTTCAAACTTGCTGGTGTTGCAACCTCCACTGAAAAATTAAATGCGAATCGTATCAAGCACTTGCCCAACCCCAAAAATGTATGGCAATTAGCAAAAATCACAAGAATAGGCAGGGAGGATTTGCATGTGAATTGGGGACCCATAAGGGAGGGGCATGTGAGAAATTCCTTTGCCCGCCGCTGTAAAGCAATGGGAATGCTATTATGCTACCGCATTAATTTCTTCACCCAATTTTGGATTCTGTCCTACTGGTGTTTGCGTTAATGCCTCTGTCGCTTCAAAACCACTCTTCCACCACCAACCTTTTCAGCTTCTTCTTTGCATTGGCTTCATGCCTTTCACACGCTTTGTAAATGTCCAACTGCGAATTGTTTATTGCGCATATTTTAATTAGTCACTGCTAATAATTTTTAAGTATTTCAAAAAAGGTATCGGTGCTTTTTAGAAGTTTTTACTCTTGAGGACTTAAGGTCCAATATCATTAAAATCTTTCTCTTTTATTTATTTTTTTCAATTTTCTCTATTTTTATTGCTTTTTTTTTCTTCTCAACAAGACATAAGAAAATCTTCTAGTAAGTTGAGATCACAGTAAATATCGCATATCCAAGAATATCCAATCACATACTGTCGGAATTAATACTCTATCTATTACTTCTAAAGGGTTGTTCAATTGGCAGGGCAAGTTCCCCCCCACCCCCC
>JANZLD010000237.1:88393094-88406331 GCA_026413575.1 Erythroxylum carthagenense
AAGAGCATTCGAAAAATCAAGAGGATTTTATTTTAAAATAAAAAACTTTTAACTCCTCTTAATGAACAAAAATATTTCTGCAATGAAGTAAGATAACATATTTATACGAAGTGAATTTTTTAGATTATCAAATTAATAAAGTGAGATTATTATTAATAATACAAAATATAAAATCACCTTGATGAGCCTTGATCTCCTTTTGTTATTGGCTTGATCTTCATTTTAATGGTTGCAAATTTCAAATTTTCCTTATTAACTATCTTCTTGAGTCTATGATTTCATTTTGTTCCTAAAATTCTTTTCATCAAAATAATAAGCCCATTAGTAATGATTATCTTTTGTTATCATAAAAACATTGATTTAAACTTTTTTAAAAAAAATTTGGACAATGCAAATTAGTCTTGTAAAGTTGATTTTAAATATTTCTTTAAATGTGAAACATCTTTGTTTCTTAAAAATACTTGCTCTTATTTGATGATCCTACTACATTTTAAATCAAAATTTTAATTTATTAAATTTTGTGTTTAAGTTAAATATAAATGTTAATAGCAGGTCGTCTTTTCTTGCTTATGAATCCAAACTTATTAAGAGATTAAAGAGCAATAGGATTAATTTGAATTGTTATATTACTGAGTGAACTATTATTTTAACTGTTGCAAGTTTGTGTAAATTTAAAGGATATTTATGTCCCTTGATGAGTATTTTAAAATTTCAAATCATGTATTACTTCTATGGTTAAGCATAGGGTATGCCATGTGTTATTCGATTCAAGATTTTTTAATATTACTTTAATCCATGAGAGCCGTAATATTTGAACTTATTAATCTTCAATCTTAGAAGCCGAAAGTAAATATAATGAAAAGGTTCAACGAATATACAAACACTATACCACAAACCATCAGAATCAAGATAACGAATAGTCGTCGATGGATTATTCAAAACTTAGGGTCCAAGTCAACAACAAGATACATGAGAAATCGACCTGTAAAAGGTCGACTTTAACTTTGCCCACATTGATCAGATTTGGTCAACCAAGAGCATTAGAATACACAATTGGCTCGACTGTTTGACCGGTGACCTTACAATATGTCCCCATCAATATCTCGTGTTAGTTTTGTAAATTTCAATTAAAAAGTAATTATCAGCAATTATGGTAGACAAAAAAAGTATGATAAAAATTTTCAATTTTTTTAAAAATTATAAATTGATATAGATATGATGGGAGTAAAACATGCATTGAAACATGAAATATGCAGCAATGTGCACAACAATTTTGGTCCACGGAACACTGGACCACTGAAACTTCCTAGTTTTGGGTAAAGCTTACTGTGATGTAACAATTCCCTACAAATCAATAGTTGCTAATCAATGATCAACAGGAAAAAGATGCATAAAGTCTTTAAAAAAAAGCACAATGAGAATAAAATGTCGTAAAACCCATTGTTCTAACCCAAAACATTAATCCGAGTAACCTGCCTCTACCGATTCATGCAATAACACCTATGAACGCGACTGCCAAAGATTTTATGGTAACATATCATTTAATATATTAGGGTGTTTTAATATCTCGAGCACTAGGCTAAATTTTAACTGCCATATATTGTCCAATATAGTGCATCATAACTACTAAATAGATCCAGTATTTTACTCCATACATATCAAAATGGCATCAACAAGTGAGCCTTGATTATACTTTCTGAAACAGCATGTTTTTAGCTGGAGGATACTCCAATCTTTACTTCTCTTCCTTCTTATGCTTCGTTTCCTCATGTGCTGCCTCATCATCCTCTTCCCTTTTCCCTGACATCAAAAGTTTGCAGACATCAACACCAACAGAGAAAGAACAAATTCAGAAATGGTACCTAAGTGTAATATGGATAATATAGGAGCTCACTCTTCTTTGGGGTATCTTTCTCAACATCCTTCCCAGCAGAGTCATTGTTCGCATCTGGCTCAGATGGTATGTCAAACTCATAATTGGCTTCAAGGTATGACTTCACCTTAGCAAGAGACCTATATCGATGGGATATCTTGTTCTTTTCTTCCTTGGGCATTTCAGCAAAACTAAAACAGTATAGAGCAATATTCGGATGAACATTCTCAGTTAATTTTGGGGTCCAAACAATAGGAATGGTACTTACGTCTGTTCATAGCCATCAGGTTGAAAAACAGGGTCCCATCCAAAGTCCTTGGGTCCTCTTGGTGGCACTATTATACCCTGTAATGCAAATACAGAAGGGCAGAAGAGGGGAGAGACTAACTTTTTAGTCATAACTTACATACACCAACATAAACCGTCAATGGATCAAGTTTGTTCTCGACAACTTAATATTTTACACAGACATGTACACAATTATTCAAGCAAATGAATTTTCTACCAAACATATGGAAAGAACTATTTTTGTTTCAGAAGACAATGCATAGAACCTAAAATCCAAATGTGATATTCAAGACAATGAAATCAAACATGAGAATTCATTCAACCACTAATCAGGGCTTTAAGAAGCAAACTTAGCAACTAAAATATCATATTGAGCTCTATAATTTGTGGAATGAGAAATTCAGTTCCCACAAAGGAGTTGTAACCAGTAATCTTTTTTTATCACAAGATTGCCATCTATTCCCAAGTCATATTTTGTATATAATCTCAATGACAAGCAAAAGCAAAACAGCAAATTTTCCATGAGTAAAATGGCAGATACAGACCTCAGTAGTCCCCATAAATGTCTCAGGTTCAGTGTCAGCATCAGCAGCAAAAGAAAAGACGCAAAGGGCATAAGCTGACTTGTCCTCATACGCCATCAACATATTATTCAGACCTAAACAATGGGATATACAATATAGATCTTAACACAGACCACAAGTACATCTTCCTTTCCTACATTAAAAGAAATTAGGTCCTTTACCTTCATTACCAAGCTTGTCCAAAAACCATTTACTGCAGTTCAAGGGAAACACATTAAATTGCATTTAGATACTAAAACACATAATAACATAAAGTAAAACAACATCTGCAACATTCAATATACAATTTAATTCAAGATCCAAAGTGCATGCAATTCACGTGCTGTACTTTAAAGATGTATTAGAGGCAACAATACAGTTAAAGAAGACGACAATAGTTACATTAGAAAGATACAGATATGAAAAAGCATTTAAAAACATGTGAATATAAATCTTACTAAAAATATCCATGTACCTAAAGATCCAAGAAACTCCTAAGCCCACAGAATAACATTAAATATCATAAAGCCATTAAATTGCAGTTAAACTCCGTAACTACATAAGTTCCAGAAATCAGTAAGGTTTTTTCGACTTCTTCAAAACACCGCTTAGTCATATAAAGGAAGACAAAAAGGAAACTTACACATATGGCCCTGCAATCAAAACAAAACATAAAATTAATCCACATAATGATGAAGAATATGAAGAAATAAGAGCAAAACTGAAATATATACCTGGAAGACCCTTCAGAGCATTGAAACACAGACAGGTATCCTCCACCAGAACCGGCCCTTTGATCTTCAAGATCATTTACACAAGAATAAACATTAAAGTCGAAGGAATTTCGCGTATATTTACAGAAGAAGCTAGAAAATACCTTCTCAGCAGCCAAACGAGCCTTTTCCTTGGAGATAGCGTCAGGTTCACCTTGAAGCTCAGGAACTGCAAGATCCGACATTCCAGAAAATAATATTCACGACAGAGAAACAAATCTCCTTCAATTTTCATCTAGAAACGGAAAAAGGAACGACCTTTTTCCGAAAAAACAAAAGTAAAGAGAAGAGAGAGGGAGGGAGGGAGGGAGCGTACGATCAAGCTTGTGGGACTGAAGAGGAAGCGAGTGGCCCAAGATGGACCGGACTTCTTCGAGTTTCTTAGCGTTGCCAGTAACGAAGGTCACCGGCCGTGAAAGAACCACCTTGGTTACCGACGCCATCTGCTTTTTGGTATTTCTGGCCGTACCTCCAACTCTTGGTCTTCTTTGGGTCTTCTCCTGCTTTTGCTTTAACTTTAGTTTCTTTTGACGAAATGCGAACAAGCATACAACATTTATAAAGAGAGAGTGTAGAGTAGGAGTTAAGTTGTTGTATTTATAGCGAAGAAAAAGTTGAATTAAAAAAGAGTTGAAGTGTGAGACAGTGGTGCAAATGCAAAGCAGGCGCGTATTGTAAATTGATTCCTGGACTCTGGGGAATATCAAAAGTCAGATGGATCAAACGGAGAGCGAGCACTCAGGCTTTCGGCTTTCGGCTTTCGGCTTTCGGCTTTCGCCTTCTGCTTTGGATTCCCCAACATAACCCAATGGGCAATGACTGACTAAGCTGGCTCGCTCCTCCACGTCCGTCTTCTTGACTTCTAAAAGCTTTCTAATAATTATAAAGTATTTAATAAAAATATTTCCGTAAAGTTTTTATAAAATATAAGTGAAATAACAATTAAAAGAAGCGGGTTCAAATATAAAATTTAACTGGCTGGGCCCTGGACTGTACATTTTAACGAATGATTTTGGATTTCCAATTAGGGATGGACTTACAAAGAATCTAATTCACCATTTCCTTTGGATCCACCAGATTACAACGGAAGCCGGTGAGTGGTTTCTGTTTGACGTGATTCTTATCTCATTCCCATGTAGAGTATTTGAAAGATGGGAACTGGTCTGAGGGTCTCTAGACATTAACAGCTTATATGTTGTTGATAAATTACAGTTTGCACATTCCTCTTCAAGTTGGAGTTTGATGCAAGTCTATAAAGCCCAACTTGAATATGAACTTAAGAAAAGAATGCATTCATGAAACAATGAATTAGTTGTTATGTGAAGTGTTTACTTGATTATTGCAGAATAGGGGAATTGGTAGTTGAATGTCAACATAGAGGTCCTTTAACAAATCAAAGATCCATTGAAGCTATCACAATAGAAAAAAGAGTTTTATTTTTAGCTTCCGTTTAATGCCTTGAGATAGTTTTTTTTTTTTTGCTCTTTTATAAAATGAGTCAAGGACTAGGAAAATTATAATATCTGTTAGATCCCTAAGTTTGAGATAGCATAATTGTGCAAGCATTGGCAAGCCTTGATAAGTGTTCGACATGCGGAATAACGGAACAAGGCAAATGTGAGAAGGCAAGGACGAGAAGTGTCAAGCGTTAGCATGCATTGGTACGCATTGACAAAAATCTTAGACGAGATGCAAGATTTATATGCGAAACAAAAAGAAGGCTTGAGACGGACTTCGAATGGAAGATTAGCTAAATCACACGTATGACAAGAATATGCGAGAGTTTCAAGATTACCTAGCAAGTAGATCAAGCATAGTGCGAGTTTCGGTAGAATTCCGAACCTTGTATGAGTTGACTTGGCTAAGATTAAGTTCTTGATGGACTACGAACTTAGTGTGTGTTCAAATGGACGGACCATGGCTAATGGAGTTGACATGGGTAAGCATTAGATCGGATCATTGTGCTGTTGGCTTGGATGACTCATCATCATCGGATAGAGACGAGGAGATATTGGATGATGTGGCAGATAAGATCTACATCAGCTTTAAGAGATAAAGATCATGTAGAAGAATCATCTGAAGATAGAGGAGATCTTCGTGGATATAGATAATCATTTCTACATAATGTAATCTTTTATCTTATTATTGTGATGTTGCTTAATCCTATTAGATAGAGTCTTAATTAGATGAGGATGTCATTTATTGGTTAGTTTGATATAATATGATAAGGATAAGATTGTGATCTTAGCTAGTAGAGTTTTATTAGGATTCTAACTTAGTCATCTAGAGATGCCTATAAATAACTCTTTTGAGCTTTGCTCTTAAAATCAAGAGGAGAGTGTTGTGAGACATAGAGATTGAGAGAGTATTCATTTGTATACTTTGAGGGAAGCAATGAAGGTTGACTTGTAGTTGTATCTCTTTCTTAATGTTGTTGTTGCCTTTACTATTCTAGTGCTTCCATAATTTTCTTGTGAATGTGAGAGTTAAACACTGCAACGATTGTGAAGCGTTCGAGAACTCGAGAGTTGGTCGATGATCACGTGGGAAGGCTGAGCCTTGCTAAGGAGTAAGTGCATCTTGCGGATAAGTTCAGTGCTAAAGGAAAACCTTTGTAACAATATCCTACTAGTGATCTTTTGCTATTTATACAAGAGGATAAATTCCTTTTCTGAATTTACAATAATCAAAACATCATTTAAATATATTAAAGAGCAATAAATTGAGGGTCTTGATTTTTAACAAATAAGCATGGTTCATAATTGAATAAGTAAAGTCAAAAGCTTTTAAGCTAGAAATAAACGCATTGTTCCATATGTGAAATTCAAAAACCTATCCAATCTACAACTGTTGATATCTAATTAATCTAAAGGTTGGACTTTATGATTAGCTAGAGCAACAAAAAATTTGACTATGACAACTTTAACCTGAGAAAAACTATTAACATAATGAACACCATGAATTTGATTATACCCTTTGGTAACTAACCTAGTCTAGAATCTATCTATAGTTTTATCAATCTTAAGCTTGACTTTGTAAACCCTTTTAGGCTAATAGTCTTATTTTCAACAGGGAATGAGGTTAACTTCAAAGTCAAATTCTATTCAGAAGCACCTAATTCATTTGGCATAGCATAAATCT
This sequence comes from Erythroxylum carthagenense, assembly GCA_026413575.1. Classification (NCBI taxonomy): domain Eukaryota; kingdom Viridiplantae; phylum Streptophyta; class Magnoliopsida; order Malpighiales; family Erythroxylaceae; genus Erythroxylum; species Erythroxylum carthagenense. The sequence continues at coordinate 88,399,733 of JANZLD010000237.1, forward strand.
ATTCAAGATGATTTTTGGCTTGCTTATAAGAAGTAGGTTCCTAGAATTTTGTTGCAATTGTTAAGAATGACATGTAAGTTGGTGTAAAGTTATATGAGTGTAAGGATATATGTTTGGTGTATGAGATGATGACTGTGGAGTACAATCAGCTGTAAATGATGTATGTGGAGATTGAAATGCATTATATAACAAATCATCCAATCATGCAAGAATTTTATATTCCCTTGAACTCTTTCTAATAGTGGTAAAGGTTAAAGGATTATAAGATAAAGATGGTGAAGATGGAATAAAGGATAAATGAGGATAGGAAACATTATGCTCAATATTTTGAATATTATGTAAAGGAGAGTTATCTATAGGTAACATGTCAATCTTTTATGAAAGTGTCAATAGGTAGAGGGACTTCATAAGTTTTATAAATGCATTCCTTTTAAGGAAAATGCTCTTTATAAAAAAAAAACTAGACCTCTAGATACAATAATGGATTTAGATGCGATATCATAAATCTTGTAAGCTTTTTTTCTATTATTATAGCTTTTGAAAATGTATTTAAAAACTTTTGGTACAAATTTATCTTTATATGGAATGGAATTTTTAATAAAGCTTTTTGGAAACCAAAGTCCCTACATTACTTTAATAAAGAAAAATGTCCATATATAATATCATCATTAGAAAATTAATCTTGTATTTGTAAATGCTGAATAACAGTTGAACTATGGCCTAACATGTGATGCCATAAAAAATTAGGAATTTGAAGCTTTATTACAATGTTGATAACCAACACATAGTGCTAATATTTTTAAAACATGAAGTATATTTCTTAAGATAATAAGTTTGGTATGAACAAAAGTGTATTGTACACTTCTAGAGTTTCAAAAGAGATTGGTGATTTATCTAATGTATACAATCTCCTAATCACTTAGTCTACAATTAAAAGTTCTTCAATTTGTAGGTCTACTAAAAAGACAATACTTAGAATAAAATCTAAATATGACTAATGAAGATTCAAAGAGTTTGTTTACTTATAACAAATTGAACTTGAAACTAGGGGTGTATAAAGCTTAATAAAGGGTAATTTTGTTAGTAATGTATATGTCTCCCCTTTGCTCAACAAGGCTAATATTTCCATCAGGTAAATAAACTATTATAGGCTATCACCAAAGTAAGTTTGATACAAAAAATCAAAGTTAATGCATATGTCATAAGTAGCCCTTGTTTCAGTAATCCAAGAATTTGGATCCATTAGGTTAATAGAATTTAATACAAAATAAAGTTAAACTTTAATAATAGAACCTCAAAAATCTTTGAAGTGAGCACAATTAGTATGATTATTGCCATAAGTTGGAGCCTTTCCTTTAACATGATTAGTACCACATATATAATATCAATCAAGGTTAAACTCTAGTCAACTTCCTTACAATTTATTTCATTATCACTGTTAATATAATTGTCAGACAAGTTTGTAAAGTTCTTTTTAGTAACTTTTTCGCTTTATTCCTTGCATTCTTTATACTAATCAAGATATCTATGGAGTTTGAAGCAAGTTTCCCTCATGTGATCATCCATATTACATAATCATAATGCTTATTTTGTTTCTTCATAAAATCTTTATTCCCCTTCCAACTATAATCTTCTTAAAACAAGAGTTTGATTAAGCACGCATAGTATTATTCCCTATGCTTTCACCTTGAAAATTGTGGATCTCCTGGTTATTTTTCAATTAATAGGATCATAGAGTATATCTTGTTTATAATAGGCAAAACATCAAAAATTGTATTATTCCATTAAAATGCATTTATATCAGTAATATATTTTGCTACTTCACAATTGTGAATAGGAATAAGTACGTGACTTTGTCTTACAACTTTTTAAAATTGACCTCTAGTTGATTGCCTTGACTAATAGAGCATATTTTCAAACATTTCTTCCAATTTTAACTAAAGTTATATGGCCCTTATAACTTTTATGAATGCCTTAATTATATCCTTAGAGATAGAATTTAAGATTCCATAAAATAAATATACTGTTAACCCCTTTTCATTTTTATTGAAAAAATAAAAGAAATTGTGTTAATACTAGTAAAGCTAGAAAACATCATTACAATGAGTCACTTAATTTGGTTACAAAAGCAAAATTTTCAAAATAGAGGACATTAATTAATTATAACAAATCAACTTGACTAAGTGTTTGTGGTTACTTATTGGCAATAAAAGCGACACTTATCCAATTTACTAGATTAACCTTGAAGTTTACCAGACTTCAATGAGTCACCTCCATATGTTTTGAAAAGTAGATAATCCAACCAGTGTAATGATGTATATGCTTAGTAATTGTCTTCCATTGAACACCCAAAAAGGACAATCCATTCTGAATATGTGGAACCTATAATTTTATCCTAAGGAGGCCTACCAAAATTGGCTTCTTTTCCATTACCAATTCTCTCATCGTAGATTGTTTGAGAGGGTCATCTAGCCCTTTTATATTTCATATGAGAATGATCATTTAAGGGGAATACTTCTCTTCTTTTTGGTTTTCCTTCTCGTTGATCTTCTTTTGGGATTAGGGGAATGCTCAAGAATCCTTTCTTCTATCTCCATAAATCTATCATTCTCTAGTTGTCTTAGCAGCAGGTTATTTGTTGGATCATTATCCAGTAAGACATATTAATCTTCTAGCTCTTCTTCCACTAATTATGAGTTTTGGGTAAAAGTTATATCTTCCTGAGTATCAAGTTCCTTTAACAGAGAGGTGTGTCTAGATGCTATATTGGGCTTCTCATCTTCAATATTCGGGGTATCTATTGCTGAGTTATCTGGATTTAATTATCAACAATTTGTACGCCCATAGCCTCATCATTGTCCACTAAAGAAGAATCAACCCCCAATAATTCATCCTATCATCCAGTTTGAAAAAGTTTTCCTATAGGAACTCATTTCTTGGTTGAATTATGAGGCTTATAGGGATATGTCACCTTAATTTTAGATTTTTCAATCTCCTCGTTTCACCCAATTTGAGAATTGGTAAATGATCAGGTAGTATAGCATTCCTTTTGACCTCCATATAGATTTTTGCATGCCCAATTCGCTCCATTCTAGATGTTTAAGCAACGACTTTCCTAAAGAACTTGCTAAAAAACTCAATCCTTTAGCTGTCTGAAATTCTAGTGGCAAATTATGAAACTGAGCATATATAAGAAAAAAATACCATACATTTCCTATCAAAAGCTATCTCAAGTTTCCACTTCTGAATAAACATAGGTTGGCCCCCTATATCTCAAGGTCTCATTTCCAGTATTTCATTCAAATTACTATCAATAGCAAATTTAAATAGAAAAATGTCATCATCCATGAGTAAAGTTTTTTTTTTCCAAACCTTTATTACCTTATTGTGTAGTGGCCCAGCTATTGATGATTAGAAATGCGAACCTCTTACTCCAGAAGGGTCCAACCAGGGCAGTAGACCAAGCTCTCGCTCTGGCTTATAGTAATTCAATAGGTGGACTGACAACACCATCCTTCATAACATTCGGGTAATATTTCAGATGTATCTTAGGCTACTGCACGTGAATTTTCTTTGTCTAAACAATTGGAGGAGGGGTTCTGGGAATCTGAAGCTAGTGAACTTAACCCCTTTCTAGACACATACTTCTAACAAACCTCTTCAATGAGCATAGGGAAATCTTTTATGGATAGGGGTGAAGGAGCCCTATCCCCTGCCATGAAGTTCATGTCATTGTCCTACTGCCTTTCGTAGATTTGCCTTACACCGTTATCCTCACATTGCAACTCCTCCATCTCATGCCTTTCCCATAATGGTTATCCCAAGTGTGACCCATATTTGTTTATCCCAGAGAGTAAGCAACCCATTGAGCAAGCCAGAGCGGGGGTGGCACGACCCAAATTTGAAGAGTCGAGATCTAGGTAGTGACCCACCGAGCCAGCAAACCACTGAGGACTAAGATCTAGGCGACCCACCGACGCGAGATTTGGGTAACTTTGGTTGTTAAAGATCTGAAGAGGAAGCAACGCAAGATCTGGGTCCATTGGTTAAAGAGGGAAAGTCTAGCTTTGGTTGTTCTCTCTAGGAAAGTACCCAACATCGTAGAGAGATGACCCAAGAGAACCCAAGCAAGCGACAATCTAGGATATCCCAGTCGAACGACAAAGACCCACACGAGAGGTGATCTAGGAAAGTGAGCGAAGGATTCAATGGAATAAATTGAATTAGCAATGGTTAGAGAAAATTAGTAAAGTGAAGTGTACACGAAATTTGAGTGAAGAACCAATAATTAAGAGAAATTGAGCATATCAAGACTTAATCAAATCACTACAATCTTTCTTGTAACATTATCTTGATCATTCAATGAATATTTAGGGGGTTAATTGTATGATCATTTGCATATAGAATATAATGCTTAAATCCTTTTATAATCAAGAGAAATTTTGTTTTGATCTTTAAAAAAACTCGTAATTTTTAAAATATTTTTTTGGGAACTCTTAAAATGATTTTAGATCAAATTTTAATCAAAAGAATACGGTTTCATCTTTAAAAGAACATGACAATTTGTTGGAAACATGTGTCTAGACACATTAAGGGGGCTTATTGGGACACACTTTAGGAGTGTTACTTTTTTCCTTGAACAAAATTTTAAAAGGGTTATTCTTCACTCATGACAAAGCAAGATGATTATAAATGATACGATCCTTACTGATAAGATTAGTGAGATTTGATATCAATATGAATAGGACCAATGATCACGAACACGAACATATAACACAAATAATGGTATGAATTGTCACACTCACAAAAAAATGATTAGAACTAATAAGGATTTATAGTTTGAATGCAACTAGTAACCTAGATACAATCACAAATTTTTATAGAACCTAAAACAAGAGTTACTTTAAAATAATAAAGAAAATACCTCCAAAATTTTTTATTGATCAATAATAATGATAAGCTTTCAATTATAATAACAAGAAAGCCTTTTACAGGCATAAAATTCTAATCAAAGTATCATCCTTAGCATAATCTAAATAAGAAATAACTAAATACAACAACAACAATGTCTTAGTAGAAATCTCACTGAGATGGAAAGTTCCAAAAGCACGCTGTCTTATTCTTAACTAATAAAGATATGTTTTTGATAAACCCACAAATAAAAAAAGAAAAAATAGTTTTTAAAAATGATTTGAAGAAAATAAAATCTAAAAACACAAATAAATAACTGCATAAAAATAAAATTCAAAATAAAAATAAAAACAAAAATTCAAATTCAAAATGAAATAAAGATAAAGTAAGTAAGTAAATAAATAAATAAATAAAGCAAAAAACAATTAAAAGAGAAAAAATATGAAATAAATAAATAAAATAACTAAAGGGCAAGTACTCCAAACAAAGGTATTTCGTTGGTAAGCTCTTATAGGGCCATATCATACATGATCACCTCCCCCAATTATTCTTAGCTCTTCTTTTTCTTCTCTTATAATTTCTAAATATAATCTTCTCGTATCTTCTTACTGGGGCGTTGGGACATATCCTCTTAATATATTCGAACCACCTAAGTCTTCTCTCTTTTAATTTACTATTAATGTTAGTTAACCCCAACTTGTCTTTTACCACTACATTTATGCCCTTATCTCTTCTTGTATGGTTGTACATCCAACAAAGCATTCTCATTTTCGTCACTAATATGAGTATATACCTGTTTGATGGACCAATACTCCACCTCATTGAGCATGGTCAACCTAATTGCTAAATGACATAATTTGCCTTTTAGCTAGAGTGATATCTTCTTGTCACATAAACCTCCTAATGCACCCCTCCATTTAAGTTACCCTAATTTGATACGATGAACTATGATATCATCTATCTCACTATTAATTTAGATTATGGATCCAAGGTATTCAATTTTTCTGTCACATAACTTTTGAACCAATCTTTATCTTAATATCAAATGTAGTCCTGTGACCCGAAATGTTACACTTTAAATACATAGTCTTTGTGCTATTAAACTAAAAACCCTTCGGCTCTAGTCTATCCCTCCAAAGTTCTAGTTTAACATTAACACCCTCTTTTCTTTCATCATCTAAAATAATATGATCAACAATTAACATACACCAAGGCACATCCTGCTGGATATTCATGGTGAGTTTATCCATAACTATTGTAAATTGAAAAGGGTTCAATGATGATCCTTGGTTTAGCCCGATATTGAAAGAAAAATGCTTTGTATCTCCTCTTGTTATCCTTATTTCTAGTCTTAACACCTTCATACATCTCTTTAATAACATGTGTATAGATCACATGAACTCCTTTAATTTTTAAATACCTTTAAATGACTTCCTTAAGTACCATATCATAAACTTTCTCTAAGTTAATAAAAATAATGTGTTCATCCCTCTGTCTATCCTTGTAATATTTTATTAATTGTTTAAGGAGGTGCATAGCTTCAATCATAGACCTTCCTAGTATGAAACTAAATTAGTTCTTTGAGATAGGCATACCTTTTCTCACTCTCTTCTCAATCACTATTTTTCATAACTTTACGGTGTGATTGAGTTGTTTGATGCCTCTATAGTTATTACAACTTTAGATGT
>JANZLD010000237.1:88469334-88498957 GCA_026413575.1 Erythroxylum carthagenense
GGTGTAAGCGAGATATTAATTATATGTAGTCTTTCTTCTGTATTTTTGCAAAAAAAAAAATATTTACAAATAGAGTTTAATTATCAAAATTTCAAGAATTTGATTAAAACAATAAAAAACAGGGGTTAATTATTTCATAAATCTTAAGATATATGTATTATATGTAAAAATTACATAGTTAAATTGATATAAATAATAATTATAGATCATATAGTTAACTTGTCAATTTAATTAATGCTTTTTAAATTTATATGAGAATTATAATTAAAAATGATCAATATCTTAACACATAATTTTAATTATATGTGCAAATTTGATCACCCGTGAGAAATATGATAAAATATTTTTATAAAAATATGACAAAATATTATAGATAAATTACTCAAAAATCAAAAAAGTTATGTGCTTCTAACAAATATATATTAGTATGATCTCCAAATTATATTAGTCGCGTGGACTATTTTGTTAGTATTAAAATGTTGAAATATCAAGTGTGAGTAAGAATCTCACGTTAGAAAGTCGATGGAATTAGTGAAGGACATATAAGTAAAACATAAACCTCATATCTTAAAGATTTAGGTTAAAGTGTAGTGTCAAAACCTACGAGTATGTTTCATCGTTAAGCTCATAATGTAGATCTTCTAAAAAGTAGGTTCCTCAAATTCAATAATTAGTATCAAAGTCGATGGTTCGACAGGGAACGAGTATGAAAACAGTAGTTGAATTTTGTGACTATCTCCCTACGTAGAAAAGCAAGAAGATCCCTAGTAGAATCCAAACTAGTAAAGTAGAAAGGCTCTTGATGTCACCATATACTCGAGTTGTTAAGAAAAGAAAAAAAATGATTTCATTTAAGGGAGAGCTCAAGTCCAATATGAAAGTTCACATTTGAAGGAGAGATTATTGAAATGTTAAACGTGAGTAGGAATCTCACATTAAAAAGAGATAAAATTTTTCAAGATATATAAATAAAGTAACTCGTAAACTTAATGTCTTACAATTTTGGGTTAATTAAAGGATGGTATCAAAACCCATGAATTTATTTGATTGCTAAGCTAATAACGTGAATCTCCCAAACAATGTACTCATCGTATATCCGACATGAAGTTTTAAAACCACAAGAAGTATACGAGTGAGAGACGATGAAACGAGTAGGTTTATCTCAGTTGTGAAGCAAACAATATAATACCATTAGTAATGAATGTATGCCGGTTTTGCAAGCTTACAGATCTTCATTGGAGGACTGAAGCATGCAAAGACTACAATGTTCAAACAAATATGAATAAAGCACATATTTGTATGTAAAAATATTTAATATTTTGTTAAAACGAATACCAATAATTTTATTTTAAACTAATAAATATAATATCTTAAATAAAATATTCAGTTGCAAGACAATATTCTATGAAAAGTTTATATAATAAGATTTTAATTTAAGGTTTCTCCATCTTTTTTTAAATTATTTTCGTTTAAATAAAATAGATTAAAGGGAAGTCTTAATATTTTAAATAGCTTTATCCTCTTTGATAACATTAATTCACTATTGATAAAATAAGCAGTGCATTAAGTTTTATATTTTGAAATGTCATTCTTTAGTTGTTAGAAATCCAATGAAATAATAAAGATATTCAAATAAAAAATTTATATTAACTTCCAATTTTTATTAACATAAAAATATTATATAACATCTACTACAATAAATCAGTGAATTGATTAATTTATCAAAAAGCATTATTGTATATTTGAAGCATACAATTAATATTAAGATATTATTATTTTATCATATTATAGGGTAAATTATATTTAAAATCTAAAAGTTAATTTGATTTTATACTATTAATCAGAAACATCAAAGATGGAAATAATGTTACTTAAAGTAGTGTATTATATGAGTGTAATTTTTAATAAATCAAATTGTTAATGTGGTAATTAATAATGTAATAAAAAAATGTTGGATTATCTAACTCTAAATCTTAACTTGTTTTGTCAAATTTCATTCTAACTCTTGGTTCTATAATTCAGTTTGGAATATATATTTATATTTACATAGGCTTAATTGTACTTTTGTTTTGAATATTCTTGAAATATTTTGCATTTAATCTTCTTATTTTGTAGGATGGAGAACATGAATCTTCAAGTTCTCAACTTCTTTGATGATTAATTTATATAAATTGATTAATAATTTAAATGTTAACAGTTAATCTAGAAGAAAATTAAATTTGTTGTTTTATTATCTTTTAAAAGTTAAGAGTAATGATATAAAGTTAAACACACCAAAAATATATTATTAGTTTGCAAATTTGAAAATTTAAATATAATAAAGTAGGATTTAAGGACCCTCTCGGAGTGGGTGTATAGTATACCCTCCTTGTGGCATGTTTGCTTCAATGAAGTAAGTCCCGCGTTTCTTCTTCATTTTCTCCTCCCTCCCCAAACTTCTTCATTTTATCCTTCACAGTTCACTCCCGCGTTCACTTCTTCTTCATTTCACTCTCTCTACCTCGCGATTCTCTTCTCCAGAAACTTCACTCTCTCTTCAAGTCAACCCAGCCTTCTACCATCTGTCCTCTCTTCTGGGTAAGTTATTCCTGTTCTTTCCCATGGGTGATGCGTTTTTGTTGATGGGTTTCGATTGTTTGAGGGGTTTTGTTGGTGGAGTTATGTTTGTGTTTTGTTTCGATTGGGTGAGGGATTAGGTTTTGTTGATCTTCGCAACTTTGATCTTTGCAAGTAAAGAGAAAAAAAAAGGAAAGAAAAAGCTCATCTAGTTTTACTGGAAAGAGTTTTATGTTTAAACAAGTCATTTTGATTAGCAGTACATACGAAACTTTAGGGCATTTTCCATCTTTTTTCTGTTGTGGATTAAAGAAGACAAATGGGATCATTGGAGTGGGTAGTTTAGGTTGAAATGTGTAATTTGACGAAATAGGAATGATGAAATGCCGTGTTTTAAGTATGTAGTTTGATCTTAAAAAAAAAAAAAAAAGTATGTAGTTTGATGATGAAATTGTTTGAAGTGATTGGCAGTTGAAACAACTGAAACGAAATAGTCATGAATTTTCAGTGTTTTAATTGACATTTACCTTTTAACTTTCTTAATAAACTATGCCATTAAGTTGTATGCTCGTTGATACATATTTTTTCAACTTGAATGAAAACGTGGTTAAATCTTGATAATATCTTGTTATTAGTTGTTAATTAGTCCTGTCCAAAGGTTGATAACTTGAATAAAACGTTTTAGATGGTGCCAATATCATTTTAGCTAGTAAAAATAAACGTTTCCAAATAACACTTTCACGATGATAAGGATTCATAAATTTTATTTTGTTTCCATTTTCTGTGTGTGTTCAATTTATAAGGGAGAAGTACAGGGGAGGGGCTACTTTCCCCTTGCTTCGTATGCATCATGGCGTAAGATAAAGTCAATCATGTGCACTTGAGTATTCCAACCACTACAAACTAATCATGCATGTATTTTAATGCCACTTTTAGCATAACATTTTTATGTATCTTTTGCAAGAAAGTCTTTTTGTAAATTGTAACTTTCAGTAACTTGAATAATTATAGGTTTTAATGAACAAATTTTAGTTATAACACTTTATATCTAGATATAGTCTAAGTTTACACTAATTTAGTTTGATCTTGCAAAAAGTTTATTTTTAGATTAAGAAAAAGTTTTAAGAGATCATTTTCTAATCTTATTTTGTAACTTATAACCTTTTTGTGACATACAATCTCTTGAGAGATATCCCAAAGAGAACGCGAGGATTGCCCATAAGTCCTTTTTGTCTTGAATACGAAGTCCCAATCATCATGCACTTTTGTTTCTAATGTATGGAATTATGTTGTGTGGTGTGTATCTTCAAGGACCTTGGTATTTATTTAACGTTTCCTACAATAATTTCTTGGTTTTATTGACGACAAGCTTTTGCATATCCTTGATAATGATTGAATTTTATTATAGGTGTTCATTAACAAGGTTGGTACAGATGCAAATTAAATTGTCACTCCTTCTGCTCACAATCGCTCGCTCATTCTCATTCCCGTTCACTCTTGATTTTCACGGCAGTCAAGGTCCCGTTCTTTTTCTTTCCCATTTACATCAGATTTTGACAGAAGTATAGCCCTCCAGTTGTTGTAGACTCCATGGATTGAAAAGGAACAAGTTTGTAACTTTACATCAAGTTGGAGCATCATTAAGCTTCAACCTCCACATTTCTCGTTAATCTGGCTAGATTAAGAACTCAAAAGCACTGAGAAGTAAAATTTTCTTGTTGCAATCACAGAGTGTAATGAACTTGAACCTTTATTTGTGGTTTAGACTTAATAAAGTTCGACTCAACAGAAATAAGATTATGTTTGCTTTATGGATTATTACCTGTAATTATCCTCTTGTTTGAACTACATATGGTCTTATCTTTTTCCTGTGAAATGACTTCTGTTCTGTTGTTTATCTCTTGTGAAATGACTGGGTTCTATTTCTTCGCTATGTTTGAAGCAATTTTAGAAGTTGTGCTTTACAACCTGTTTGTTAAATTGTCTCTGTAACAAATCCCCAATTCATGTTTCTGAATTGTCATCCGACCATTGACTGATTTTAACTCAATAGCGGTTGTATGTTGTTTATTTTCTTTTATGGTTTAAGAAATCTTGTTTCGAGACACTCTTTCTCCTCTGATTTTAGTATGTGTTTCAGCATTCATGGTAAAAAATTTCTTAATCCGTTTGAGATGCTAATATTCTTTTCCCCCCTCCTTTTATCATTACGAGAGTGCCAGAGGTATTGGCTGTGGGAGTAAGCTCTTTAGTTCTCTATGCACATGTTATTTGTCCACCCTACGATTAAACGTAGAAATTTTGTTTGTTGGTTGGGATATAAAGGGTGTTAACAAGGTTGGTATAAAAAAAGAGATTTGTCTTGACCCTAAAGGGGATTAGTACAAAACTCTAATAGTGAAGTTGCAATTATTCATGTTTTGATTTAGTTTGAACAATAGTATGACGCCATCTTTCTTACTTCTTTGTCATGTATTTTGCTTCTATCTTACTAGGTTCTGATTTTAATTATATTTCCTCCTCCTGGTTCTTCTAGATTTTCTTTTTCATCTTTTTAGATTTTGATTTTAAGCTTTCTTTTCCTCCATTTTGGAGTTTGGATTTTAATTTATCAAGTCATAAATGAAAAAAACTGAAACTGTTTATCCAATTGCCTTTTTGTGTTTATTGATTTTTTGTTTTGTGGCTGAACTTTTCTTATTTGTTCATTTAGTTAACGACTTAAACTTATGCTGGTTTTAATAAATGAAGTGATAAATTGTTACATTTAACTAGGTCATTGGGGCATTCAGTTTGATGTCCACTTAGACCAGTTGCTCTTGGTCAATATTTATTGGGCATTTTGAAACATTGAAATGGTTTTATTCTAGCGCTTGTTTTACAGTGTTTTCATAACTCCTAGATGCAAATTGAACAACTGTTCCACCTTTGTTGTTTTCCAGACTAAGATGTACTGCTCTTAAAATGTATGGGATCAGAAGATCAGTTTTTCAGTTTCAAAAACAGTTGCATACATTGTCCAAAGATGGCCCAACTGACACCTTGAAGAAAAGGATTGTTGAGTTGCAGAAGACTAGGAAAAAGAAAGACCCAAAAAAGAATCAGGTTTTTGTGGAGGTGCCTGAGTCTTTAGCTTACCTTGACTCTCCTACCTTGCCAATGATTCTAATTTGCATCGGTACTGGTGTCTTTGCCAAGCTTCTCATGATGGTAACTGATATCTCCTGCTTGAACATGTTGTACGGTTACTGATTTCTCCTCTTGATGCTTGTAGTGTTTTGGATGAAATGAGCCATAACGAAAAGACTTAATTGTCTGACTTTGAGAGTTCTTGTGTTAGATTGCGTCTATTTTTTTGCCACCGCCAATCATTCACCTTTAGGTTTTTGAGATTTCTATTAACTAAAACATCTGATGATTCCTGTTGGGTTTTTTGGCAGTATGATGATTCCAAATCACAAGAAAGGATTGAGCGCAAAATAAAGGATGCCCCACCCGAGCAAGGCACAATGAGGATGCTTAGTCGAGAAGAGTGGGAAAAGGTCAGAGAAGTGAGGCCAAGAACACCTTTTGAATCCAAATTTGCCCGTCCAAATGCACGGATAAGAACTGGAGAACCTTTGCTCATGGTTAGCCACACTTCACAATTCTTAGTATCTTTCTTTGACTTATGCTTATTGATTGTCTAGTTATTGAGTTTCTTTCCCATAGTTTAGTTGGTAGGAATTTAAGGAGCTCTAATAAGTTATAACTGCGCAATTAATACAATGACCTTCACTGGTGTCTTCACTGAAAATAAGGGATTGAACTATCTAGAAGTTTGTTAATGCATATGAGCATACCTTTCTCTCAAGGTCATGTCATGAGATAACCTAAATCTTGAAACTTTTTTTTAAGATTATCTAAATCTAAATATTGAATCTGCAGATAGAGATAAATATGTTTATTTTTTTCTGTAGCTGGAAAAAAATATTGAATCTGCATTTTCTTTTGACTAGATATGTCTGTGGGACTCCCCGCCGCACTATGTGATTTCTTCAGGAAAACTTCCCTAGACATCTTCATACAGTTATATTACAATTTGAAGCAATTACTTTTATGAAACATGAAATCAGTCAATTTGATCTGGATATGGTAATGCAAAGAGATCTACATATGATTAAACTGTCTTGGGTGTATCTATATTTTAGATGCTTATTTGTGAATTCATTGTGGCAAAAGTTTTCAGTTGCTTTCAAGTGATTATCTTTGTTAGAGTACCCCACTCCTGAATTCTCTTGACATGTATCCATTGGCTGCCGATTTGATTTTGTCATATCCAATGGAGACAATCTACTGTGATGAGTGGGTGTCAAATTGTAAATTCATACCTTCAAAGAGATACAGTTTTGACATGTTCAAAGTGAAGCATGGTTTGGGACCTTTTTCTTTGGTTTTGGTATTTGTGCGACTAGTATCAGCAATCGAAAAGATCGTTAGCTTGAGAATTGATGCTGTCACTTCTATCTCCAGTTTTGTTTTACTTCTTAACTGAGTTTTACATACATCTAACGATACAGTTAAGCCTCCTTTTTTTTTTTTCATTTTATCCCTCCTATGTTTCCTTTTCATTTATTTTCTTAAGTTCCACCGGTGTGTTCAACTTTAATTTCAACACAAGCGAATAAATCCGTGCTTTTGTTGTACTTGTATGGTTGGATGGACTGTGTTGTGATGTCTGTCCTTTAAAACACTTTTACTTCCAGAAACGCAAGTATGTTTACCAATGTTTACCAAAAATCTGTGCTTGAAGTATTGTTTTAAAGGAAAAGCTTTCGTAGTCTATGACTGGTGGACATTTTGGATTGAATTATTTTAAGGAAAAAGTTTTCAGAGTCTATGAATGGTGTCATCATCAAATGATGGCTATTTAATCGATCTTTTAAATAAAAAAGTAATTGTTTTTCTTTGCTCATTTCATGCATGCTATTGCGTAGATTTAATGACAAAATATGGCCCTACACCCTTGTAGCGATTTAATGGCTTATCACTACTTGTGGACAGGAGGATCTGAAGAACTGGGCAATTGATGTCATCACGGATGCATGTACTCGTGTTGAAGAAAGTGTCAAAAACGATCACTAGTATTGCAGTTTCAAAGAAACCTCAGTTCTCCACGCTAATTTTCTCAGTCGCAGCCTTGAAAGTTATATATCTGGATACCTCGTGTACAGGTAATGTTTTCTTCCGCAATGCAGTGCAATTTTGTGAGGGAGCAGGAAATGAGAAATAAGGATACGTTATTAATTTGTGAGAACAACAATATCTTTACTTTTCCTACTCAGAATCTTGTCTTTACTCATTCTTTTACATTACAGAATAAAAAATTAAAAAAACATAGATATTTGAAAACTATATCTCTGTGAGATGTGATAGGGTTGGTATTTCTGGTTTAGTTTGAAGATAACGGATTCAATCGGAGTTGATAGGATTTCGATTTCGATTTCGAATCATAGAACTCTTTTCTTTACATTGTGTGCGCGCGCGTGTGTGTGTAGCTGGATAAAGTTTATCTTTTTAAAGAATAGTAATGGACATCTCAAAATCACCATAAGCATCCTTTTAAAGATCTATTTTTAAGCTTATGATATCTTACATCATCTAATGGGCAAGAATTGTTACAATAGTTAATAACATTCTCCTATTAAGTTCAACATTTTTATAAAACTTGATCTAAAATGGACAATAAGATTAAAAAATTCTTCAGCTCCAAACAATAGAGAGTAAAGTTGTCTTTCTCATCTCTTGTTGATGCTTACAAGATAAGGTGTATACAATGAAGACCTATTTTTTTTATATTGGCCTTATTTGCCTCCTTTGCCCTCTCCATTGCATCATAAAAAATAACTCATTGTTGTCTTCTCATCATTTTTTAGCCAGATGAAGTACTTTCACCAAAGACTCACAAATTCGAATGAAAAATTGACATTAAAACTAAAATTCATGATCTTCAAATATAGTTCTATAAACTTCTAATCTATCATTAGATTTAACATGCTGAGATCTAATATACTTATCACTTATAAGCATTTGATCTCTTTCTTCGTCAGAACAAAATATTAAATTGATAAAAAATTAGTTCCAAATCTTGTAATAGTAGGACAACATAAATTTCTACCATTGGTGATTTTTTTTATTAAATTCATGACTCATGCATGATTTTAGATAAACTTGGTCATTTTTTCTCTTTCTACATAGTTTCATCAATAATAAGAAAATATCTAGCATCTCGTATATTTTTCAACATCATGTCAATGCAATGTGCAACACAAGGAGTTCAATAAAAAAAGTATGCTTGCTTCGTAAACTTTTTTCAACTATTTTGTAAGAAGAATCATTATCAATAATGAAAGAAACAATTTTTCTGGTCTAATCTCATTCACAACTTTATTAAATATCTTAAACATAATATTAATATTTCTAATAAGGCCAGATGTATCAATAGATTTTAAAAACATTCTCCCTTTGTAGAATAAACTAAAAAAATTGATAACAGGCTATTGTCTTCTATTTATCTAACCATCACACATGATTGAATACTCATAAATAACCTAAATCATTCTTCTTTTATCTAAATGACTGTATATTTCATCAACAAAATTGCTCAGAAATTTGCCTCTATAGTCATCAATTAAAGGAGTTTTATATCTTAGACCATAAGAGGCAATAGCATCTACCATAGCTTGGTAATAATAAGACTAGGTAACATTGAATTTTATACATAAATCATACCATCATTTAGTTATTGTCATGTCCACATTATGAGTCGCTTCTTTAGATTGTAAGGAATTAAGAATTGAAGGATGAATTCTCGAAGTTTGTTGTTGGGCATCCCACCCTCGTGAGACTCGTGTCCGACGACCTATGTGAAAACTGAACACCCATCCCATAAGGGGGAGCCCATACCAATCAGACAACAGAAATTCAAAAAGGCTTATTTAGAACAATTGTAGTCTTATGTCTCTAGTTTATTTTAAAATAAGAATTATCTCATTCGGAGCTCTAGAGCTCAAGGCATGATTAAAAAACCAAAGCATGTTCATAACCAATTCATGCTCTTTCAATCGATTCTCTCGCTTTCTTTCCATCAATATTTTTCAAATATACTCCAAAGGCTACCAATTTTTGTGGAGAAATAGAGGAATGTGTTAGGAATCTGTTGGTTTAAAAATTAAGTCATTTGGAGGTCAGATGACAAAGTTACGGCCAAAAATTCCGAGTGTGATTGCACCAGACATTTTTCACGATCACACCAATGCGATGTTCTTCTTCCTTCAGTTCACAACTTTTGTCGCGCTCGCATCATTGTTTCTCACGATCGCACTAGATACATATTTAGACATAATTTTCACTAGAGAGGCTAGATTAAGATCATTCTTAGACCGTTTCGAAAAAGACTTCTAGACTTACAACTTCCATGAAAACTCCGAAGAAAGTTTTTGCCTTTAAAAGGGTCAAAAATTCAAAGTAATTTAGTTGTCTCGTATGTATATCATATCTCTCACCTTCGATATCCAAAAATTTCATGCTTTATATCACTGGAAAGATAGAAAGATAAATTACAACTTCCAAGAAGATAACTTTGCCTAATTCAAAATAGATCAATATAGTTTTTCCCCTGAAGTTAGAACACAAATTTTCGCCCCTATAAAAGACTTGAAAATGCAATGAACAACTTGGAAGGTCATGAGCAAAACACAATTATATTTCATTAACTTCAAAAGAGAAGAGTTTACAGAGCTTTAATGGGCATTTCAAGCCACAATACATCAATGTCTCCAAAATCCCAAAATACAAAAGATACATGAATGGGTAAAACTTGAAATGCGGCTAAAGTCTTGCGTTCTCAATATCTAACTTAAAATACAAATGTATGTAAATTCAGAGTGATGCCTTGACTCTCTTTGACTCGATCTATAGCTCATCACCTGAATATGGGAAAGAAAATGAGGGTAAGCTTAAAAGCTCGTGGGTAACAAGTTTATAATCAGAAATAAGCAAAATCATTAAAATACCCAAAGTCATAATCACTTTTCATCCAAAACCCATAAAACACAATGTTCCTAAATTCTCATCTTATCAACACATATCATAAACACATAAATGACATATGCATCAAATTGTCATCCAATCATAAACATATAAGAAATTTATAATGGTTTGGGTAGGTTCGTAAATAGAACGTACTAACACATTCTCACATAATGGTCTTGTGTAGTCGTAAACAGACCGTACTATCGCAATCACACATAATGGTTTTGCAAAGTCGTAAACATAAGGAAGTTCATGAATGAGCTCCGTGTCATTAGCAAGCAAGCGAGAGAAACCTTTAATAAAGTCAAAATGCACTCGACATAACAGAACAAACCATCATAAACTCACATAATCACGCATTTCATATCTTGTAAACATGTTGCCCAAATTGAAATATTTTTGAAACATGATTTCACAACATAATATCTTTTCAAAAACCATTTTCACATTCATTCCATAAATTATCAACATAATTCACATATTATACATGTAGCAATTTCTCAAATTATTCAAGAAGCAATAAAATTCACATTTATAAAGTCGTTGAAAACGTTAAATTTCCACTTATTTGAAAGAAACATTAATAGTTTATTAACTCAGTTATAAACATGAAACTCAACTTAAATTCCTTGCTTAAAAATTTGCTTAAGAATGTATCTTTTCTTGCTCCTCTTCACTTTTTTGATTTACTCACCTTAAATTCCTTGCTTAAAAATTTGCTTAAGAATGTATCTTTTCTTGCTCCTTTTCACTTTTTTGATTTCCTTTAATAATGACAAAAATCTCATTCAATAGGAGTTTAAATTAAAAGCCCAAAGAATACACTTTTACTAAAATTGATCATAGAATACTTAAACTCATGCATTTCCTAAGCCTCATAAACCAAAATCTTTCTAAATATTCAAAAGATCAAAATGCACTTTCCTTAATTCTTCTCCAAATGAAGAGATGTTTGGCTCAAATGAAAGCTCTTATCTTCTTCTTTCTTTTTCTTTTCTTGATCAACCTTAAAATCACTTTAGATCTTCCTTCTTTTCTCTCAAGAACAAAATCCTAGCTCTCTTTTCTCTCTTCTCATGTTTTCTTCTTCTTCTAATAACAAGACAATCTTTTCTTTTTCCCATTTTACCCTTAATGAGTGTTAAAAGTCCCCTTTACTCTTCCTTTATTGCCTTATAACATAAATGCTTAAGTGTTATGCCAAAATTGCCCTCGTGTATTCTTACCACTTTTAATTTAACTAACCCATGAAATAAATCCTACTAATAATGACATAACAATTAACTCTAAAAATTAATCTATCAAAACCTCATAATTTATTTAAATCATGCTTGACTAAAGAAAAAAAATTCGGGGGCTAACATTTGTGGTGTTAAAAAGTTAGACACATATCTTCTTTTTTTTTTTCTCACACTAAGTGCAATATTCCCTTTTATTGGTTAGGAATACCACCTTCAACATATCATCTTGACCACCACAAAAGGAACTTCCACTACCAATTTCATAGTTCACTCTTTGTTTTCTATCTTTCTAATGCTGATACTTTTCAAGTAAAGTTTTCATTTGTCATTTCAAACCATAACTCACTTTCTTTCAAAGCTCTATATCACCTTTGATCCTAGTTAAATGCTTCTTTAATCTGGTGATTCTCCCACCTCTCAAATGTTTATTACAATAAAAACAAATGGATGGTTCTTTATTTTAAGAACTAATCTAGAATGAACTCAAGTTAGATCATCAAATCTTCCTAACCCTAAAGTGACTGAATTATTAAGAATACTTCAACTTTCTTCCATTTATTTATAAAATGAATAAAGAAATATGTCAAAATTAAATTAATAATTTCATTTTCAATTATTATAAAAAAACATGTATCACTTAACCAAAAGAAAACACATGCATATCTTGGATTTTGAAAGCATACACATAACTTGATCTTTAAAAATATACGCGCATCTTATATTCAAAGTCGATAGTTCAAATAATCATTATTACCAACTACTGATGACATGAAAAATGTGGAATATGATATGTAAAATAATAAGAAGAAATAAAGCAACAACTTCTCAATAATCATATGATATACATGTGCAAGTGAACTTCATTAATAAAAATGATTGCTACACTTTCACAACTATAACACAAATAATTGCTAGATTTTCACAACTATAAAATATTTTGTGTGATTTATAATTCAACCATAAACTCCCAACTATAACATATTTTTTGTGATTATATAATTTAACCATAACTTTCAACTACAACCTATTTTGTATGATTACATAATTCAAACGACACTATAACTCATTTAGTATGATTACATAACTCAACCATAAAGTCACAATTATAACCTAATGTTGTGTGATTACAAAATTCAACATTGCAACCATAAGCTTACAAGTATAACTCATCATATATTGTTGCATAATTCAATTATAAATTCACAACTTTCTAACTTTTTAGCAATATTACATTTTTAATTTTCATTAAATATCATTCTTTCTAGTTTTCCTTTATAAATCGTACATAATAAACAAACACGTATAAATAATCTTTAAAGTTTAACTTTTATATTACAAATGAATCCTTTTAATTTAGTGTATTTAGATATGATTCTTTAGAAAATAGTTAAAATTCACGAAATTAAATTTTAATTATTGATTTATCTCTATATTCTATAACCAAACAATCTTACATGCCAAATTAAGAATATAATTAATTAATAATAATTAATTAACGTACTTTACAATTTACAATTTTACACTTTTATTGATTTTAGTTATAAAGTTGTAAAGATGTAATTTACAAAAACCACAAAGTTTACAACTGAATTCTTAATGACCCATCACCCACAATAATTTAAGCATCAAACATCCAAACTCAAGCCACAAATTTATCAAGTCATATCAACATTCTATAAGCTTCTCTATTTTCTCTTCTTTATGCAAAAACCAAAAGCTAAGCCTAAGACTAAGAGATAAGCATTCAAAAAAAGATGCCACCATCATCATTCATCAACCTTGACATTAGGACAACTTGTTGGACGCAAAGTAGAACAGTTGAAGACGATGAAGCAGCGACACTCGAGTTTCGACGAGAAGAAAAATAGTGTTGAACAAAAAAGTAGCGATGGGCTGAGACTCGGCAATGATGAAACAGAGCAATAATGATGACGGAAACAATACCCAATAATGGTGAAATACAGCAACGATAATGACAAGATGATACCTAATAACGATGGAGAAGCAACGATGATGGAGAAGCAGCAGGATGGATGATAGAGCAACAATGACGTGCAAGAGATGAGACTTGAGAGTAAAGGACAATAGGAATTAGGTGAAATCCTCACCTGTATTAACATATCAATAACCAATTTAGACAGATGGAGAAAGCAAAAAAAAAGAAAGTATATCAATTACACGGGCTGTCAAATAAAGAGAAAAGAGAAAACTAAATCATATTCCTAATTACAATATTCTATTGTGATTTGTTTCCCTAATACGCCCCTGTAAGATGGTGTCTCGGTTTGAGATATCAGTCTTGGATCATTGTCGTTCAAAAACCTTGCTGGAAAGAGGTTTAGTCATCAGATCAGCAAGTTGATCTTGAGTGCTTACATGGCTCACCCGCTAAAGACCACGTTGGACAAGATTGCGTACAAAATAATAGTTTATCTCAAAGTGTTTCATTCTTAAATGAAAAATAGGATTTGCACACAAATATGTAGCTCCAACGTTGTCACAACAAATGACTGGTGGCTGAGATAAACTAATTGAAAGTTTAGTAAGCAAATTTTGAATCCAACACAAATCGGAAGCAGTGGCAGCTATAACTCTATCTGTGGCCTCTGTGGAGGAGGGAGCTATGGTACGTTGTTTCTTAAAGCTCCAAGATATAGGATTGGAACCCAGAAAAATTATAAACGCTGTAGTTGAGGATCTGTCATCTCGGTTACTAGCCCAATCTGAGTCCGAAAAAGCATGAAGAGTGAGAGGTGAATTTTTCTATAAAAAGATACCATAATCTGAGGTAACAGCCAAGCATCATAGAACTCGTTTAGTTAATTTTCAGTGAACATCAGTAGGAGCACTTTTAAATTGGGATAGTTTATTTATAGTAAAAGCAATTTCTGGTCTGGTGAGCGATAAAAACAATTTCTAGTCACAGTAAAAGCAATGACCATCGGTGAGCTTAGGAGAGGACCCACTTGCTATTGGTGTGTGCATAGCTTTTGCCTCTGTCATATTGATACGCTCAAACATATCATAAGTGTACTTTTGTCAACTTAGGAACAACCCAAAAGTAGTTCTGATATCTTCAACCCCTAGGAAAAATTGCAAGTCACCAAGATTCTTTAAAGAAAAACACCGGTCAAGGAGAACAATGAAATCCTCCACAGATTGTGATTTATTGCTAGTGACTATTAGATCATCAACATAGACAACAAGGTATAGAACAACACCAGATTTTGCAAATATAAAAAGACAATGATCTGACTGTGAATTATAAAAGCCAAGAGAAAGGAGATAGTATTTTAGTTTATCGTACCAAGCACGCAGAGCTTGTTTCAAACCATAAATGGCCTTGTGAAGACGACAAACATGAATAGGAGAATGATTATCAATGAAGCTAGGTGATTGAGACATGTACACATTTTCTTTCAAAGTGTTGTTAAGAAAGGCATTGTTTGTGTAAAGCTGCCTCAAAGTCCAATTCTTGGATACAGCAAGAGCAAGCACAATGTGGATAGTTGTATGTTTAGCAACAGGAGAAAAAATCTCATCATAATAAATGCTAGGCTGCTGTAAGAACCCTTTGGCAACTAACCGGGCCTTATATCGACCAAAACTTCCATCAGGATTTATTTTATTCGAAACACCCATTTGCAGTCGACTGGTTTAGCATGAGCAATTGGTGAAACTAAACTCCAAGTTTTTTGTTTTTTAAGAGCATTAAGTTCTTCTTGCATTGCAACGACCTATTTGGGATCTCTTAAGGCTTGACGAACAGTATAAAGTTTCACAGGTTTCGGATTTTTAGATAAAGGGGTTATTTTGGTGGTGGATAGGCTTAACTTTTGTATGGGTGTTTTTATATTGTTCTTTAAACGGGTGAGCATGGGACAGGTAGGTGGGATTGTTTTGGAACTAGTGGGAATTTGAGGGGTAGAGGGGTTTGCAAAAGAAGAAGAAGAAACTAATGAGGATGAAATAGAAGTAACAGAGTGTGTGGGCATACCTAAATGTAATGAGGATGATGTATTTTTGGTCTCTTTTGTTGCAGGACTATTCTCAGTGGAACCTCTAGATAACAGAGATGATGGCGTGGAATCTTGTGCAGTGGCCATTGTGAGCTCAATGGATGTAGTTGGGTTATGATGAGAAATTACATAATGTGATGGGGCCCAAGACTCTATGGTGTTGGGAGTTAGTCGAGAGGCTGTAGGGCCACGAAAATTAGATCTACGTAAATTGTTTGGACCTCCAGAAATATGAGGGTTTTGGTGCCCTGGAATTTATTTGGTGTTACTTGAAGGAGGTTTTGCTGTGAAATTGGCAGTGATGAGACTTGTATTTCTATAACGATTGAGACATTGTTCAACATTAAGAAGCTTCTCATGAAGTTCATCAAAAGAGACAGAGTTCTCTCGAGCATGCAAAGCTGATGCAATGGTATCATATTCAGATGGAAGACCATGGAGAATATGAAAAAAAATTTCATCAGCCGAGGTTTAAACACCAGCAGCACCCAAAGTGGAGCAGATCTGTTTAATTTTTTGCATATATGCTGTAATTGACAGAGTTCCTTTCTGTGTGTTGTTTAGGAACTTTCGAAGACTCATAATTCTGGCACGAGAAGGTTTAGCATAGGTATTTGCTAAAACTTTCCATATATCAAAAGTAATTTTTGCATCAGTTACAAAAGGAATAATATCAGGAGATAGGAAAGCGGCAATAACACTTTAAAAAAGATTATCTTGTCGAATGTATAAGGAAAAGGCTGCAACAGGTGGTGAAGTTTCAATGTATTTCAGAAAGTCATATCCTATAAGAATGGTTTCCCATTGATAAAACCAGGAATGGTAGTTGTCTGATGTGAGTTTGATTGGTGCCTGGTTTGAAGGATTAATGAAGATTAGTTGATTGCAGTTTGCAGTGGGTCGAGTTGTATTTTGGTTGTGAGAATAACAGAATGAGTGGTCAGGTGTTTGGTGAGTGGGAAATTAAGTTAGGTTGATTTCAGTATCCTTTGGGTTGGAATTCATGTTGAGAAAGGAAGATGAAAATAAAAAAAAATGTAGAGAGAAATTAGCAGTATTTGTGTCATGAGGCCATGAAAGGCTCTGGTACCATAAAGGACAATAGGAATTGGGTGAAATCTTTACCTGTATTAACATATCAATAACCAATTTATACAGATGGAGAAAGCAAAAAAAAAAAAAGTTAAGTATATCAATGACACAGGTTTTTAAATAAAGAGAGAAGAGGAAACAAAATCATATTCCTAATTACAATATTCTAGTGTGATTTGTTTTCCTAATAGAGAGAGTTGAGACTCAAGGAAACAAAGAGGAGTTGTTTGTGTTTGGTTTTGGTGACATCTATGCGTGTATGAGACAGAGAGACAACAAATGTAGAGATTAATATTTTTTTTAATCCTTCAAATTTTAATTTTCATGAAAGCCCCCAGTATTTATTAGGAATAAATGTTCAGTACCAATTATTAGGTGAAATTGCTAATATCAATTGATACTTATATTCGATATGGTACGTTTAGGTTTCGTATCATTTTCTAGCTACTACCGGTGTCATATGATACGAAATTTATAACTTTGCACTTGACCGTTCTCACTCTTATTGAATGCAAAATCTCCTATTTATTGCTTCTTCTTTAAATTTTCTCCCAGAATATGTTTTTATTTTTCATTTTTTACCTCAACAAGCAATTCATGTCTATTTTTGTTCTATTCCTTTTGTTATTATTTTTTGTTAGTAACGAGCTCTTCTTCTCTGGCTAAATCAACATGTTCAAACAACGTAAACTCAAATGTATAGTCACCAAATCACTTGGACAACAACACACCTCATCTCCAGATGAAAGATGGCATCAGCATGACCACCAAGTAACTACATATTCACATTAATTTTCAAAATAATTAAATAACTTAAATATCTTGTATCGTAATAGTATTTGTTTTATTATTAAAAAAAATCGGTACTTAAATTAAATAATTAATTGAAAGTTGATTCAGCCTAAATTTTTAGATTCCAAGATTTGCACAGTTTCTAACACATGTTTCACAGTTTACATAAAACTTCTTCAAAGGTGTCATGACATGGTGGCTTAAACAACTATATTAGTAATTATGCTGGAGATAAGTCAGTGAAAGTATTGAATTGATATAAAATTTTTATTATTTTATTAATTATAATTATAATTAATGTATATTAATAATTAAATATTTATATTTCATAAAATTACTAGAAAATTTAGATTGTACTTTTATAATAAAGCGAAATTAAATTTAAAATAAGTTTCATTTCGTAAACATAAATTTAAAAAATTGAAAAAGTTTTGAATTAGAATGACCTGACCCAGCTCAGCTCAGCCCAGCCCAGCCCAGCCCAGCACATGCGTAAATTTACTCTCTGCCCTGCGTTCCCGCGGGCGTTGGTTCTTAAGCTAAGCTAACGGGCGGGAGAAGAAGAATAAAATCATTTTTTCACTCTAAAACAACAGCGAAAAGCAAAACAATAACACAGACCGAGCAGATGGAAAGCCAGTTGCTGAGTCTGGTGGAAGCTATCAAATCTTCAGATGTAAGTAAGCCTTTTTTTGTTTTGCGTTTTTTCATCCTCTCCTTTACCTGTCCACTTCGCTGCGGAGTTTTAGTTTTCTTATTTCCTTGAGGTAAATTTTGCAAAATAGAGGAGGAATATGCGAGCTTTTGAATATTCGGTAGTTTCTATATTATTGATTTTCACTTAGGACATGACATTTTCAGATCAGGTTTAAGAATTTTAACTAGCTCATGCTACTTCATTAGTTTATATGTATGATTGATGAAATTAATGAGTTTGGCATGCATTAGGTGGTCGAAACGAGGATCCAATTGCTCACTAAGCTGGGGGACTTGGCTTTTCATGAAAATTCAGACTTGTGTGCTCTTCTTGAATGTCTTACAGTATCCTCTCGACCTTTTTATGATTCCGTTTTGCATCTTCAACATATATTCCCATATCTAATTCCTGATTAATACGTTATGTGTGATGGTTTAGTCCAAATTTTTCATATACTCGACTGAAAAAAAAAGGACCAATGAAATGGGCGGCTTCTTTGGCTATGAAGTGATTGCATGATTGTGTGTTTGCTTATTCATACTGAAGTATGCAACCGCTATTGTTCTCAGTTTATTTGTGCTTATTTTATGATTTACAACTTCCGATTGCATGCTATTTGATGCTTTTCATTTGAGGTAATGTTTTAGGCCTGAACAAGAGACCAGGTATTTTGGGAAGACTTTACTTGTTTGGATGCGAGCCAGTGTTCATTAAACAGGACTATCTTGCATGTGGCAGCAAAAAATGTAAATTCAGACTTGTCTGGGTGTTTATTACAATTTCTTGCTCTTGGGACTAAGGTACATCATTGTCTTGAGTGTTGTTGTTAATGTTTTCCCCTTCAGTTTGTTGAATCATATTAGTTTTTAATCACAAGAAAGATCACTTATCCATTAGGCAAGCAAATGGTGTGGAAAGCATCTGAAGATGACTATTATGTCATCCGAGGAGTCTCAAGAAGAAGAACATTCCAACTTGTTCTTTCAGGTATATGATGACTGGCATAATTCGCCATATCTTTGTTGAACTGGATTTTCAGCTGCTGCAGTTGTATTCCTGATCTTCTGTTGCTACTAAACCATAGAGTTTCTAGTTTCTCTCTTTGGATAGTTTCATAAAACGTGAATTAACTCTAAGCTGGGGAAGTGAAAGTATCATTGCTTTTTTTATATTTGCTTTCTCTTTGAAGGGAAATTGGTTTCAGCATTGACTTTCTTCTGAGAAACTTTTATGATCTTCTAATTATAGATCTATTGCTAGACTACTGTACTGATTAAATGGTCATCTGTAAAAGGAACTCAACTTTTCTTTAACAAGGGAAATTCTTATCCCCTTGACACTGTATATTTCTGTGTTAGGAGTATGAGTATGCTTGTTCTTGAAAACTGCTCATGCCATCCAATGTGTTTGAAATTAACGTGATATACTTACATGAACATTTCCAATGTGATGAATATTTCTAAATAATAATGCAAAATTTAATACTTAAATCCAACATTGTCAAGGCAGACAGGAATTTAGATAAGTATGGTATTGTAATCCACAAGCGCTGCAAGGTAGACAAGATGAGATTATCATGTGAGAAAGTACCTTAGTTAAATGAAATGCCTAATGGATACCCCTTCTAGTTACTTTGTCTTACTGATCTGTTCACTGGACAGATTTAGCTTTCGTGAACATGTCTATTAGTTGTTATCTTTGAATCAAGATCTTCTACTTAAGAGAATTTGATACTTGCCCTTGTGATGGAGTTGATTTGGCAGATCTTCCCAAGTATTGTGAGGGCTAACTTGTCTTTTATATGAGCTGTAACCTTTTTTAAGATCTCCCATGACTAGAAAAATTAAATCAACTTTCTTCTACCTGTCACTTCTTTTTTTCTATTTTTTTTCCTTTGTGATTGTTTACATATTGATCTTACCTTCTGCAGCTTCTTGTTGATTTTCTAAGCTTCTCTGCTAATGTCATAGAGGCTTTGACAAGATATGGTGTTTTTGCTGACTGTGCATCAGTAGATATTGTGGAGAAGTTCATCACAGAGCAGCTGAATTTAACAAAAGATATAGCATCAGAAATTAAGGTTAACGGTTTGCATTCTTATGAATTCTTTTCATGCTTCAGTTTTTTTGATTTGTCAATTATCTAGCTATTCCCCAATCATGCATGTCTCTCTTGAGATGTGACTGCTAGAAGTTTATCAGCTTTCTAGTTGTTGAAAAGTTTGACGCCAATAGTACATTTATACGGTCTTCCTAGAAATCCAGTATGCAATGCCTTTATATCCACTCCAAGCATAAGCCAACAAGAAATCCTGAAAGTATTAACAGGATCAATTATGGACGGTCAATCTCATATGTGAACTCTGTCTTAACCTGATTCAACGATTTCTTGGCAGATTCAGAATGTGGTGGATGAACTTGTAACACTTACAAAGGAGTATATTTACCATGCTGAGTCCTTTTCATGAAAATACCACATTAAGTTGCAACATTGGAACATCAGGTTGTTTCCTGGAAGGATATTAGGAGTTGAGCTCCAGTTATGATGTCAATGCAACGTTTCATTGCTCTGTTTTTTCTTGTGAGATGATGTCAGCAGGTCTAAAACTTGATGTGATAATTACTAAAAGATGCAGTGATACAAATGTTCTTATAGCCTTGGAAAATTTAAAATTTTATTCTTGGAGATTTTAGCTACACAAAATTTGGATTGCTAATCTTCTTCTTAGAGTTTGAGGATTAATTGTATGCATGCTGTCAAGGATCTGTTTGTCTGACTCATTTCTTTCTTGATTTTTACAACTTTTAGATAAGAGTGCAACTTTTTGCATGTTGTGCTTGTTCTCTTTTCTTTATATTTTAGTCAAGATGCAAAATAACCTTCTGCTTGCTTTTGTTTGTTAGATAATCATTTCATTTGCCCCAGAGTTGCTTAAGGTCGTACATAAAGTTATTGATACCCTAATGAGCCTATGCAAAGATTATTCCTCATCTGTCAGTTGGAGTTCATGCAATTCAAAACCTGAGAAGAACAATAACAGCATAGACTGTGAGCCGGCTTTTGCCAATAATCATGTAATCAATGTAATGAAACTTACAATAGAGAGATTATGTGAGCTGGGCGTCCTTGCGGCAAATGATGGTGGGAGTCTTGTAACCATTCTCAATATGTCATGGAAAGGGGTGGTTTCCTTACTTCAGCTAGGCAAGGGGGCAATGACAAAGATTATAGATGTGGAAAATATCATTTTAACCCTAATTTCACTTGTAAATGCACCTCTCAGATGTGCAGCTGATGCATGGTCGTCCTCTCTAAAGGACACTGTTTCTATAGCTGAAGCTAGAAGGATTTTTCTTCCTGTAAAGTTTTACCTCATTAATGTGGTAAAAATATCTTCTCTATATCCATTTCAAGCATATCAAGTATACAAGGAGATAACACACTGTATACTTATAATCTCAACCTTTGGAATTCTATTGAGCTCAGAAAAACTTTTGAATAATACTTGTGAAGTGTTCTCAGAACTTCTGGAGAGAACATGTGTTGATTTGCTTCATTCATTACTCAATTCTTCTGAAGTGAAAAATAATCTCAAGTTAGAAATTCTGGATTGGATTTTCAGTTATGAATGCTGTTCTGACTCTGCTGATGAAACCTCAGGAAGCTACTGTGGCATGAATTCAATGGTTGAAATCTTTTCCAAGAGCTGTGAAACTATGCCCAGAACGAGAGTGTTTATGCTTGGTCAGGTTGCATTATTTCATACCTTGCTGAGATATTCTGTTGATCTTCAGGAGGATGTAAAGCTGAAACTTGCTAAGAAGCTCCAATGGCTTTTGGATAACTTGGTTGAGGAGGAGGTATATTCGTCCATTCTTCAGTTGCAAATTCCTGTACCCTATGGCTCTGGGAAAACGTTAGAGTTGGTTTGGCAGCCCGTATTTTCAGTGCTTTTGGATGCATTGAAAACATTCATCATTGTTGTATCTTCAAGTTTAGCTTGGGTTGAAGTGGAGTATTTCTTAGTTGAGAATCTTTTCCACCCCCATTTTCTTTGCTGGGAGATACTGATTGAACTTTGGTGCTTTTTGTTTCGTAACGCTCAAGAGGACACGATGAATGACATTGTTGAGCAGCTTTGTTCAGTAATGAAGTTGCTGGCATCTCCAGAATCAGTTTTGATTCCCGGTTCTCCTCTGAGGAAAACAGCACGAATCGTATGCTTACTACTTTCTTATTGCACATCTTTGGTGGAACATGTTTACATTTCTGTCATGGATGAGAGATCTCAACTGTCATCGGTTTTGTTTGGAGCATTAATCTTGGAAGGCTTTCCTTTGAACTCACTCTCAGATAACATTAGGACTATTGCAAAGCAGAAAATCATAACTGATTATTTTGACTTCACGGGGTGTTTTGACGATATATTGTCAAATAACTGCAGCTCTGATGCATTTGGACTTCCTGTATTTATGTTATCAGCTTCTTTGCAGTTCCAGTACGTAATATTTCTGTTTCACAATTGATATTGAATTCTCTTCTATGCCATTTAACCTTCCTGCATAAGTGATGAAACTTGCACATGATTTTCTTTCTATTTGTTTGTAATTTGATTACAGATATCATTCACAAAAGACTGTCGGTGATTGCAGAATATATCTATCCTTTTAGGAACAGATGATTGTCCGTTATAGCTACATTTTGATTATAACTCTTTATCAATTTCTAGTGGCCAATTAGAAATTTTCTCCTTCAGCTTTTCTCAATTTTATTATCATATTTTGTGTGTCACACATTAGTTCTAAGCAAATTTATGCATTATAGTCTATGGTAGCAACATTGATGAAATATTTCTATCTTGTAGCCAAGTTACCATGTCCGATGTGGATATCAAGACCCTGAAGTTTTTAATTGCTATTCTTCATAAACTACGAGATTGCATGGACAAATTGTCAGTGAGACACTGTGAGAAGCTTTTAAGTGAGATGCTGATGATTATCTCAAATGTGAAAAGTCTATATGAATCTGATATGATGGAGGAGGTAATATTGGAGCTACAATATCTGTTCGTCTCGGGGCCGGGAGCCTCAAATGCTCAGTTATCTGTGTGCAAACCGTACCTGGCTCTATTTATAGGAGGACTTGGAGGCATGGAAATGGCCGAAAGAGATGATTGCGCAAAGAGCTGTGGGGTGTGGGAATTGTACCATATGCTATTCAGAGAGAAGCATTGGGCACTCGTTCATCTTGCAATTGCAGCATTTGGGTATTTTGCAGCACGTACTTCCTGCAATCAGCTATGGAGATTTGTGCCACCTAATGCGGCTCTTTCTTATGATATAATGTCAGGAAAAGAAACTAATGAAGAGAGATTCATGTCTGAGCTAAAGGCATTTTTGGAGAAGGAAAAGGCTCTTACTGCTATTGCACCTGGGCATGATCAAATTGAATCTCTTGTGAAGGAAGGTATACTGTTGAAAGAAATTGTTCAAAAGACTCGAATTGTGCATGGAGAGGCTATGAGATGTGAAAGCATGGAGATAGAAGTTGACAATTTGTCCAACAAGAGAAGGAAACTCCCTGATGGAATCAGCAGAGGAATCGAACTGGTTCAGAGTGGCTTGAAGGTTATCGGTGAAGGTCTTTCAGAGTGGCAACTAAATCACCTGGAGTCCTCTGAGCTTCATGACAAATTACTGTCTCAATTGTCTAACCTAGAAAAGTTTGCCAATCATTTAAGGGACTTGGCGGGTTCTTAGAGTGCAAATATTGTGTCACAGAATTCAGAAACAAAAATGTGTATGAATAGTTACTGCAACAATGCAAGCGGGTTCGAAGTTCCAGTGCAGAGCGGCTATGAATCAACAGCAGTAAGATGCTGCTTTTGAGATTTAAGTGAAATAAATGTAAACTCGTCAATGCTTCCCTATCGGCATAGCCTCTGGAAATCACCCTTATCACTAACGTTCCTCCAAGTCTCCTTTATCATCACGTCTCTTTTCCACTTCCGTCAATAGGTAGCTCCAGATAGTTAGTCAACTTAAATGGTATTATTTAAATTAAATAGATTCGAATAAAAGCGGGAGACATAATCGTATGTGTATTTTCATTTAAAAGAAACAGTTTTATTCCCCGTTAAAGATCTTTTAATTAGTTCCACTTAAAGAAAATATCTTCTACGGGGGTGGGTTGCTCTCTAAAGCCATGCACACCATCTACATGAACTATCCAAACGCTATATTTAATAATGATCCTAGCGTAATCCCTCTTGGACTCGAATACATCGAAAACTACAGATCTGCCATTTGAATTGAACCCACAAAAGTACAATGTCGAATTCCAGATGTTTTCGCGAAAACTGAACTCGTATGCTTCCTCAACAGGAACAACATGGACTCCTAAGTCGTCGTCCTTGGATTTGCAGTGGATAGTGACATCTGCTTTGTCCTCCAAGTCATTAAAAATTCGAACAGTAATAACCGGCGTAATGGACTCATAACTTTAATTTTGATGGTGTTGTAAGAACCAAATCATCAATCAAACACTTAAACATTTAAGAGAAAGCATTCATTGCAATTTTTCAGGAATAGCAATCAGAAATACAACAAATCTGAACGTAATCCCTCTCTAAACTTTCTACAATCCTGGAGCAAAAGTAAACAATTCGGTAACTATTCGAAGAAAAGCTTCAACCAACAAAACTCTCGATTTTTTGGTTAAAGCGAAGGAAGTGCGATCTTCAACCTTCAAGAGTGGTATTAGAGTTGTAAGGTTCATATAACCTGGATTGAATCGAAGCCATGGCAGTTACAAGCTTTCTTGTGATGAACTTACAAAGTGTACAAGCAAATATATCAGTTTTAGCTAGTGAAAACTATAAAGCTTGGGCTCTTAGAGTAGAGGATTGTCTCAAAGTCTGTGAATGTTAGGATGCAGTAAATGAAGGAGTAACTGATGTTAAGGGAACAACAGACTTGATAGATCAGCATTTAATAAGAACCAGGCAGGATAAAGAAAAAGATTTTAAGGCTCTTATTTTTCTAAGGTCAATGGTTAGTGAAACAATACTATTGAGGCATGCTAGTTGTAAAAGTGCTAAAGAGTTGTGGGATATACTGAAGTAGGAGTATGTAGGCTCAGCTCAGTCACTGAGATTGAAGAAACAGGTAGCAATGAGAAATTTTGAAAATTTTTCAATAAGGGATGAAGAGAATGTGGTTGCAGCAAAATCTAGGTTTATGGGTTTAGTGCAATAGTTGAAGGAATTTGGTGAAAACACTAGTACTGAGAGATTAGTTGACAAGTTTTTAAGCAGATTGTCCTTGAGGTTTGAAGTCAGCATAGCACCAGTGGAGTGGCAATTTAACAGTGATCCTGATTCAGTGACTTTAGAGCAGGTTTTTAATATGTTCGAAATGCATAAGGAGAGGCATGAGATCAGAAGACAAGGAGAAGAGTATGCATTGAAGGCAAAATGCTTCAAAATACCTTAAAACCCACCAATCTACACCCAAACACAAAATCTGAACCAAATCCTTCTTGAACCAAATACTATGCAACTACAGATGCACCAACACTCACAAAACTAGCCATAAAACAACCAACACTCTTACCAAATGACATCATATCCTCAAAACCAGTCCTATCAAATCCAAATGCAGTACTAGATGCCCCAAATATATCCTCAAACATAGTTCCCTCAGCAAATGCTTTATTTGAACTATCCACAAAACTTCTAAAACACCAACCAATATTCTGGAAACAACACCAACCGAATGCAAAATGGACCTAGAATAACAAGATGGGGAATGTTTCCAAATTGCAGATTATGTGGGAAGGTAATCATGCTGTTGAAGAGTGTCACTAGAATGAGATTGTAGATTATATTCATTGCAGAAAAAGGGGACGTTCAAAGAGAGTGTGCAATGAAAAGTGGACGAAAGAGCAACAAAATCCACAAAGTCCCTTTTTTGGAAAACCACCACCAATACATCCCTTATAAAGACAAAACACTCCATTAAACCAAATGCCAATTTAACCATAGCCTTACCAAAACACTCCTGGATCATAATTTTACCAAGCACACTATATTGCAAATTCTGAAAATGCACAGATTCCACAACACTACATATCTCAACCATTGATATCTCAACCTTATTCATCTCAACTTCAAACAACTCAATCATGTACATCTCAACTAACCTTTACACACCAGATGCCTTAACAAGCTATACAAACACAAGCATTGAGCCAACAACCCTAAATCACATACCCTGTGAATAATATCTCATCTCAACCATAATCTAAAAATTGTCCAAACCCCCAAAGTAACCTACAAAACATCTCAAATATCTAACCTGGATCATCACAAACTAGTAAATTACCAGAAAAACTAGTCACAAAATAGTAAACAAAGTTTTCAAAATAAAAAATGACAGAAGTGGATGAAGCATTTGCTGCTATTCCAGTGAAAGAGTTGACTCAATTGTGGCATACAAGGGATGGATATGCAAACTTCGATTACATTATTGAGATGCAAAGAAAGGAGTTAGTTCATGGAATACCACAGTTGAGCAGCAAGTTGAAAACAATGTGTGAACCATGTGCAAAGGGAAAGAACCATGTTTTCCCTTTTCCAGCTAGTGATTGGAGAGCTACTGAGAGGTTGCAAGTAGTGCATATGGACCTATAGATACACCATCAACTGGAGGAAATAGGTATTATATGGAGTTCATTGATGATGTGTCTAGATATTTATGGATTTATTTTATGAAGAGTAAAGACCAAGTGTTTGATTTCTTTGAAGTGTGGAGAGTAGAAGTTGAGAGCCAATGTGGAAAGAAAGTAAGATGTTTGAGAAGTGACAGAGGAGGAGAGTATATTTCAAATGAAAAGAAGCATTACTTTGAGAAAGAAGGAAATTTTCATCAATTTTCAATACCATACTCACCACAACAAAATGGTATTTCAGAGAGGAAAAATAGAACCATAGTAGAGATGGCAAAGTCGATGATGTTTGGAATAAAAGTGCCTAGAAGATTTTGGCTAGAAGCTTGTTTTACTACAGTTTATCTACAGAACAGAACGAAGAATAGAGCATTGAAGGAGAAAACCCCTTTTAAAGTCTAGTTTGATGTTAAACCAAAAGTGCATCATTTGAGAGTGTTTGGATGCATAGCCTATATGCATGTTCCTGATGCTAAGAGGACAAAGCTGGATGAGAAAGAAATTAAGGGAGTCATGATGGGATATAGTGTAGAATCTAAGGGATATATAATTTATAATCCTGAAACTAAGAAGATGTTGGTATCCAAAGATGTGAAGTTTGATGAAAATGAAGGATGGAAGTAGGAAGAACCTACTTTCAGAAAACTAGGAGGAGTTGGAATTGAATTTCTATTAAGTGAACCGAGTGTTGAAGAGATCATAAGAGAGACCTCACATCAAGAAATGACTGCTGTAGATAACATAAACAATTCAGGAGATGGAAGATCTCAGGAGGAGATATCTCAGTCAGAACCACAAAGTTCAAATAACACTAGAGGTGATAGATCTCAGGAGGAATTTTCACCAAGCTCTAGAAATGATGACTTGAGCTTAGAATCTCAGGAGGAGACTTCCAGTTCTGACAGTGCTCACAAGGAAAGGGACTTGGCCTCAATTTATAATAAAACTAACCCTTTGTTTGATTTCAGGGACAATGATGCAGATAAAGAAGAAGCAGATGAGGCAATCATGGTTTCTGAATATGCCATGTCTGTAGGAACTGAACCGAAAGCATACAAGCAAGCAATCAAACAAGAAGTGTGGCAAGGTCCAATAAATGAGGAGATAAGGCTATAGATTAGAATGGAACCTAGTTACTAGTTGATCTGCCTAATCCAGAAACCAAAGTTGTGGACTCAAAGTGGATTTATAACGAAAAGTTGAATCCTGATAGGTTTGTCAACAAGTGCAAGGCTAGACTTGTTGTAAGAGGGTATAAGTAAGAATATGGAGTGGATTATACTGAAACATATGCACCTGTAACTAGGCTAGAAACAGTGAGATTACTATTGGCATTGACAGCAAACAATGGATGGAAGGCACATCAATTGGATATGAAGAGTGCCTTCCTCAATAGAACACTAGATGAAGAAGCATATTTGAAGCAGCCCAAAGGATATGTATTAAGTGAATAAGAACAGAAGGTTTACAAGCTGGTAAAGGCTCTGCATGAACTGAAACAAGCTCTAAGAGTCTAGTATTCAAGAATCAACAGCTACTTGATGCAGAATGGATTTATGAGAAGCAAGAGTGAAGCTACACTGTACGTGAAAAATAGTGATAGAGAAAAACTGATTTGTTCTTTGTATGCTGA
Organism: Erythroxylum carthagenense; assembly: GCA_026413575.1. Taxonomy (NCBI): domain Eukaryota; kingdom Viridiplantae; phylum Streptophyta; class Magnoliopsida; order Malpighiales; family Erythroxylaceae; genus Erythroxylum; species Erythroxylum carthagenense. The sequence continues at coordinate 88,498,165 of JANZLD010000237.1, forward strand.
TGATTTGCTAATAATAGGTAGTAAGGACAAGCTAGTAAAAGAGTTCTAGAAGTTGATGAAGTCTGAATTTCAGATGTCAGACTTAGGAGAAATGATATACTTCTTAGGACTAGAAATAGATCAAAGAAAAGGTGGAATCTTCATTCACTAGAGAAAGTATACAGAAGAGCTAATTGGGAAATTCAGTTTGAAGGATAGCAGGGGCATGACAACTCCCATGGAGCATCAATTGAAATTGGAAATCACGAAACCAAGTGAACAGTTTGATGTGATTTATTATAGGAGCATGATAGGTTCATTAATATATTTAAGTGCATCTAGGCCAGATATTGCTTGTGCTATAAACATCATGGCTAGTTTTAGTCACAATCCCTCTAGGCAACATGCTATATATGCTAGAAGGATACTTAGATATGTTAATCATACTATGGAATATGGCATTTGGTATGAAAAAGGAGAAAAGTAGAGTTGTACATTTTTAGTGATGCGAATTATGCTAGAAGTAACGAGTGTAAGAGCAAAAGTGGATATTGTTGTAGCTTGGGATTAGGAATTTTTGCCTAGAGATCAAAGAAGCAGAAGAGTATTGCTTAATCAACAGCTGAGGCAGAGTACGTGGCAGTAAATATGGCTGCTAAGCAAGCTCAGTGGTTGAAGAAGATTCTGATTGATATAGGAGAGTTGAAGAACAAATGTGTAACCATCTACTATGATTCAAGTGCTGCAATTTCCATGCCAGAGAATCCTTCGGATCACATAAGAACCAAGCACCTGAAAGTTAGGTATCACTATG
>JANZLD010000237.1:88513048-88525148 GCA_026413575.1 Erythroxylum carthagenense
TAACCTCATTTATCCACTAATCTCATGCCATTAGGCAATCCTGTTTGGTACAGAACAGCTCACTCAGTCGGTCAGTTGGAATTTTCCGGTCCGGGCATGAACCCCGAAAAATTCCAGAAAAATTTCCATAAATCCCTAAAAATAGAAAACAATTTATGACGCACTCAGAATAATTTTTCAAACCCGATAACCCCGTTAATTACAATAAAATTACATTAAGCACGAAAACCGGGAATGTCATGTATGCATGTGCGGTAGGTTCCTGTGCACAATGGTGACTATGCAGCAATCCTATCATGCATGAGCAGTCCTATAAAGTCCTAATCTAGCACATCCTATGCCAATTTACTGTTCTACCCTTCCAATTGAGGGTGGGATGTTACACAAACTAATTCATATATTCTAACACCTTTGTTAGAAAAGCTGAAATCTAGGATCCTTGCTTGGTAGAACAAATTCTTGTCATTAGCTACTAGTGTTGTGCCCCATTTCCAAAGCCCAACAATCATTCTGGAGTCAAAAAGTGTGAGTGGGTTTCCTTATAAGGTTATTTAAATGAACTCTTACTTTGTCGTCATCTCATAACGGTGGCTTGCCCACACAAGCCAATCACCAACATCATAATTTGACTTTTTTAGAACAATTGTAGTTCTATATCTTTAGTTTAATTTGAAATAAGAACCATCTCATTCAGAGCTCTATAGCTCAAGATATGCTTAAAAATACAAAGTGTGTTCATAATGCAGTTATGCCCTTCCAACCAATCCTTCATTTTCCTTCCATCAATCTTTTTCAAATCAACACCAAAAGCTAAAAATTTTTATGGAGAGATAGAAAATGTGTCAAGAATCTATTACTTCAAGACTCAATTAATTTGGAGGTCGGCTTATGAATATATAGCTGAAAGAATCAACTATGCTTATGTCCTCAATCACGTTGTACCTATCTCGGGACAATTGGCATAACTTTCACTAGGGATATCGGATTAAGATATTCTTTAGACAGTTCCGAAAAGGAATTCTAGGTTTACAACTTTTTGAAGAACTTGAAGCAAGATTTTGTCATTTGGAGGGTCAAAACATGGGCCGTGTGAAAATACATGGGTAGACCGTGTAACCTTCGGGAAATTTTCCTGCATCAGGAATAAACGACCAGTGTGAATATACACGGCTTGACCGTGTAACCTTCGGGTGTAACAAAAATTTTCACCCTCCAAGACTCCTCCAATGGATCCCAAATCCATTCTAACATCCCTTTTACTCATAATCTCCTAAAATTCACCTCTTCTAGTGCAATATCACTTCATTCTTTAAAGTTGTTCTGCATATACATCCTCTCGACATCCTAACTTGTAATGGTCATAACTCTCAACTCCAATATCCAAAAGTCGTATACTTTATAACGATGGAAAGATAGAAAGCAAAGCAACAACTTTCATGAGAAAACTTTGGCTAATTCTGCCTAGATCTATGTAGTTTTTACTTTGAGTTCAGAACACCATTTCTTCACCTATGAAAGCTTGCAAAATGCAATATCTCTTTATACCAATTCAACTACTAAGTACCTTTCATTAAGCTCTTGAATCTCACCTCAAATGATTCATCACATACAATCTTTCCAACTCTAACATGCTATTCTAATACTAAAAACAATTTGCAACCTCAACAAAGAAGAATATGAGCATACACATTCCACTTCCACATCCATTATACTTAACCTTTAAAATAACATAATCATACACAAAAGGAACTTCTCAAATTTCTTATTCTCATTTCTAAACAAGTAAATGTTTGAACAAGCTTTACAAATTCGAGCTCAAAAGAAAATTGATACATCTATAATTTATTCACAATTCATTCTAAATTGAACTTAGAATGTTGAAGTCTCTTTTTACAGAAAGAATGAAATTAGCCTAAAAGTTTCAGTATTCAGAGTTTGCCTCGATTTGGTACCGCTCTTGCGATCCACACCGAAACAGTGCTTTACCCCAGATGTCCAATCAACTGCTACACCTCAACGCATTTTGGGGATAACCAGCTAGCTCTGGGTTCAAGTGGCATTTCATGATTCATTTGGTTTCTAGGCCATAGTCATTGTGTAGGAGAGATGGTTGAGTGGTTCAAGGCGTAACATTGGAACTGCTATGTAGGCTTTTGTTTACCGAGGGTTCGAATCCCTCTCTTTCCGCACTTTCACCTCACTTATTAGTGATCCCAAGGGGTACAGATCTATAATAGACATATAGAAATTATTTTACGTCAAATAACATCAAAAGTGTTGGTTTTAGAAGATGGAATGTCGAATGTTTTTTCACCCAAAGAATTATAAAGAATTTCGTCTTCGAAATTCTTACCTGAGTGATCAAACAAATGGAGGTAATGATCAATTCCAACTGTTCATAATATTTCAATAATTTTAATTTCTATCACACTTTACATAATCAACATGTCCTTTATAATAAAACTTAATGAAATAAGAGGCATATTCGTTTACTCTTATATTTTGGCTTGTACTATCAAGATCATTACATCTTATATATAACAGTAATTTTAGCATGTCACCAATTTATATCTCATACTACTGATACATCAATCGCAACTAATTCTGAACAACCTTTGAATATTCTCCTACTATTCAAAATTTCTCCTATATAGTAATTACCTCTTCAACATAATCACCTATACCATACTTCCATTGCATTACTCTGGTTCATCTCATAATTTTAACTATAGGGATCATAGATTATCTCCCATACCATATCCAAATATAGATCTTGTATGTACTCAATCACATTATTTACTAATGTAACCACATTATCAAATATGTACTTATAATAACTAGTTGACATAACCTTCAGAACTTCTACATATATCACTATCATTTGTTTCATTTTCCATACGTACATTCTTAATCAATTTAGAATTATAGATGCATAGCCCTCTTGAAATTCTGATCTCAATTCACTAGTACAATCTTATACTAGATCATAAATTCCGAGTTCAAATTTTCAATTCCACTTTGGTTGTACACTATAAATCTTGTCATTTCCACCCTTGTCTCTATTTCTTTTTTAGTCAATTCATGAAAATATTTTCATATCCATATCAATTCAAGTACATATCTATAACAAAATTCCGTTACCATATTTGTTGACATAACCACAAATACTGAATCTATGTCTAACATATCGAACCACGTAACATATCTTATTTCTAAATATACATAACTTTCCTTATCTTACTGTCTAACAAAACACCATTCTTCTCATTATTTCTAATAGTCCAAACTCTTAACGAAAGTTCATAAATGTGACTCATGCGGTTGCAATTACTGGGGTTCTATACTCATCGGTACCCTTCTCTAATAGTGAGGAATCAGGTGCAGTAGATCCTTGCAAAACTCCTCCTGTTCTTTTACGGGGTGACATTTTCATCCTTCAATAAGAAATTATCTTTTAGCTTAGTTTCATTTTTGAATCTTATTTCCTACATGTATGCATAATATGCATGTCATTTAATGCAATCAATCGATTTACAATGCAACCAATATATCACAAATCACAATAATGCATAGCACAATGTATTCTAAACCTAAGACTCTTTAAAGCCTAAGCTTTGATACCATAAGATGTTGGATCAATTTTCTGAAGCTCAACTATCCGGAGTCAAAAAGTGTGAGCAGGTTTCCTTGTAGGGTTATTTCAATAAACCCTCACTTTGCTGTCGTCTCACAAGGGTGGCTTGCCCACACCAGCCAATCACCAACATCACAATTTGACTTCTTCAGGAATATTGTATTTCTATGTCTCTAGTTTAATTTGAAACAAGAACCATCTCATTCATACCTCTATAGCTCAATATGTGCTTAAAAATCCAAAAATCCAAAGTGTGTTCATAATCTAGTTATGCCCTTCCAACTGATCCCTCATTTTTGTTCTATCAATCATTTTCAAATCATCACAAAAGCTAAAACTTTTTATGGAGAGACAGAAAAATGTGTCAAGGAATCTATTGCTTCAAGAATCACTTAATTTGGAGGTTGGGTTATGAAGTTATGGCTGAAAAAATCAACCATGCTCATGTCCTCAATCACGTTGTAACTATCTCAGTAAAATTAGCGTAACTTTCACTAAGGATATCAGATTAAGGTATTCTTTAGACGGTTTCGAAGAGGACTTTTAGTTCTACAAAGTTTGTGAAGAACTCAAAATGATATTTTGTCAATTGGAGGATCAAAACATGGGCTGTGTGAAATTACACGGGCAGACCGTGTAACCTCTGGGTCTGGAAATTTTCCTGCATCAGGAATACACGACCAATGTGAATATACACGGCCTGACCGTGTAACCTTTAGATGTAACGAAAATTTTCACCCTCTAAGACTCCTCCAATGGATCCCAAATCTATTCTAACATCCCTTTTACTCATAATCTCCTCAAATTCACCTCTTCTAGTGCAATATCACTTCATTCTCTATAGTTGTTCCGCATATACATCCTCTCCGACATCCTAACTTGTAATGGTCATAACTCTCAACTCCGATATCCAAAAACCGCATACTTTATAATGTTGGAAATCTAGAAAGAAAAATGCAACTTTCATGAAGATAAATTTGGCTAATTATACCTAGATTGATGCAGTTTTTCCTTTTGAGTTTAGAATACCATTTCTTCACCTATGAAAGCTTGCAAAATGCAATATCTCTTTATATCAATTCAACTACTAAGCACCTTTCGTTAAGCTCTTTAATCTCACCTCAAATGATTCATCACATACAATTTTTCCAACTCTAACTTGCTATTATAATACTAACAACAATTTGCAACCTCAACAAAGAAGAATATGCGCATACACATTCCACTTCCACATCCATTATACTCAACCTTTAAAATAACATAATCATACACAAAAGGAACTTCTCAAATTTGTCATTCTCATTTCTAAACAAGTAAATGTTTGAACAAGCTTTACTTACCTATCAACATATACATCAAACTTAATACGAAATACAAAAGGATGCTCATGATTGATATTCCTATAAAACTATCCAAAATACTCACTAGCTTAGTACAAAAGATTTCTAGCTATCTTGGAGTTCCGAATGCCTTGCAAGGATCACTGATCTTCTCGTTCTGCACCTGAGGAGGGAAAATTATGGATTGAGCTACACAAATTAGTGGTTAATATATTTATAGTCATTGGCAACCAGCCACACAATCAAACATATATGGATATTCATATAGGCATACACGGCTTGTCTTAATCCAGCAATGAAATTTCAACATTTACAATTCCAATTCACATCTCATAATTCAACACTTAATCACATAGAACATATTGGATGAAATTCGTCATCAAAGCATAACACTCAAATTGCATCATAACTTGACATGTCAAAATGCAAATGAACAAACAATTGGCTCGAGGATTTTGTGGAACAAAACGGAGAAACTGAAGTTTACACCATAAACAAAACGAGTCCACTTTTTGGATCTCGTATGCCACAAATGGGTAGTCGGGAGAAGGCTTTATGTCGACGTGCACATGACTATGAAACGGTTCCACTCTTGCCTAAATACGATCAATTTTCATGCTTAATTTAATTAATCACAAATTCATATTTTCATGCTTTTCTTCTTTCCATTTAAATCAAAATGCCATGATACAATTCCACGGCATAGCATGATCATACTCACAATTTAATCATATCAAAATGTCATACATCTTTCAATGTATAACATAAAACACATCATAGCAATTCACAATTTGGCAATTCAAGCATATACATACACATATAGGCACATTGCCCAATTATACAATAACTATATATATTTTACCCACCTTATAACTCTTCAAATCCAAACTCAAATTGGCCCTTCCTTTTGCTCTTGGGTAGGATTTTCTTGATTTCCTAAAACAAACCAAATTCCCATTAAAATCCAATTCAATAAAACCCCTAAAACTTCGAAATCATAATAAATGAAACAATTGCTCAATTGGGTTTAGCAATAACTTACCCATGGTCTATCTAGGATAGAAAAGCCAAAACCTAGTGTAGAAACCCTAAAAATCAAATGGATCTCTCAATCATCTTTTTCGTCCATTCATTCCCAACATAAAAACCCTTTTTTTCTCATCTTCCTTTTTCAAACGAATCAAGACGAAAATAGCATGGAGTTTACCTTAACAAGATGATTCCTCTTCTTTTCTTCTTCCTACAATTTTCTTCCTTCTTCCCTAACTTCTTCGATTTTTGTCCACCTCTTTTCTTTCTCTCACATTTTTTTATTCTTTCTTTTGGCTTCTCACGACTTCTCTCCTCCTTCTTCCTTATTTCAAACCCTTTTATTAGTCTTTCTTCCCAGTCTGTCCCTCATTAAACTAGTCCTTCCCATTTTACCCCTTATGTCTATTAAGGCAAATATCTTATACTTCTAACTCCTTAACTAAATCTTTCCAAAATCTAGAAGGAATTTGATAACACTTCCTTCTTAAAAAATGTTCCTCATTTTCTTAATTTTCTAATGACACTAAAATCATTTAATTTGGTTCAGAAATCCGAAAGTTATATCCCAAATATTTTCAATTACCCAAATGCAATAGGTTTTGCTACTGAAGAGGATTTGGAGATTATTTGTTGATAAGGAAGCATTATGGGTGAAATGATTGCAGATTTAGCATCTTAAATTTCAAAATTTTGGAAGCTTCAACATAATCGTGAATATTCATGGATATCCAAGATCATGTTGATTGCTAAAGAGTAGATTTATCCTTGTATGACGTATATGGTAGGGGATGGTGAAGACGTTTGGTTATGGTTTGATAATTGGACTAATATCAATCCTCTTTGTTGTGTAATTACTTACAAGTTTTAAAGAGTAGGCTTCCAAAAGAGGCTAAAGTTCATCTAGGAGAGGGATAAGATCCAAAATTTTAGGCATTTTCAACTGTTGGAAAACTATCTACCTGAGCTGCCTACTATGTAAAAGAAAGATAAGGTGGTATATACTATACATACTAGTGGGTTATTTAACAATAAATTGGCTCATAATCTATTGGTGGTGCCAATGGAGTCAGTCCTATTGGCAAAAATAGTATGAAAGCAGGTTTTGAGTCCCAATTCAACCATTTTCTTGTGGTTACTTATAAAGAACAGATTAAGAACTAAAGACCATTGGTTTGGGAGTTATGATCTGCTTTGCATCTTATGTAAACAAGTAAATAAGAGTAGAAACCATATGTTCTTTGAGTGCGGATATAGCAAATTAGTGTGGAGTAGAATTTTGCACATGATTAGACTTCCAAGGTTCAATTTTGATTGGAATGAAACATTGTAATCTATCATTTGATATTCTAACTCACATCAGAGGGATGGAATTATCATCAAGACTTCTTTCCAGATGGTGATCTATTATTTATGGAGGGAGAGAAATAGGAGAATCTACAAAAATGAGGAGTAACACAAATATAAATTTACCGAGGTAATTTTCAACTTGATTAGAGAGACTATGATAGCCAAAGGGAAGCAAGACAATATTATTTAACAACTCATATCGTTATGGTTGATCTTATTTCTGATTTGTAATTGTTGTACATTCTGTGTAGTGCAGGTTTTTACTGCTTGTAGGATCCTCGAGGAGGATTGTATATAAGTTTATGCTTCGGTAATATATTCCTTTTTTAAATTTAAAAAGAACATATAGTTTTAAAATAATTTCAAAAATTAAACTTGTTATATTTAAATATATTTTAGGAAAGAATATTATGAATATTATTGTTACTTTAAAATCAATTGAAGAGAATTGTCGTTGATAAACATATATTACGTCTAACTTTGGAATTCTATAGTCCAAGGTTCTATATCTTTACAAATCGAAAGTTCTCAAAGTTAAAATTATCTGCTATCTATCAAAAAATGCCTCTTGTTTATAAATAATCGATCATCCTTGTACAATTAAAATTCTTACTATTCTTCTTGTTAGTGTTTGGATGAGTTTTTTAATAAATTAGTCATAGACTCCATGTATAATTGATTTGACATCCTTCAAACTTAGAATTTTGGACTTAAATTAGTTGGGTCATCTAAACAATGGAATATCGTGTTAAAAAAATTGACAGAACGATATGCACAAATTATATGTTTCATACAGCTATACTTTCCTTTTTGACTTCACCTTGTTTCCTTTTTTCCTCGAAATATTTTCTCTCTAGTTGCGTTACACCTCTCTTAGTCTTCGATGGCATCATATGATGCAACATCTTCAACAATCTGCAATTTGTCAAGGTCACACCATTTTCACTCCATGCAATTTTATTGATTGTTAGTTTTTGTTATCTGCTCTCCTCAGTTATGCTATCAAACAAGTACTTTAAATAATTCTTGTTTTATTTTTCAATTATTTCTTTCTCTAGTTAATTTATCTATTAACTTTTGGAGATGCAATGATCTATTGTATTTACCATTTTAGACTCTTAACCATTTTCCCACTGATAATAGTTACTATGGAGTTGCTTGCTCAAAGTTCTTCCCCTTCTGATTCCAAAGAGTTGGGAACAGCTTCAAAGAATTCCTTAGAGTTTTTACATTTGTGAATAGGGATCTTGGGGAATAGATCGCATATTCTCCATTTTCAATGCTCAAGATTAGGCAGAATGGAAGTTGATTTGGTTACATTACAAGGCAAGGAAGTGCCATTGGATATAATACAGACAAGTTGGTAATTTCTCCTAGCGGATGAGTAATTGTTTCTGATTGAGTTCATTGCTTTTATTTAGATAATTTAGAAGAACAGAAAAACTTGAATCATTAAGTACTTTGCTTATCATAGGACAAGTAACTGCATAATTATTGGCATCACGAAAGTGCTTAATAATTGAGCACATTTCTTAGGATAAGTGCACATGCATGCATGATTATTTGAAGCACCCTCTCTCTCTCTATGTGTGTGTGTATATATCCAAATTTACCATATATTTGTTTGTAAGTTCTTTTCATAACAACATTAACATCAAAAAGGAAGAGAGGAAGAAGCATAACATTCATGAACCTTCTATTCAAAACATTATTACTTGAACAATCCTAGTGATACAGGGTAAGAAAAACAATTCATGAATAGGAATTGAACAATGGGAAAGGAACGTAGGTTATGCTTGAATTGAAGACAACTGCATGCGATCAACTGACTTGCTGAACTTTTGAGAAAACTAGAAAAGAACTCTTGCACCAAAGGAAATAGATAACTACTTGTGGCACTTATCAAGTCATTAGAGTGCTTATTGAGTCTTGTGATGGTGAATGTTTTTATAAACTTAAAACCTGCAAAAAAATAAAATATCCTTTTAAATCATAAGCTTTTGTTTTCTTAGGACAGTAGAAAGATAGTGTAGAGTGAAAGGTACATTAAAGATTAATGGATAAAAACTTATTCATGGAAAGATATAGATATACTTACAATGATTAAGGGACACGATGTTGATTTCTGTAATAAGTGATGATGACAGGTGGTGGGGGTGGAGAATTGTTCTTATAAATAGGTGCAGGTGAGAGATAAGGTGAAGGTGGAGATTTGTAGACATATGGAGGAGGTGGGGAAAGAGATGGAGGTGCTGGAGAATTGTAAATGTAGGGAGGTGATTGTGAAGGAGATGGGGGTGGTGGGGACTTGTTCTTATAAACAAGTCTTAGTCTTCAATGACATCATATGACGTAACATCTTCAACAATTTGCAATTTGTCAAGGTCACACTTTTTTCACTCTAGACAATTTTATTCTTTGTTAGATTTCGTTAACTGCTCTCCTCAGTTATGCCATCAAGTACGTATTTTATATAATTCTTGTTTTATTTTTCAATTATTTCTTTCTCTAATTAGTTTATCCATTAACTTTTGGAGATGCAATGATCGATCGTATTTACCACTTTAGACTCTTAACCATTTTCCCACTGATAACAGTTACTATAGAGTTGCTTGCTCAAAATTCTTCCCCTTCTGATTCCGAAGAGTTAGGAACGGCTTCAAAGAATTCCTTAGAGTTTTACATTTGCGAATAGGGATCTTGGGGACTAGATCACATATTCGCCATTTTCAATGCTCAAGATTAGGCAAAATGGAAGTTGATTTGGTTACATTACAAGGCAAGGAAGTGTCATTGGATATGATACATACAAGTTGGTAATTTCTTCTAGCGAATGAGTAATTGTTTCTGATTGAGTTCATCGCTTTTATTTAGATAATTTAGAAGAACAGAAAAAACTTGAATCATTAAGTACTTTGCTTATCATAGGACAAGTAACTGCATAATTATTGGCATCATAGAAGTACTTAGTAATTGAGCACATTTTTTTAGGATAAGAGCACATGCATGCATGATTATTTGAAGCACCCTCTCTCTCTCTATGTGTGTGTGTATATATCCAAATTTACCATATATTTTTTTGTAAGTTCATGTCATAACAACATTAACATCAAAAAGGAAGAGAGGAAGAAGCATAACGGGTAGGAACCTTCTATTCAAAAAATTATTACTTGAACAATCATAGTGATACAGGGCAAGAACAACAATTCATGAATAGGAATCAAACAATGGGAAAGGAACGTAGGTTACGCTTGAACTGAAGACAACTGCACGCGATCAACTGACTTGTTGAACTTTTGAGAAAACTAGAAAAGAACTCTTGCACCAAAGGAAATAGATAACTATTTGTAGCACTTATCAAGTCATTAGAGTGCTTCTTAATTCTTGTGATGGTGAATGTTTTTATAAACTTAAAACCTGCAAAAAAAAGAAAATATTCTTTAAAATCATAAGCTTTTCTTTTCTTAGGACATTAGAAAGATGGTGTAAAGTGAAAGGTACATTAAATATTAATGGATAAAAACTTATTTGTGGAAAGATATAGATATACTTACAATGATTAAGGGACACGATGTTGATTTCTCTAATAAGTGATGATGACAGGTGGTGGGGGTGGAGAATTGTTCTTATAAACAGGTGCAGGTGAGAGATAAGGTGGCGGTGGAGACTTGTAGTCATATGGAGGAGGTGGGGAAGGAGATGGAGGTGGTGGAGAGTTATAAATGTAGGGAGGTGGCGGTGAGGGCGATGGGGGTGGTGGGGACTTGTTTTTATAAATAGGTGCAGGTGAAAGATAAGGTGGAGGTGGAGACTCGTAGACATATGGTGGAGGTGGGGAAGGAGATGGAGGTGGTGGTGAAGGAGATCGGGGTGGTGGAGACTTATAGACATATGGAGGAGGTGGTGAAGGAGATGAAGTTGGTGGAGAATTGTAAATGTAAGGAGGTGGTGGTGAAGGTGATAGGGGTGGTGGGGACTTGTTCTTGTAAACAGGTGCAGGTGAGAGATAAGGTGGAAGTGGAGACTTGTAGACAGATGGAGGAGGTGGGGAAGGAGATGGAGGTGGTGGTGAGGGAGATGGGGGTGGTGGGGATTTGTAGACATAGGGAGGAGGTGGTGAAGGAGATGGAGGTGGTGGAGACTTGTAAGTGTAGGGAGGTGGTGGGAAGGGTGATGGTGGAGGAGGTGACTTGTTCTTATAAATAGGTGCAGGTGAGAGATAAGGTGGAGGTGGAGACTTGTAGACATATGGAGGAGGTGGTGAAGAAGATGGGGGTGGTGGGGATTTGTAGACATAGGGAGGAGGTGGTGAAGGAGATGGAGGTGGTGGAGATTTGTAAGCATAGGGAGGTGCTGGGAAGGGTGATGGTGGGGGAGGAGACTTGTTCTTATAAACAGGTGCAGGTGAGAGATAAGGTGGAGGTGGGGACTTGTAGACATATGGAGGTGGTGGTGGAGAACTGTAAACGTAACGAGGTGATGGTGAGGGAGACGGGGGTGGTGGGGATTTGTAGACATAGGGATGAGGTGGTGAAGGAAATGGAGGTGGTGGAGATTTGTAAGTGTAGGGAGGTGGTGGGGGAGGAGACTTGTTCTTATAAACAGGTGTAGGTGAGAGATAAGGTGGAGGTGGAGAAAGAGATGGAGGTGGTGGAGAATTGTAAATGTAGGGAGGTGGTGGTGAGGGAGACGGCGGTGGTGGGGATTTGTAGACATAGGGAGGAGGTGGTGAAGGAGATGGAGGTGG
>JANZLD010000237.1:88609106-88621502 GCA_026413575.1 Erythroxylum carthagenense
TCTCACTCCTCAAATGACGCCTCTCTGCTTGGTTGTGGCGTGAATTGCTGTCTTGATTTTTAATTCTCCAGCTCTCTTCCACGTGCTTCAGCCTCCAGCTCCTCTTGCGTGATTTGCGTCAAGCTCCTGGTTTGTTTAATTTTATTGCTGGGTCCCCTGTTATCTGCCTTCAGTTACGCCAGTCCTCTGATTTCTTTTGTGCTGTCACGTTTCTATTTGCTTTGCTCCTTTAATTGATTTTTAACAACTCCTCTTGGCTCTTCTCTGTTGATTACGCAGCACACTTTAAATTGCCTCTGGGTCCCTCCACCTTGTCTCTTTCTGCGTTAATTCCTGGCTGATACACTCAGCCCTCCTTTTGTAATTAATTCTTGGGACCCATCTGGTTTGACAATCCTGCTCTTTGTGCGTGGATGGGGTGCTCATCTCTTGTTGCCTCCAGCTGTCTCCAACCATTCTTCAAGCTTTTCTCCACTTGTGCGTTATTGGCTCCACTTCATATGTCAATTTATTTAGCTACTCTTAAGACCCTTTGCTCCTCTCATTTGCTTCCACGTTAGCCCCACCCATGTTGATTTTTAACACAGCCCTCACGTACTGCTCCTTGGTCATGCCCTTCTTTATTTACGCAGCCCTCCTTTTAATTCAACGCCAGCCTTCAGCCCTCTAGCTTAACCACTCACGTGTCTCTTTTAAATCATCCTTCCTCCACGTCAACGTTTTTGGGCTGCTTGTTTTATATTCTTCTGCCCCTCTTTGCTGCGTTTTGTTCCTATTGCTCTAGCTTGTAGCTAATTACTCCTCTAGCGCTGATGCCTGGCTTGATTTATTTCTCATTTTATTGCCTGCTACCATGGTGCGACGTCGTGCTTCCATTTGTGTCACGCTGAATTAATTTACTCCTCTCTTCTGTTTTATGATTGGACAAATAAAGGTCTCCATCGATTTTAAACCTTGTCTTGGCTCTTCTACGTTTCAAGTTTCTGATTATTGCACGAGGTCACGTCTAATTAGGGTCAACGTCTAGCTCAGCTCTTTTTATCCCAAAATCGTCGCAATTCTTTCTATTTAGCTCCAAAATACACCTTGACGTAAAACAAAATTAATTTCTATTAAGTACAACTTCAAACCTCACGAATAAAGAACATTAACATACAAAAAGATAGAAAATAACGACACTAACAATGATCATACATAAGGTAACCTATCTAATATCTAAATTAATTAGATTAGGAAGTTTTTTTCAAAAACTTTGTTTAAAGATGGGAATAACTCTTTATTTATTATACATATATTTAGTTAAAAGAGATAGATCTTACTGAAATTGTATTTATTTTTTAAAAATTTTCTCAATTATTATAAATTATATAAGATATCTTGTAATATCAAAGATATTAAAATTTTATTAATTTTTATCAAATTATCTTAAACATGTTTCTATTTTCTTCCATTAAATCTCAATCCATTTAGTAGGAATCGATCTAACTGATCTTCGTCAATGCTAGGAGCATCTTGGTTAGGATCTTGAACATCTTAGAAAACCGAGTTGGACGGTTGATAAATGGCCAGAGAACCTCGTTCAATGCGAATACGTGATCCTCCTCAAAGAGTAGAGCACTATTGAAGTGGCAGGTCCGCAAGTTTTTGCACGCATAGGAGTCAAGATAAGACCACGAAGTCGTCGCGGCGTGTTGCTCGTGAGCCCTTTTTAAACTCCGGTTTGATGTTTGAGAAGTAAGAACAAGCTATCCCTGATAATTTTATGATGAGATCTCTAATCACGTACAAGCTAGTCTGAACTTAACTACTTGTGTTTCAATTCCCTCACACGAAAATTACCTTGACAAATTTGAGTTAAAATATAAAGTTTAAAATTAAAATTATTTATTTATTTATTTATTTATTTATTATTATTATTATTATTATTATTATTAAAATTAAACTTTAATCTAGTTTACATTTTAAAAAATTAGAATAAGTTTAATTTAATTTGCTATTAAACTTTATTTGATGATGGGAATAATTTAGATATTAATCTAATATCTAAATTAATTAGATTACGAAGTTTGTTCAAAAACTTTATTTGATGATGGCAATAAATCTTTCTTTATTATATATGTTTTTGGTTAAAAGAAACGGACAATTTGAATTTAGCCTATTAATAACGAACAAAATAAAGTTGAATTGAGCTAAAATTATCATATCTAATAATGATTTTTATCAATGTTTTCAAGCGGTAAGACAAGAGATTTATAATTTAAAAGGTTCAATCGGTATTAAATAGTGATAAAATTGATTAAAGATTGAATAAAATTAAATAATTTAAAAATAACTGAAAAAGAATATCATTACCTGTCAAAAAAGAGAATGTTAAAATAAAAATTAATCGTTTTATTTTAACTTATAAAAACTGATTAGTTTACAAAAATTGACCTGTTAATTAATAAGTTGATCGACTTTTAACAACAAAAATTATTAAATTAAATCAAATCGGAGAGTAAGAAACTGAACTGGTAAGTTAACCGGATCAAGATTGTCACTATTAAAACTTTAATATCTACAAGTTGTTTAAATTAAATAATGAACTAAACAAAAATCTTAAAGACACTATTGTTTAGTACATATTATATTAATATTGATGTAAGACATATATTTTATTTTAATTATATATCTTTTATTTTATTAAGGATATGTAGTGTAACGACCAACTAGTTTTAATTAAAATTTAGATTAATTCAACTTAATTATAATTTAACTTTATTCATGTAACTAGGAAAGTACACTCACTTTAATTTTTTAATTTTAAAATTTAAAATAAAGATTAATATCGTTTAAATTTAATTAATCTTGTGTTTGAGTGATTTTGGTCATATTGGTCAAGTTTCAAACCGACATTTGACCGAATCCGACTCAAAACACGAGATCAAAAGGACCTACCAATTTGGCTGCTCACGAGGTATCCTAAGAGGGTCTTAATTATGAGAAGATATTTTTAAGTCATCCACATACAGACTAATCTCCGCTTGAGCCGAGTAGGTCCCTTGTGGAGGCAAAGCTCTAACCTCTCAAGTTTTAAACATATATATATATGAGGGAGGTTCGAACTCACGATTTCATTTAAACCAAGAGAGCCCCTTACTAACTCACCGTTTGTCTTGAGGTTCACATAAGTAACTTTTTAACTTCTCTAATTTCGAACCATCCGTCTCCATAAATTCTACTTCACACGAAACAAAACCTAAACTCAGCTCTAAATAGTCTCTCTTCATCTATCTCGTTCTTGGGTTTAAGCTATTTTCTCTCGCTTTTTATCAAAAATCGAATGATATATGTTCTTCTTCCTTTTCAATTTGCCGTGTTATGAATTATAAGTGTTGCTTCTCAAGGTGAACTTTTCCATTTGTCCAGTTGGATTTGTTCTGAGCCAGAAGCAGATACTGAACGTTGGCCAACAAGGCCAAAAGTATATTTTAAATTCAAACATCTTTATATTTAGTGGAATCACTTCTTACGAGCACACGCACCAGCAAGCGCACGGAGTTGTTTTGCCCCTCTTTCCCTCTCTCGTAGCAAATCTTTCCGTCTGTCTCTGGTTTTCCGTGTTAGTGCTTTGGAGTCCGTAGAAGAAAAGCAAAGCATTGATGACTTACGCAATACTTAGTTTCTGCTACTCTTGTTCTCTGGTTCTTTTTCTTTGCTGGGTTCGAAGACTCACGGAGCACCGACACGTTAACTTCTTCCTGGAGAAGCCACAGGTTCTCTCAATGGAATGTTTTGATTCTGCATTTCCGTTGCTGAACTGCGTATGTGCTATTTTCCTTGTTTGGCAGGAAAATCTGGAGAAAGTTTCCTGCTTGGCTTCACAGAAAATTTTGTTTGCTAAGAGTTAAATCTCACAATTACACTAACAGAGAGTCTTTGAGTTGAACTTTTAAATCTTAAATGCTTAAAGAAGTTCTTCGTTTCCTTTGCTCCAAAATTTTTGACGATGTCCCTTGCAGTGTTAAGTCTCTTGCTATCCTTTAGATACAATGTGATTAAATTCCTATATTGACTCGGTAGTCTACAAATCAGGTCAATTAGGTATTTTATATTAGTCTAAGGCTTAAATGGCAAGTTCGATGGAGAGAGTATAGATAGACGGATTTGAACACAAAATCTTTTAGCCTCGTGTCCTCACTTCACAAACTCCACCACCCATAGAATTGTTCTTAATATTTTTTAACTTAATTCAAAAATTTTGTAAATTAGATTTGAATTTTTTGAAATAAATTTTATTTTACCTAAATTTTCAAAAGATTTTCTAATTTTATGTTATTTTTTAATTTGTTTTGTTTGAATTTTAATTACTGCTTCTCATGGTGAACTTTTCCATTAACTAGGTGGATTTGTTCAAAGCCTGAAGCATAAATTGAATATTAACCAGTTTGAATATTAAATAAATTAATGAAAAAATAAATATTTAAATGTATTTTAAATCTCAATATTTACAATTAAATTGTAATTTTTTGTGTGATATTATTATTATATTTTTAAAATAAAAAGTAGATTTTATTGTCATGTAATTATTTTTAAATTAACTAGACACGCTTTATAGATTTTTTTAATACAGATCTTATTTGTCACGTGACAATAAAACTTACTTTGTATAACGTGTCTTAATTAATACGTGGACAGTGAAATTTACTTTTTATTAAAAATAAAAATTATTGTCATGTTAGTATTGACATGAAATTTAATTCAGAAATTCAGAAAGTTTTTTTATATTTTCTATTTATTTAACGTCTGTTTTGAACGTTTTAAATATATTAAAGTTCAATTTGAATGTTTTAAGCTACTATGATATGTAATTAAAATTTTCTTTTTTAATTTATAATTGACACATGACGTTTTACTCAAAACAATACATTTTTACTTAAAATATTTGAACTTTAAGGCGGGTTAGAATGAACAAGCCCAAGCTTAGCTTAAAGTTAAAAAATTAAACAAAAAATTCTTTAAGATTGATTTGAAATTTAGTCAATTCGCTGGGACTAAAATATTATCCCCTATAGGTTAAAAATATTTTGTTTTAACCATTCAATGAACAGTTCAATCAATGTTTTATCATTGAACAAAACAAATCGATCAAGTCATGATAGATTAAACCATAAAATTCGAACTTGATTTCAAATTTATCCCAAAATCCAAATTCATGCTTTGAAATTTAAAACCTTTTTAATTCTTTAGAAAAAATTATATTTATTCGCTAAATTAGAAGAGTGCAAACTATTATGCTTTCTTTGAATACAGTCCTTTTCAACTAGAGGTTGGCTTTTACGCATGCAGAGGAAGTGAATGTTGAAAAACTAAAGGGATTAATTAATTCGCAGACTTTCCAAAATTTCCTTTACATGAACAGAATAAATCTACGCAAAAGTGAAATAATAAAAACACCATAATTTGGTAACACAGTTCGACACACTCTGTCTACGTTTACAGAGCTCTTATCCAGATTAATCACTTCCATAGTAGTTTAATAGAATTACACAAGATTGACCTAAAATAGCACCACCTAATCTTTGTAACAATCTCACAACTTAACTACCCGTGAAAGATTTCATACTCGATAACACGACCGACTCGTGTTAACCTCATCAGAGGATTTTTCTAACTACTTCTACTTATACAATAATAAATAAAAATAGCTCAAGTATTTAAACAACTGAAAATTAAATAACAAAATACTTGAGAACGAAAACTTTCCTATGAAATTATCTCCTCAAAATAGCCCAGAAAAAACTTTCTTGACAAAACTCAGTCATTGTGTTCCTGTAAAGATTATTAGTTTTGTAGTTTTTTGTACTTACTGAAGAAGTATAGTTAGTTTACTGTTTTAGTTTTACAGTTGGATAATTCGTAGTAGGGTAAATAATTTTCTTTTGTACAGACGCTATTTAAGTCTTCATTTTGAGCTGTGTCAAATAATGAGAAATATAGAGTGAGAAATGTTGTTTTCTCTCACTTAACAACTCTGTTATATTCTTCATATGGTATCAGAGCAGTAACCGTTTCAAGTCGTAGATCTAAGATGTCGGATTCTTGATCCGAGAACGGTTTTTTTAAGGGCTGAAGCTTCGAGATGGCAACGATCTCAAAGGAAGATTCAGATAATCCAGGTGCATGCCTCGTTACTACTCCCTTGAATGGTTTCAACTACAGAATGTGGAGTACGTCTATGAAGAAAGCTCTTGCCGCTAAGCACAAACTCAGTTATATAACTGGCAAGATTCAAATTCCAGCTGAGGATGCGGAGGATTACGAAGAAATTACGAGTGGAAATGCAATGGTGGAATCTTGGATTTTGAATTCATTGACAAAGGATCTACATGATGCGTTTCTTTACGTGTCTTCTGCCAAGGATCTGTGGGATAAACTTGCAAATTGGTTTGGTGATTCTACAAGACCTCAAGAATATGAAATCCGGAGGGAAATTGGCAGTATTTCACAAGGTAACTCTAGTCTTTCCATGTATTATACGAAACTATGCAAACTGTGGGATGAACTGCAGTGTATCATACCCGTTCCACAATGCATTTGTGGATGTTGTACTTGTGACATTTCTGGCAAGATCATAAAGCTTAATGATAATGCAAAAATTATTCAGTTTTTAATGGGACTGAATGACTCGTATAGCCATGTCAAGAACTAGATCCTCATGATGGATTCTTATCCTAATATCGACAAGGTGTATTCAATGCTGATGAATGTGGAGAGGCAAAAGTAGGTTTCGGATTCTTTTGGGGAGGCAACAGAAGGGAATGCACTTATGGTTGGCTCAGGGACAATAAAGACTTATAATTCAGGAAAAGGGAATGGCAAGAAAAAGGTCTGGAAAGCCGATAAAGAGGATAAAAAATGTTCGTTTTGCAAAATGGATGGACACACTAAGGATACCTGTTTTAAGTTACATGGTTATCCTGAGTGGTATATTGATCTTAAAAATCAACAAAAGAAAACTAGTGGTAAAGCAGGCAAAGTTAACTTGGCAGAGACACCTTTGGAGGACAGTGAAGATGATACTGGAGGATTAAGCATGAGGGCAATCATTCAACAGGAATTATCGAAATTGATGAAAGAACAAACACAGCTGCCGACCATGGAGAAAGTGAACTTCGGTGCAGAATTTGCAGGTAATATTTATGCCCTTAAAAAGAAATTAGGCAATCAAGGTATAAAGAACTCGTGTTGGATAGTGGATACTGGGGCTAGCGTACATATTTCAGGTAATGCTTGCTTGTTTAATAAGCTAGTTCCAGCAAAAAGGGCATCTACAGTTAGTTTACCAGACGGATCGATCAAGAAGGTTAGCATGGTGGTAGAAATAAGACTTAGCAAGGATGTTGTATTGACCCATGTTTTTTATGTACTAAGTTTCAAGTATAACTTGTTATCTGTGAACAGAATCTTGCAACATGGAGATGGAGTTTTCATTTTCTATCCCTCCTTCTGTGTTTTACAGGACTAGAAATTTAAGAATGTCTTGGCTGTGGGCAGAGTTGTTGGTCATCTGTATTACCTTACGGCAAAGTCTTTTCATACTGATGTGTTGACTACTGCTTTCGTTTCTGTAAGTCGAAATACATATCAAGTTGTTGATTGTTGTTTGAATAAGGATGCGGAATGTGTAGATAGAGTTAATGGTGTTGACTCTACTGCATTATGGCATCAACAATTGGGGCATCCCTCCTTTGACATTGTACAGAAGTTTCCTTTTGTTAATAGAAGATTGAGTGATTCAGATATTGTTTGTGATGTATGTGTGAAGGCTAAACAATCTCGATTGCCATTTTCCATTAGTGAAAGTCATAGTGACAAACCTTTTGAATTACTTCATGTTGATGTTTGGGGTCCGTATAAAAGGCCATCTTTGACAGGTGCTTTTTATCTCCTCACCATAGTAGAAGATTGCAGTCACATTACATGGATTTTTCTTATGCAAAATAAGGATCAGGTTGGTTCTATTTTACGCAAATTTTTTCCAATGGTGCAAACACAGTATAATTGTCTAGTTAAGGTGGTCCGAACAGATAATGGGGGTGAGTTTATCGGATATAGTTGCCAGCAAGTGTTTACTGATCATGGTATACATCATCAACGGCCTTGTGTCTATACCCCACAATAGAATGGCAGAGTTGAGAGGAAGCATAGACATATTCTTCAAGTAGCACGAGCTCTATTACACCAAGCTCACATGTTAAATAAGTTTTGGGGTGAAGCTATTCTCTATGCTACTTACTTAATCAATAATCTGCCCACTGCTACTTTGAAATGGAAGACTCCTTATGAAGTTTTGATTGGAAAACCACCCGATCTTGGCAACTTGAGGGTCTTTGGTTGCTTATGTTATTCCACAGATACAAAGCCCCAGAAGGATAAGTTTGCTGTTAAAGCTTCTAAGTGCCTTTTTCTAGGCTATGTCGCAGGCATGAAGGGTTACAAAGTTTATGATATTGACACAGGAAAAGTATTCATCTCTAGGGATGTTACTTTCCATGAAATTTTGTTTCCTTGTGCAAGGCATCAGTTTATGGAGGATACTGACACACCTATACCATCACTGCCTATATTAAGTGAAGATGTTGTAGATCACCCACGTGTTCCTCAAATTGATGGCAATCAAGTGGACTCTGAACTTGAAGAGTCTCGTGTGACAATCCCAGTGTCAGATGTGCATCCAGCTGCGGTACATCAATTATCTCTGCTTCCTGAAGACCATAGAAGCAGCCGAGTAAGAAGGGCACCATCATGGATGTCTGACTAAGTGGTGAATTACACACAAGGTGCAAAACCTCGTACTTCCCCTCATCTGCCTAACACATTTCCTTTCTTTGCTCATACTAGGTTATCTGCAGATGTAGCAGGCTTCCTCTGTCATGTGAATGAAGCGAAGGAGCCTAGAAACTTTCAAGAGGCATGTCAAGATGTCAAGTGGATTCAGGCTATGGATTCAGAATTGCAGGCGTTGGAAAATAATCATACTTGGGAGCTTACTACGTTGCCGCCAGGAAAGACTGCTATTAGCAGTAAGTGGATCTTTAAGTTGAAATATAAGTCGGATGGGACGATGGACAGGCATAAAGCTCGTGTAGTGGCCAAGGGGTATAATTAGGTTTATGGAGAAGATTACAATGATAGTTTTTCACCAATGGCAAAGGTTGTAACAGTGCGGAATTTTCTGGCTATTGCAGCAGCTAGAGGATGGGTTTTAAACCAATTGGACATCAATAACGCGTTTTTACATGGACATCTCGATGAAGATGTTTATATGGTACCACCAAAAGGCTATACTAAGGCATGTAAAGGACAAGTATACAAGCTTGTGAGGTCTTATATGGGCTTAAACAAGCCTCACGATAGTGGAACACTGAACTCACAGGTTTTCTTCTCAACTTTGGCTTTCAACAAAATGTGCATCACAATTGTTTATTTGTGTTTTGTAAGGATGATTGCTTCTTAATGCTTTTGGTGTATGTGGATGATCTACTTATCAGTCGAAATTTTGTTGTCACTATTAATCGGCTCAAATCCGCACTTCATGAGACATTCACCATTAAAGACTTAGGGGAGGCTAAGTATTTCTTTGGTTTGGAACTCATTTGTGATCATACTGGCATTTTTCTCAATCAGAGGAAATATGTGTTGGATTTGTTAACAGATATGGGTCTACTTGGATCTAAGCCTAAGCGCGTGCCTTTTCCAAAGGGTGGTGATTTGCAAAGTGACAATCCTCTATTGGAAAATCCTCAAAAGTATCGACAAATAGTTGGGCAGTTATTGTATTTAGGATTTTCCAGACTGGATATCACTTACTGTGTACAGCAACTCAGTCAGTTTTTACAGACTCCTCGAGAGGTTCATCTTCAACACGCCATTTATGTTCTGAAGTATCTCAAAAGTAATCCATATTTGGGTCTTCATTTTCCTGTGATTTCGGATTTGTCTTTACATGCTTATTCGGACGCGGATTGGGCTACGTGTATTTCCACACGGAAATCTTTAACTGGTTTCTGTATATTTTTGGGCAAAAGTTCAATTTCCTAGAAGACCAAACGCCAGACTACTGTCTCTCACAGCTCTGCCGAGGCAGAGTACAGAGCCATGGCTTCAGCTGTGTGCGAGTTGCAGTGGATTAGTTATTTGCTTGCGGATTTGAGGGTTCCAGTTTCTTTACCGATTCCTTTTCATTGTAATAGTAAATATGCCATCCACATCACCTGTAACCCTGTGTTCCATGAGCGCATGAAACATCTTGACATCGATTGTCATGTTGTTCGAAGTCTGTACAAACAGGGTTTCATTTCTCCTGTTCATATGGCTTCTTCTCTGCAGGTTGTGGACATCTTTACCAAGCCTCTTCCTTCGACGGTGTTTCATCATTTGCTGTCCAAGTTAGCTTTGATCAATTTTTATCAAAGTCCAACTTGAGGGGGGATGTAAAGCTTATTAGTTTTGTAGTTTTGTAATTACTGTAGAAGCGTAGTTAGTTTACTGTCAAGGAGTAATTAGTTTTGTTGGTGGGTAATTCGTAACTGGGTAACTATTTTTCTTTGTACAGACGTTATTTAAGCTTTAACTGAGCTACGTCAACATACTAAGAAATATAGAGTGAGAAACTACTTTTCTCTGACTTAACAAGTCTCAGTTATATTCTTCATAAAATGAACAACATTAACATGCTTTAACCAACACATTCAATGCCACAATCAATTAAATGAGATTCCAAAGCTTTGAAACTTGTATATATGATAAGATTACCAGAATACATCCTAAACATGATAAAAACTAATTGACATTCATCATTACTTAAGTATAGAGTGTAAGGCTAAATAAACAATTATAACTTTGGGGTAAATTTCACACTGATCCCTCTTGCGTATACTCTTTGCTAGCTTCTCTTTTAGAAAAGAGAAGAGAAGACTACATAAAGCCAAGAAAGAATCAAATCCATCAACTTCATCTAGTAGGTGTTGTGGCGGTGTGTGAGTAGATTTAACGCATTTAGACTCTATCATTGTATTTGTTTTTGACTTGTAACAATCTATGCTTGATAAACTATAGCACATGTAGAATGTTTCTACCAGCTCGGCTTACATATAGTTGGTTGACTCCTTAATTAACTTCCCGGACACGAGCTAAACATATAAAAGAAACAATTCATGAAGGACAACGTACAAAGACACTATATTACGTAGATGCTATACAAACCAGAAGGATAAGAAATACATGCACCATATATTGTGCATGCTATTGTTACTCAATATCAGTGCATGTTCAAAGAGATGATCCAATTTAGTAAAAGACTATCAAAATCGCAGGCATCCTCGAAACTTGCATTAGGACTACAATGAAAGCTTGCTCTATATTTAAAAAGATCAATGACTCGTTCAATATCAAAACTCTTAAATTTTTTTACATAAGTTTCAATATAGTTTTCACAAATATCAATTAAATTGTAAATTTTTTAAATATAATTTATAAGTTTAGATCATTTATTGTCTAAAGAATAAAATAATATGTAAATAAAAGAGGAGAAGTAATTAACAAAAGGAATTAATCAAAATTATTAGAAATATTAATTAAATATTCCAAAATTTAATTTATTACAAAAATATTTTATTGCTAACTCCACCATTAATAGGGTTGACATAGAGTAGGCTGAACATTTTACACTAAGTGAAATTTAAAATAATTAGGAAATAAAAAATTAGGAGAAAATAAAACCAAAAAAATAATTATTTTTCATGTTTCACTTTTGCTCTTTGAACCACCGCACCAACAACTGTCCTTCACTCATTTTGCTCGTCTTCTTTTTTACGTTCGTCTCTTGTTTCGTTCGGCCCTCTCATCTTAATTTTCTCTTTTGTTTCCTCTCCTCATTCACCTACGAAAACTCTGCTTATTTTACTGCTGTACAACCTAAGATTACCGTCGTAATCAAGGGTCGATCTTCTTTAAAACCTCATTCTATAATCGGCAGAGCTAAACGTGTAATTGTTAGTAGAGAAAAAGTTGCCCAATGAATCGAGTAAGGCACGTTATTTACAGGTGTTCTTTGAACGTCCCAGGGAATGCATGACCTCCTTCCTCATAGAAGTCGCAAAGAATCCACAAAAGTTGCAGATATAGTTTGCATTAAAAGAGATAGATGTAAAAAATACATGTCATATGATAAAAGAAACAATTTATTCGCAGTTACAGAAGATCTCTTATCTATTTCCACTTAAAGATAAGATCTTCTTTTATGGGTTTCTCTGTAAAGCCATGTACACCATCCTTTTGAACTCTCCAGATGCTATACTTTAAGATCCTTTCGTAATCCCTCTTGGACTCGAATACGTCAAAAACTACGGATCT
>JANZLD010000237.1:88622594-88633422 GCA_026413575.1 Erythroxylum carthagenense
AAGACTGCGGAATGCAGAGAGAAAAGCTAGGTTATGATCTCGTACCTGAGTTATGGGAGAACGATACCTTATATACGATTCTGCAACTAGGTTTAGGTTTTCACGTAGAGTTCCATCTCTGCATGGAAAGTTCTCATACTGACGGGCCGTAAGGAACGTGTATCGGGCCTGGGCCTGGCGTTGAAGTGGGATTGGACCGATCGGCCCATAGCCCTGTGCGGTCGACCCGACCATACCACCCTCCAAATGCATTCTTTACGGCATCTGGAATGATCTCTTCCAACGCTGTAACTATTGAAGTTTACAAATTTTCCTTTCCAAGCAGCATTGCATTAGAACAAGGTTGTCCTAAAGAAGTTTATATGGAACTTCCATTGGTAAGTTTCTCCAGCTTCAATGACATGAATGCCCAGGTCATCATCTTTGGATTTGCAGTGAATAGTGAAACTTGACTTATCCTCTATGTTGTTAGTAATTCGGACGTAAGTGCGGTGCCATGGCCAGAGGATGCGGTTTCTAACATCAACTCCTGCTTCAGTTCTCCCAAGAATAGACTTCATTAAACTAGTGCATACCACAAGCAACACAAGGTTGTACAGGAGACTCATAATTAATATCTTGAATTCTCTGTTAGTTACTAGGGAGTTAGTTCATACTCGCCTATAAAAGAGTATTAATTTATAAACAGAATGTGAAATATGTGTATAGGATTGGGTTCAAGTCATTTTCCAGAAACGTTATTCTTTGTCGACTACAAAATTGGAAAAATAAATAAATAATGGTAATTAATTATCATATTGAAAGTTTTGGTTTTTTAGTTAGGTTAGGTATCCTTTCCATTTTTGTAACGTAGATAAAGATGAAGCTTTAAATTGTACTTTGTTTATTCAAGTAATTAGATTAGTACTATAGGGTGATAGAGATTAATTACGTAGATCTTAGTTGCAAGTTAAAGGACCATATTGTAGAATCGGTAGAAAAATTGGGAGAAAAAGAGAATTGAAGGAAATATTTAAGTACCGAAAAACAAAATAGAAGGGTATGGCCTTGGAGCTTGTTTGTAAATATCTTGGACCAAGTGTCAATTTCTTAATGTTCAAACAAAGTACATTGAAGGTTTAATAGAAAACTCTCTTTCAGGATTGATAATATCGAATAATTCAATGAAGATTTTATAAAAACCGAAGGAGGTTAATTATTCCGCAAATTTATTTAACACCAACAAAATAAAAATAAGCAAACCAAAACAATAAAAAATACTAAAAATTTGGTAACGTAGTTCAACACACCTTATCTATGTCTGCGGGGCCCTCACTCAGCTTAATAACTTTTACCGAAGTACAATAAATTTACCCAAGACTTTACTGAGTCGACACCACTCAACCCTTGACACTATTTTTCAACCTCACTTCTCGTGAAAGAATTTCATACCCAATAGTACAACCACCTCGTACTAACCTCAACAGAGGATTTTCTCAAACTATATTTAATAATAATGAAACAAACTAAATAACTCAAGTGATTAAATAAAATTCAACATAAACGAAAACACTTGAGAAAGAAAAGAAGACAACTTTTCAAAAGGTTAAGCTCCACCAAATTGAATATGGAAATCATCGCAACAATAATAGAAAGCAACCTACCCAAGAACCACTTCACAAAGCTGAATGTGCAGCTTAAGCAACACCCCACAAAATTATGTACACCATACACTTCAGTTGTTCACGTAATTTAATCTTCAAAGACGTCTTTTACTTTGCCAGAGAAGATTTTCTCTTAAACATAAAATATGCACCTTACTTTTATCTTCTTTTCCAAAACAAATCACGTAGGCTTTTTAATTAATGTCCACTTCGCCTTTTTATAAAAGCCAACACCAAATTCATATTCATCTTACCTTTATCTTCTTTCCCAAAACAAATCACGTAAGCTCTTTAGTTAATGCCCACTTCACCTTTTTATAAAAGTCAATACCAAATTCACCTTTATGCCTACTACAACCTTGATAAAGTCAACACCCAGTGAAGCAAAGAAGCAGCACGCATGAAGAAGCTTATAAGCAGTGCACAGAGAAGCAGCACGCACAGTTTTTCTCATATACCCTAGAAGCACATCCACGATGCAGTATATATCTATTTTCCAATTCAATTAACTCATGCCCACATAGCCAAACGCTAGCTGCAGATTAAAGAATATATGACAGACTTCATAAGGCTAGAATCAACTCTGCATCAATTGCTTCTTTTTGTTTTCATGGCCACACCCACACATGATCTACACCACATCTTGTCAAGATACACATCAATTGAAGATAGAACTCTATCACAACTAAAAGATTATCCCCAATAACTTTTTGAATTCAAGTCAAACTCTAATTAATAACTTATATGTCCAATTAATAAATAAGATGCCAAAACTAAACAAAAGATATATACCATATATCTTAACAATTTTGTAGGACTTATTTGCTTAAACTTTGATAGCAATTTTAATTATTTTTTTATAAAGCATTGAGCTGCAGTGGAAAAAGAGACGCACAGGTCTTGAAAGAGTTGACGTAGCCATAGTAACTCACTGGTTGTGTGGGCCATAGAACGGTACTCTGATTTAGCAGATGATCAAGAGACAGTGGTCTATTTCTTAGACTTTCAAGAGATTGGATGTTGACCTAAGCATATGAAGTAGCTTGTAGTTGATCGTCTTGAGGTTGGACAACTTACCCAATCGGAATCGTAATAAGCATTCAGTTGGAGTGTGCTGGAGGTTGACAGTAAAATGCCTTGACCGAGAGAAGCTTTAATGTATCAAAGGACTCTTATGGCAGCATCAAGATGGCATTGTCGTGGAGCATGGAGGAATTGACTAAGCATTGGATTGAGTAACTAAGATCAAGCCGTGTGATAGTCAAGTATAGAAGTCTTCCAATAAGGCGGCAGTACTGAGAGGGGTCCTCCAATAAAGCACCTTTGTCTTCTACCAGCATGTGTTTTTGCTCCATTGGAAAGGCAGCAGGTTTTGCAGCAAGCATACCTGTTTCATGTAAGATGCCTAAAGCATATTTACGTTGGGAAAGAACAATACCTTATGGAGAGCGAGCTACTTCAAGCCCAAGAAAGTATTTAAATAGCCGAGGTCTTTGATATGAAATTACTGATGGAGTTAGGTTTTGAGTGCAGTAATCCGTTTTGTATCATCGCCAGCAATAATGACATCATCATCATAAATGAGAACAGCAACAAAACTACCAGGTCGACGAGAAGTAAAGAGAGAGTGGTCAGCATTAGAATGCTTGAACCCAAGGGCAACAAGTGAAGATGTGAACTTCTCAAACCATTGCCTTGAAGCTTGTTTGAGGTCATAAAGAGATTTGCGTAGACGGCAAACTCGAGAATCACCAGAGCGACAAAAACCTTGAGGAACTTTCATATATATATTTCTTCATGAAGATCACTATGTAGAAAAGCGTTATTAACGTCAAATTGATGTAAACTCCAATTCTGAATGGCAGTAAGAGCTAAGATACAACGGACTGTGGTGAGCTTAGGGGCAAAGG
The DNA here is from genome assembly GCA_026413575.1 of Erythroxylum carthagenense. NCBI lineage: Eukaryota > Viridiplantae > Streptophyta > Magnoliopsida > Malpighiales > Erythroxylaceae > Erythroxylum > Erythroxylum carthagenense. Next base: position 88,626,148 of record JANZLD010000237.1, read on the forward strand.
TTTCGTTAATTATATTCCACTCCTTCGATTTAGGTGAATTCTTTTGCTACCAATCATGCTTTAAAGCGTTCGATGCTACCATTAGCCTTGAATTTAATCTTGTATACCCATTTAGAATTGATAGATCATTTTCCTAGGGGGAGGGATTCAAGAGTCCATGTGTGATTTGCTTCAAGTGTTGTAATTTCGACACGCATTGCTTCTTGCCAACGAGGATCTTTAAAAGCCTGTGAAAATGTAGAAGGCTCATCTATAGAGGAGATAGCTGCAAGAAAGGCTTTGTGTGAGGATGAAAAACCATTATAAGAGATGACCAATGATATGGGGTAGACAATGCCTGAGTTAGCAGAAGCAGACGGAGCTAACGAAGTTGGAATGTCATATGAAAAGCCTTAAAGTTTGGTAGAGAGTTGACGTGTATGTTTAGGTCGAGTAGGAGGTGAACATTGAATAATAGGTGTAGGGGTAGAGTTAGTTTGAGCTATAGGAAGGCTCAGGTTCGTGGAAGTAGGTGTGGTTGTATATTAAGTGTCAAACTCTTGCTTATATAAAGGTATTGGGAACACAACGTTAGATGCTGGAGATGGGATCTCATTTGCAAAAGGAAATATATGTTCATGAAAGATGACATCAGGAGATATGAAACTCTTGTTTGTATCTAGATTATATAGTTTATAACCTTTTTGGCCATATGGATAACCAATAAGAATGCATCGTGATGCTCTAGAAGCAAACTTTTCAGGTGATAAAGAATGAATATGAGCATAGCATACTGAACCAAAAATGTGAATATGTTCATATTTGGGAATCTCACCAGTAAGCACTTCATATGGTTTTTTATGTGACAACAAAGGTGTGGGCGTGATGTTGATCAAATAAGCTGCAGTAAAAACACATTCCCCCCAAAAGTAAATTGGAAGATTGGCCTGGAATCTTAAAGCCCGTGCTACGTCAAGAATATGATGATGTTTGCATTCAACAACACCGTTCTGTTGAGGTGTATAAGCACACGAGGTTTGCAATTCAATGCCATTAGCAAAGCATAATTCTTTGAATTTATTGGAAGTGAATTCACCACCATTATCACTGCGTATTCTTTGAACATCTAAGAAAAATTGAGTCTGAGCCATACAAAAAAATAAAGTCAAGTATTTAAAAGTTTCAAATTTATAACGTATAAGATAAACCTAAGTGCAACGGGAAAAATCATCAACAATTGTAAGGAAATAATGTGAACCACTTAAAGAAGGGGTAGCAAATGGTCCCCAAACATCACAATGTATCAAAGAAAAATAGCGTATGCTTTTATTAATACTAGGAGAAAAATCCAAGTGTGACTGTTTAGACTTATGGCAAATATCACAAACAAATTAAGATGGAAGAGTAATGACTAAAGTGGAAATCTGTTTAATTTTAGGAAGAGAAGCAGGTCCTAGACGTTGGTGCCAAAGAGTGGTACTGGAAATTTTAGAAAAACCAGCTGAATGTTGATAAAAAATACATTGATAAACTCCATCTTGTAATTTACCCAATCCAATCAACTTCCTCATTTTGAGGTCCTAAAAAACACAAAAGTCAGCAAGAAAGATAACAGCGCAATTAAGGTCCTTAGTGATCTTGCCAATTGATAGGAGGTTGCATTTAAAATTAGTTATGCATAATACATTTGACAGTTTAATGTTGGAAGATAACGTAGTGTCTCCAATGTGAGTAATAGATAAAGAATTACCATTTGGTATGCTAACAGTGGCATGATATTCCATTCGTGTATTATCATCTAGCATATTTTTAGATGTAGTAATATGATCGGAAGCACCACTATCGATTATCCATGTATTAGATGTAAGATATTGCTTACTGGCACAATTAGCAAAATTCAAGGAGTTGCCATCTAGGAGTTGCATCAATTGGTTGTATTGATTCACAAAAAGGCCAGGAATGGGTGAAGGATCATTATTGCTTGTTGAGACAGTGGTTGAATGTGCCATACGTTTTTGTCCTGAAATATTTCGATTTCTACTTGTATCTGTCTTTTATTTCTGCTTCCAATTAGGAGGATACCCAATCAATTTGAAGCATTCATCCCTTGAATGTCCCGTATTATTGCAATGATCGCATCGGTGATTCCAATTAAAAGGATACCTAATAAATTTGAAGCATTTATCCCTTGAATGTCCCATATTATTGTAATGATTGCATCGCTTTTGGCTATGATATATGGTCCTGACATTAGTAGCATCTACCTAGCAAGAGCAATAGCATCCACTGTCGGTATAAGTGCTCCAATCAAGCCATGTTGTTTTTCTTCATAAACAACCATATCATATACCCTGCTAAGAGAAGGAAGAGATTCTGAATTCAATCTTTGAGAATGTACCGTTTTGAACTCATCATTAAGTCCGAGAAGAAATTGGTGCACTTTCTCTTGTTCTCTTACTGTGGCAAATTCCTTTCCTACACCACAGTTGCATCGTGGAATTTTTTCGAACATCTGAAGCTCATCCCACAAGGCCTTGAATTTGGTGTAATAGGAAACGACAGATTTGCTATCTTGTTGAAGCAAATAAATATCTTTCTTAAGTTGATGGATGTATGCAGCGTTTCCTTGCGAAAATCGTTCTTTAAGATCCAACCACAATTCTTGTGCAGTCTCCATCTATGCAATGCTGTCATGGAGATCACGTGAGATTGCATTAAAGATCTATGAGATTACCATAGAGTTACACTTAGTCCATGAAGAGTAATCAGGAGATGTGGAATCTAGTTTACTCATCGTGCAATCCACAAAGGACATCTTACTTTTGGCATGGAGGGCGTTTTGCATAGTCCTTTTCCAAGTTGGATAATTATCCCCATTCAAAATGCATGTTACAAACATGGTTCTGAGATTGTCAGAAGGATGAAGAAAAATATGGAGAATCTATGTCAATAGAGACATCTCTTCTCATTGACTATGTTAAAGGAGTGCTACTGTTATTGCTATTTTCTTCTACCATGGTTCTGCTCTGATAACATATGAAGTAGTTGATATAAACCAAAAGAATTAAACTTATACGAAAACAGAAGCTGTATATTGTTATTGGATTCATACCCCTTAAATAGGATACAACAGTGGTTAACGTTAAGCTATATAAGGTATATGGATAAAGGTTAGGATATGGAGTCGTTAGACTATACATGTGATAACGGATATAAATCTGTGATTAAGAGAAAGGAGGAGATAAAATAGATATGTACATAGGGTATAATTGGTAGGTAGATCAAGTGTGATATACATCAAAAGTCAACATTATTAATGATAGAGTTAATAATAGATTTTTTGTAACAACTAGAATTTTAGGCATTTGATTAATATTGTATACATTTTCCATATATTAGTAAAATTGCTTACCCTCTAGTCATGGATGTAGGTCATAATAACCGAACCACGTAAATCTTTGTGTTCTATCCCATTTTATTTTGTCTATCTTTATTTTCGTTACTATTTTCAGGCTATTAAATTCAAGTAGTATTTGATCAAGGGCATTTACCTTAATAATATCGATATAAGTTAACAGCAACACCGACTGCGTACTAACTATCTGCTTGTGAAGAAGCAGGAAAGCTAAATCCAACACAGACTAAAATCGACAGGTAGAAAAGAAAAGGAGACTTTCTAAACAATTTCCTGAACTCGACATTAAAGCCACCGCTACAGTAAATGCCACCGCTACAGTAATTTGGGCCTTTCCGGCTACTGATCCCTACTATCCCTGCAATGGTCTCCACTATCCACCTCGCCAAAAAAGTTAGATTGTGTGAGAGGGAAGAAGACCCTCCTCCCATAAAACAGTAAGCACCTCAGTCTCCCCCAAGTTATAGTGTCGAGTTTTTCAGGTCGTTCCACCCCGGCCAACCCAGTTATTGACCTCAATTAGCCCAAAGTGCCCCCAATAGAACTAGAAGAGGGAGACATTAACTTTGTTCAGCCACCTCATGGCTTGGGCATTGATCTGTCATCTACCTTCCCCACCAAATTAGACACTATCTGGGCACAAGCGATTGTGATGAAGCTGCTGGGATGCAAAATGGGCTTCAATTTGCTCCGGGATCGTCTCCTTACCTTGTGACATCCGACTGGTCCCCTGAAAATTGTCGACTTAGAGAACGACTTTTATTTGGTCAACTTCAAGGAGGAGGGAGACTATATTCATACCTTGACGCAGGGTCCTTGGATTGTCTCTGACCACGTTTTTTCGGTCCAACCATGGACCTCGGACTTTAGCCCCTCCTCCGGCCGCATCACCTACGTCGTAGCTTGGGTTCGCTTCCCCGGCCTCCCTATTGCCAGATACCATCCTTCCATCCTCACTGCTCTAGGCAATCTAGTAGGGAAAACCGTGAAGATTGACGAAACAACACAACAGACCTTCCGTAGACGCTTCACGGGCGTAGCCGTCACCTTGGACCTTAACGTTCCTCTTCTATCGATGATAGAATTAGACGGGGAACTCATTCAGGTTGCGTATGAGGGTCTCCCTCAAATTTGTTTCCAATGTGGCCTGCTAGGGCATGGAACCGCCGATTGCCCATCGCGATCCGAGCCTCCATCGGTTCCTGTGACGTCCTCCGACGCATCACCCCCACCTGACCCAGTCGTTTCTTGCAACGATCCCTCCACCGATCCTCCACATTCCACTGCTTTTGGCCAATGGATGCAAGTGACTCGTAGGACTCGTCGGCCTCCTACTTCCACCGCTGGGTCTCAAAGGGATAGCCCACCCCATAGGTTGCCTGTTGGCTCCCACGGCTCGCATTTCACGACCCTCACTCCCGATGCGTCGTACGACACCCCAACAGGCATCCCCCCAACGGTCGAATCTCCTCACCCCCTCATAGGCCACTTATCGTCTGGAAAAGACCAGCACCACAGTAAATCCCTAAGTACATCGTCCAAACGGGACGAAAGTCACAAGCGGGGATCACATTTGGGCGCTTCTGGAAACAAATCCACACACAAGGGGGCGACGTCGTATCCGAGCAGGATGGGTCCATCCTTGGGCTTGCCTTCATCCATGGGCCCAACTTCCTCTTCTCCTCCCCAGATGGACTCCAACTTGGCCCAGTCAGTCTCCACGGGTCCAGCACCCGTTCCTCCCCCCCCCACCCCCCGAGATTCCTCCTCTATAGGCCGGCGCCCTCCATGCCCTCCATAGCAACAGCCCAGGCCTTCGGGACCAAGCACCTCCACGCTCTCCTCGGCCCACGTGGCGATTTCCTTACCGTCGCACGCAACCCTAGTCTCACCGGACTCGGCATTCCCTCAGCCCTTCCCTGCGGGCCTACTCAATGGGGCGATGGCCGAGGTCACTACCGACCCCCTGGCCCCATGGATACGTCGTCTCCTCAACCTCTCCAAAAGGATATGCCCCCTCGACCCCCCGACCCCACTCCCGAGCATCGGGGTGCTGGGGACGTGCAAGACTCTCATGATACGACGATGGAGGATCCTGTTCCCTCCCAAGTGACCATTACTAGTCACGATACCGCTGGGCCAGCTGTCTCGGTTTCGAGTGGACCGAGTTAGTTCCCCTTGTTATTATCGCGTTTATGACGATTTTTCTCTGGAATTGTCAAGCGGCTAGAGGTCGGACCTTCAAGCCCATACTGAGGAACTATATTCGAATCCACAAGCCCCGCCTGGTGGTCTTAGTTAAGCCGCGGATTAGTGGCGAATGAGCTATGCGAGTTATTCGGTCTCTGGGATTTCGCAATTCTTTCCAAATCGAGGCTACAGACTATTCGGGCGGGATCTGGCTACCTTGGTAGGAGAATATTGACGTCCACATTCGTCTAGCTCACTGCCAATTTATTCATGCCCGTGTGCAGTGGGACCACCAGTTGTTTGACTTTACTGCTATTTACGTGAGCCCCACCCCCACTTTACAAAAATACCTTTGGCATTACTTGGCGACCCTTGCTCCGCACATCACCATCCCCTGGCTTCTGGACGGAGATTTTAATGCAAAGTTGGAAAGTGCTGATAAACTCAGGGGTTCGCGAACCCAACCTATTATAAATTCTCTCTTTCGGAATTGTATGCTTCAGTGCAACCTCTAGGACCTTGGCTTTTTCGGTCCAAGGTTCACGTGGAAGCGGGGCAACCTCTGAGAACTGCTCGATCGGGCTTTTAGCTCTCCTGCTTGGTTCTCTACGCATCCGAGCACCCAGGTTCACCACCTGTCTTTTCTCAAATCAGATCATCGACCTCTCTTTATTCGGTTCCTCGCTCCTGAACCCCCCAACCCTCCACGACGGCCTTTCCGCTTTCAATCTGCATGGCTCACTCACGAATCTTTCTCTCAAGTGGTCGCAGATAACTGGCATCCTAGCTCCTCGGATTTCAGTGGTGCTATCCAACGCTTCTCGGAAAAGCTCCACCATTGGAATACCACGGAGTTTGGCAATATATTCCATCAGAAAAAACGCCTCATGGCCCGGCTAGAGGGCATTCAACAACTTATGGAGGACACCGCTTCCCCCTCCCTTCATGAGCTCGAGACCTACTTACGGAATGAACTAGAATACGTGCTCTATCAGGAAGAGCTTTTCTGACACCAAAGGTCCAGGAGCCAATGGCTCTGGCAGGGTGATAGGAATACTCAGTATTACCACGCTCTCACACGTACTCGGCATCGTCAATCTCACATCCTCTCTCTTCCCGATGTCCATGGTAATGAAGTTACTGACCCCGCGGCTCTCTACGGCATGGCTCAACGACACTTAGAGGAATTATACCGACCCGATGGCCGATCCTCTTTCACTGGGCCTCTTCCTGGGCATTTTCCTCCTCTCCCATCGCATATGGCTGAGGACCTCACCCGTCAGCTCAGCTTTGATGTAATCAAGGCGGCGTTTTTTTCCATGGCTCCTAACAAAGCCCCAGGATTTGATGGCTTAACAACTCTGTTCTACCAATCCCAGTGGGACACCGTCGGCCCCTCCCTGATTCATTTCCTTCGACGTATATTTCGGCACGAAGTTTGGGAGTCGACTATTAACCGCACTATCATTGTCCTTCTTCCTAAAAACCCCTCCCCAACTTCCATCTCGCAGTTTTGTCCGATTGCGCTTTGCACTGTGCTTTTTTTTTTTTAGATAAGCAAAAGTTTATTTATCCAAATAGCAGAAAAACTGCAACACAAACAAACCCCAATTACAAAGTCAACAGTAAAACAAGACTAACTAACTTAAACACCAACTATTACATAGAGAAACAGTTCTCAAATTAACAGC
>JANZLD010000237.1:88724466-88736121 GCA_026413575.1 Erythroxylum carthagenense
TGGGGGGGGGGGGGGGGGGGGCAGGTATACGTATAACGTCTATTAGTGGGCAAGTATCCCATGCATTCATAACTCCCCACGTCCTTTTCTTTGCAACACCCTCCTCCGCCATACACGCCTGTTAAAATAAAATTATAATTTTGAATACGAATAATGTATGGAACTAAAAGCCACCCACCTATCCCCTACCATGTTTTTGCTTGCTATCTTAATTTCTAAGGCGTTAATTATTAGGACACACAAATTTCCACGTAAAAATAATAAAACTGGCTTACATATTACAAAAAGTTGTTTAGATGGTCACAATTCACAAAGTTTCGTAACAAACAATCCGTGACGATTCTCCTCCTCGTTGCAGTTGCCAAAAATTTTGTCATGGCCGGTCCGGGAGTTTGGATGGTAGTTCATGTAAATATAAGAGTGAAGGAAGGGTAGGGGTAGAATAAAGGATAAGTTTGAAGTATGGTGAGGAAGGAAGGGGCGGCCCGCTTACGCAACGGGCGGGCCGGCAACGACCATTATTATTCCCCAAGGCAACGTCACTCAACCAATAAGACACCGCCACGTTGGAAATTACACTCTTTTGACCTCTCCGACACCGCAAGTGGCGGCGAGGATTTTCCTTTTCTGAGCCCTGCCCTCTACAGTGCATCTGTATAAACTCTAGTTTCTTAATTAAAATTAAAATTGATAAAAAGCAACTTAATTAGTTGGGGAAAAGCGGTGTAATAATGGGAATAGAATAGGTCCACACAAAGATGGAGGAGCGTTTTGATTTTTAGTGTTTTTATTTAAGCGGGGCCCACCTGCATGTTCTACTTAGGCGTTTGCATGTGCAGGAAGCGGGGTCCACCAGCCCATTTGTGAAGGTTAGGAGGAGTAGGTGTGCTGTGTCAACTCCACGCTACAGAATTCCATAGGATTGCGGTGGAAACGAACGTGAGTGTCACGTGCTATGCATGAAAGTTATTGCTTACCAATTAAGGCTCATCAATTCTCGTCCGGCATAAGCGTTTTAGGAGCCATATTGAGATTGAGAACGAAACTATCTTTGATTCACATGGGAGCTCCAAGAATCGAAATAGCAGGTTTTTTAAATTTATGGGTTGCGGTCAATTACTCTGAACATTCATTTAACCAGTCTTGACGAACCTGAATTTCTTAAATCAAAGTCCGGCCCAGAATTCAGACTTATTTGTCAATTCAAACTCATCTTACATTTAAACATAAATAAGTTCAAATTTCAAGAATACGGATAAACTATTTAAATTTTGTATTGGGTTTCATTTTTCAACGAGAGCTGAAAGCAATTGAAACCTTATTCTGTCACTAGAATCTAAGTAGATGCAGACAAACTTGTGGCTTCAAACAACCAAGTTGGTGTGAAGTGCCATTTTGCACTTTGGGCTCTACAAGAAAGTATTGAATTTAGTGTTAGTTTTAAATCTGGTAAGTATTAGATACTATTTCAGACAATTTTTTAATTTATAAAATAATTTCTAAATTTAGTACATATTAAAAAAATGTCATTCATATTACATAATGATTATTCTTAGTGCTATTCAATTAAAAAAGTCTTCCCATTAAAAGGGATATAGTTCTACTCATCCGAAGTTCTTGAAGTCTACTACCTATAACATAACTGCAGATGGGAGAATGCAATGATTTTTCAAAAGAAGTTGTTTTCAATTTTTATATTACTTCCAGTAAAAAGGCATGGACTTAGTTTCTTATAACAATTAAGATATTAATACAATTTCTTACTCACCAAAAATAACTACAATTTTCTTAGTACATTTTAGACAAGTCAAACTAATGTAATCAAGGCCATAATCTATAACGTACACACTTATGTTATTGAATCAACTTATATGATTTGATAATAAAAAGAGATAAGAACATCCTAGAAAAGTCCTTCAGATTGTCTGTCCCCCTTACCCAGTATACCTTTGCCTTGCATATCCTCTATCATGCTCTCTTTTTGTTTTGTTTTATCGTATTATTGAATGATATTGAATGATATGTTTGATGAAGAGCTAAACGTTAATGTGTATGTGGGACATCATAGTTGTGTTTTGGCACAACATGTTGCACGGTGCACCAACTGGAGGTGTGATGCATGCCAGGAGGATGGTGTAAAGATTGTGATGAACGTGTATTTCTTCGATCGTCTACAAGATTGAGTATATGTTTAAATAGATACAAGTAAGAGAAATAACAAAGTATAACAGAAAAAATAACAAAGTAGATTACACCTAAAGAATAGGAAATAGCTTCAGTCAATGGAAGACTTGGTCATGTTCTCATCCTTAATACGCCGCCGTAAGATGAAATCAATACCAATGATATTCATCTTGTCTTGAAGTTCCTCAAACTTTGTTCGAGGAAGAGACTTTGTTAATGCATCTGCAATCTGCTTGTTGGTCGAGATGTATGTAACTTGTAGGCATTTTTGTTGAACTTGTTCTCTAACAAAATGATAATCCAGAGAAAGGTGTTTCATAAAGGAGTGAAACACAGGATTGGAGCAAACATATGTAGCACCAAGATTATCGCAGTGAATGATAGGAGTGTTAATGGTGGTTTGGAAATATTACCAGACTTTTAAAACAAACAAAGGTTGAGAACACATCGGATTTGAGTTGCAACGAATATAACCAAACATAGCGTGAAAAATGATTAACAAAAATAATATAATATTTGAAACCATCAAAAGAACTTATTGAAGCAAGTCCCCAAACATCAGAAAAAATAATTTCTAATGGTTTGGAGCTACTCAAATATTGTTTTGAAAATGGTAGTTTATGACTCTTAGAATAATGACAAGAAACACAAACTTTTGACGTAACTGGACGAGAACATAATTTGTGACAAGATTGTAAAAAAGACTGAATTTTATTAGAAGGATGTCCTCAAACGTGATGCAAAACATCCGAAGGGAGAGCTTGAGACATAAAAGTTGATGGCTTGACATGTAAGGAACCAAGACTGTAAAGATCACCATGACTAGACCTCGTTAGAAGTACCTCCGTAAATCCTTCACCTGAAAACAATTCGGAAACAACCGAGACACCATTAGCTTTGCAAAGTCGTTTGATAGAAACAAGTTTTTTTTAATCTGCAGAACATGTAAAACATCATTGAAAATAATTGGTTTGAGTTGAGTCGAGAGAGTGAAACTACCCGTGTTGGATATAGGAACACTGTAACCATTACCAACTTACAACTGATCCGAACCAGAATATGGTGCTTTTATTAACAAGTTTTGAAAGTCATTGGTGATGTGATGAGATGCGCTGAAATCAAGAATCCAATCACTTGACTGTGGAGGACCAGCGTTGGTGTAATTCGCAGTAGGAGATGAGTGAAATCGAGCTGGCTTCCCATGAAGATCCCAACAAGTTTTAGCTCTGTGGCCTGGTCGCTCACAAAATTGGCACACGATAGGTTGCCGAGTAGCTGGACCTGGACGCTGATGCTACTGCCTAGATGCCCCAAACCTGTTAGAGCCGTGCTGCAGCGAACCCGGGCACTGCTGGGAGGATTGATTGGTTCGGTATTGTCCTGAGCGTCGTAATAGAAAACTCTCATAGTCGAGTAGTTTGTCATAGAGATCCGAAAATGAAATGGGTGTTTCACGACCTCGGATAGCCTCACTGATTTCTTTGAAACTTTCATCTAAACCATTTAAGGTATGGATGACCAAATCTGTGTTATGTACAGGAGTGCTAACCATGGCTATTTCATTAGCTATGGTTTTTATTTTGTTCAAATACACAGCAGCAATAGAATTATTTTTGTTGAGATTAATCAATCTCTCCTTCAGTGACATCAATCTGGAACGAGACCTGCCGACATATATACGAGAGAGAAGAGACCAGGCTTGATATGAGGTTGTAGCCTAACCAAGCAAGGAAACAGCAGATGAGGAAACAGATAACAGGATTGCATACAGAATCAAGCGATCTTGTTGAATCCAGGAATTATGAAAAGGTTGATTCTTGGCAGGACACAGATATGTTCCATCTACATATCCCATGAGATTATAGCTAAACAAGATCGATTCAATGAGAATCTTCCATAACGGATTGTTTGTTCCATCAAGTTTTTAGTATCCTTGAATACCCGTATTGAGAACATTGAGATTTAATTCTGACGCAGGATTGGCAGCAACAATTGTAGCAGAGGAGGAAGAGTTGTCGTTGGTCATGATGGCTTGGAAAACAAAACAATGAAGGAGGCAGGAAACTGGAAAAAAAAATTTGCCGTTAGGCTTAGGCTATATTGATACCATGTAAAGATTGTGACGAACGTGTATTTCCTTGATCGTTTACAAGATTGAGTGTATGTTTAAATAGATACAAGTAAAGAAAATAACAAAGTGTAACAGAAAAATAATAAACTAGATTTCACCTAAAGAATAGGAAATAGCTTCAGTCAATGGAAGACTTGGTCTTGTTCTTGTCCTTAATAGATGGAAGCCATCAGGTTGTATGGTGGCTTTGGATATCGCCAGCCATGCAACGTGCATCTTGTTTCTTCTCCTGCGTATGCTATGACCATAGTTGATTCACCGACATCGTCCCACTCTCTAGCAACGTCTGCTCCGCACGTATGGCTAACCTTTGGTGCGGGTTGGAACCGGGTCACACCGACCTGACTAGAGGTTAAAGACAATTGCTATTTTTATTTTTTAATTCTTAATTAATTAAGTTAATGTTTGGCTTCTTGCTGGGTTAATTAAGCACTTAACATAATTTTTGTGATTTTTAATTATAAAAATATTCTTTGGAATTAATTTTTGTGAATATTAATTGTTTTAATTTGTATGTCTAATATATTAAGAATTATACATTTAAAATTGTATGATTTAATATTTGTATTAAATTAGACATGCAAGATTAAATAACATGATTTTATGCACATTGAAGTTGTTTATTTGTTAAATAAATATTTGCACACATTATATATGTAATTAACTAAAAATTATATGTATAAATTTATGAACATTATACATGCAAAAGTAGATTAAATAATTTGTGCATGATTATTTGATTTATTTGCATTATTAATTATTTGATGTGGTATTTAGTTTTAATTACAATTAAAGTAATGTAAGGTGATTCATATAATTTTTAATTAATTAGGAAGTAGCGATAATATCTTTAATTGATTAAAATTATATGTTGAAGTTTATGGATCACTATAAATATTAGTTATAGTTAATCATATATATATAATAAAATTTACCCATAGGAATTTTTATTATATGTATATGATTAATTAGGATAAAATATTACATTATATTTCTTGATTTACCCACAGGAATTAAGAAAACGAACATAATTTGATAATTTTATCAAATGGATCTAATTGAGTAGAATTTTAGCTCGCAGGCAAATTTTATGTTACTAAATTCCTGAATTTATGCACGATTTACATTAGTAAAACGTAACAATTTTTTGGTTTCATAATTTTGTTAATAAGTTTGTATGTTTAATAATTTTGCAATTTTTTTAACTTGCAAATATCTCTAAAGTTAACTGTGACCGAAATAAAGGGTGATAATTATAAGGTATGGAAGGAAAGAGTGCTTCTTCATTTGGGCTAGATGGATATAAATTATGATATAAGGAAAGACGAACCACCTACTATCACTAAAACCAACACTCCAAATGCAGTTAGTCTTTATGACAAATGGGAGCGATCCTATCGTCTCTCTGTGATGTTTATAAATACTAAGATATCTACTGGTATTTGTGGTTCCGTTGAACAATATACTAAGGCGAAGATCTTTTAAAAGCCATCGATGAGCAATTTGCTACATCTGACAAGGCTCTTGCCAGCACCTTAGTAATGCAATTATTATCTATAAAGTTCACCGGGATAGAAGGTGTGTATGATCATATCATTGTTGGATCATAAACATAAGCATGCTATATTTGGATAAAATGGTAGATTTCAAAACTTTTTAGAAATCAAAATTGCAGCGGAAGCAATATAATCAAATCAACATGCAAGCCATACATGATATGGTATAAGGAAAATAATTTACATAAACAACAAAATGGAAATTATTACCGACTCCTTTACTTCAGCTTTAACTCCTCGCTATGCTACACTATCCTCGGTAATGTATCCTCTCCTATGTAATGTATCATCTTCTCGTTATTCTATCCTCAACCAATCTGATCTACCACTTATTCTCCTTAGACAATTTGGTTAATAAGATTCTTTGGTAGGAAAGGAGAAGAAAACTTGAAGAGATTTTGCCTTCGAAGAAAGAAGCCAATGATGAGATACCTCTCGTGCAAAATTTTGGCCAACTTATGCAAGATAAGAGAGAGAGAGAGATAAAAATTAAACAACCCCTTATATTCTTTCTCTCAATTTCGGTTAAGCCTCAAAGAAAGAAGTGAAGTACATCCAATATATCACTTCCTTCCTTAATCAATCATAAAGAAGCCAATAAATGAGACTCTTCTCATTTGTTTTAAGATAGCTATATGAAAAGACCAAAAACCTAAATGATACATCTCATTTTCGGTTTTGTGTGATGAAAGAAGGAAGATGGTCTATCAAATGTACTTATTTTTTCTTTAATCCAATGAATACTAAATGGTTACATACTATCATTAAAAGACAACCATTAAACCATTTAACGATAAGATTATTACTCTATTTAATGATGATAAAGCATGTTAAAAACCATCTTAAATGTAGCAAACCATTGTTAAATGTGCAACTGCATATTTATCCCATTAAAATCGAAATTCTACCTCCTTTTATTTTAAATAACTCTTTTTAATTTAATTAATATAATTAATCAAATTAAACCAAAATTTAGCCCATTTCTAAATGTTCATATGGGCTTCTAATAAACAATTAATTAAAGTAAGCCCAACATTCAATCATAGGCTTTAAAACTTATTTGTATTTCTTATTTTGCTTGATAACCTTCATAGAAGCCAAATGGAGAATCTAATTAGATTTATATAATTCAAGCTCTAATAAGCCCAAAATTAATTTAATCTCATTAGAATTAATTCCAACTTATTAACTAAATATCATTCTACTAAAGACAATTAGTTGAACTCTTGAATTATTAAATATTATCATAATACAGGTTTCAAATAAGATATCCAATTGCAAACTCTAATATGAACAATATTATAGCCATCTTCACAATAAAAGATAAAATTACCATTTTGCCCTTATGTTGGTTTTTCCTTTTAGATCTCCCGTTTTACTCTATATGGTAATTAACACATAAGATCTCATCTTGGTGTTAAGACTCGATAGATAGCTAGTCCATCAAGCTACTAGCAACAATGGCGCTTAAGCACCAATTTCTGTAAAACATCTAGAAGTGATTATATCACTATAAACTCTTTATTTGAGTAAATATTCCCTGATGCATGTTTCAATTAATAATTCTAACATGCAGACACTGGATTGATACTTTGTAAAAATTCATTCTGATTATATAAAAATTATAATGAAACACATATTAGTTTACCACAACTCATCAAGATTGTGGTCCATAATAAACGAATGATTAAGTTGTATATTTTATGATTAAAGTAACGACTCACTTTATTCTTTAAAACATACTTGATTCTAGATTCATTTAATTGTGCCATTATCGATAGTCAACTACTATCATGATATGAAACTCATCATTCCCTTGAAATAAACTTTTTTCCTTACTCGGAGATAAATCGCAACATTACAGTCTAAACCATAAATAAGCGACCAACTTGATTATTCAACTGTAAATCAATTATTTTAAATTCTAATAATATACATGTTTCCCATGCATCACTATGTATATGCATATTACTTACAAAAGAATCTCAGTACCTTATAACTAGATATATAATGTTTATACAAATAAAACTAAACTCTTTTGTTTTATTAATAATAAATATTTTCATTACAAAAGTAATTGGAAGAAAATTAAGTTATAAGTAAATACACTTGCTTTCCAGGATACTATATTTACATAACTCCAACAATCATGCACATGAGGGATATAACGGCTCAGCTAGAGGCTTTAGAAGTGAAAATGTTTGAATCTTCTTGGTTCATTTTATTCTGAACACTCTGCCCCAACAATATGGTCCTTTTAAAATTTCTTACAACACTTATAAAGACAAATGGTCAATTAATGAGTTATTGATCATGTGTGATCAAGAAGAAGGAAGATTAGCTATGGAAGAGGGTGAAAAAGTGAACTTGATTATGCAAGGAAAGAAAAAAAAGGATCAGGGCAAAAATAACAAAAAAAGGCAAGATTCCTCCTCAGCTCGAGATAAAGAAAGCATCAAAGTGTTGCTTCTACAAAAAAAGCGGACATGTGAAGAAAGAATGCTTAAAATTTAAGAACTGGCTCGAAATAAAAGGTACTCACCTTTCATTTGTTTAGTATGAATCTACTATGGTTAGTGTTAATCATAACACATGGTGGATTGATTTTAGTTCAACAATTCATGTTTCAATTACCTTACAGGGTATCCACAACCTAAGGAAACAAGTGGGAAGTGAACACTACATCTATTCAGGGGACAAGATGAGTTCACATGTAGAAGCCATTGACACTTGTAGTTTGATGTTAAGCAATGATTTTATTTACAAATGGAAAATACCTTTTATGTACCAAATTTTTCTCAAAATTTAATCCCTATTTCAAGACTTGTATCGTTAGGTTTTACCTTTAATTTTACAAATTTTGTTTTTCAATTATCCAATAAATCCAAGTTCTTGGACATGGTGTTTTGATTGATGGTCTTTACTCTCTTAAATTACGAAATGACACTGCTTATACTTCTATGCATATTACTGCTGGGATAAAACGATGTATTGTGAATGAGGATTCCTCTATATTGTGACATCGAAGATTAGGACACATCTCCATTGAAAGACTTAAGAAGTTAGTAAATGAAGGAGTACCTAGTACTTTGGATTTTTCTGATTACGAAACTTGTATCAATTGCATTAAAAGTAAGCAAACTAACAAGTTTAACAAAGGTGTAAAGAGGAACACAAATCTATTAGAAATCATACATATGAATATCATGAATACAAATAGTCTGAAAAACTTTATCACTTTCGTAGATGATTATTCACGATATATGTATCTCTACTTACTTTGTTATAAGGACGAAGCTTGGGATGTCTTTAAAGCTTTTAAGGATGAAGTAAAAATCAATGTGGAAAACAAGTTAAGATCGTGAGATTAGATAGAGGTGGAGAGTACTATGGTAGATACACAGAGAATGGACAAACACCTGGTCCATTTGCTAGGTTTCTTAAAAAACATGAGATTGTTGCCTGATCCACTATGCCTGTTTCTCTGGACCAAATTAGTGCAGAAAAAAGAAACCGAACATTAATGGATATGATGAGAAGTATGTGGAGTAATGTTAAACTCCCTGATTTCTTGTGGACTGAAGCACTAATGACGACTGCGTATATATTAAACCAAGTTTCAACTAAGACTGTCTCAAAGGCATCTTTTAAGTTATTTAAGGGTTGGAAACCAAGTTTGCGACATATATGTGTTTGGAGATGCCTGTCTAAAGTGAGAATTTATAATACACAAGAAAAGAAGCTAGACCTGAAAACCATGAGTGGTTACTTCATTGGATATGTTGAAAAATCCAAGGGGTATAGATTATATTGTACATCTCACAGCACCAGGAACATGAAATTTAGAAATGCAAAATTTCTTGAGAATTACTTAATCAGTGTGAGTGATCGATTTCGAGATGTTATTTCAGACAAGGAACATCACGAAGTTCATCTCTCTAGCTCAAGTGATAGATTGATTGTTATTCACACCCCTCAAGCATCAATAGGTGTTAGACAACCAATTACTGAAATTCTGGAAGCAATTGATACCGATTCAATAAATCAAGTTGTTGATATGGAACAATAAGAAATTATTGATCAACAAATTGTATAACATGCTCCTGAGGAGGATATTGAAACAACATTAAGGAGATTTACTAGAGTAAAGAGATCAGGTATCTCTAGTGATTATATTGTGTATTTACAAGAATAAGACTTTAACATCGGAGCCTAAAATGATCCTGAGACATTTTCGCAAGCCATAAGTTCTAAAGAATCAAACTTATAGTACAATTTTATGAAAGATGAGATGAATTCTATGTCATGTAGTAGACTATGAGATCTCGTTGCATTACCAAATGGTGTAAAACCCATTGGGTGTAAATGGGTCTTTAAAACAAAGAAAAACTCACAAGGCAACATTAAGTGACATAATGCAAAACTTGTTACTAAAGGATTTACTCAAAAAGAAGGAATCGATTACACAGAGACATTTTCTCCTATATCAAAGAAAGATTCTCTTCGAGTAATTATGGCATTGACAGCCCATTTTGGCTTTGAGTTACATCAAATGGATATAAAAATGGCGTTCCTCAATGGTGAACTAAAGGAAGAGGTTTACATGAAACAACGAGAAGAATTCTCCTATAGTGATGGTGAGTATTTGGTTTGCAAGCTCAACAAATCGATACATGACTTAAAACAAGCATCTCGTCAATGGTATTTAAAATTTCATGAAGTCAACACTTCATTTGGTTTTAAAGAAAATATCATGGATCAGTGTATTTACCAGAAGTTTAGTAAGAGCAAGATTTGTTATCTTGTGATATATATGGAAGATATTTTACTTGCAACCAATCATAAGGGTTTACTATGTGAGGAGAAACAATTTCTCTCAAAGAATTTTGATATGAAAGATATGAGTGAAACAATTCTCTTAAAGAATTTTGATATGAAAAATATAATTGAGGCATCTTATGTCATTGTCATTAAGATCCATAGAGAAAGATCTCGAGGCATTTTGGGATTGTCTCTAAGTGACCCATATTAACAAAATTTTAGGGAGATTTTCGATGAAAGATTGTACATCGAGTATAGCACCCATAGTGAAGGGTGATAGATTCAATTTGAGTCAATGCCCAAAAAATGAGTTCGAATGGTAACATATGAAGAACATTCCATATGCTTCAGCTATTGGAAGCTTAATGTATGTTCAAGTTTGTACAAGACTAGCTATTGCATCTATGGTTGGAATGTTAGGAAGATATCAGAGTAATCCAGGCATTGATCACTTGAATGATGCAAAGAAAGTGATGAGATATCTTCAAGAAACAAATGATTACATGCTTATGTACAGACATACTGAAAATTTGGAAGTAGATGGGTACACCGGTTTAGACTTTGTTGGCTGTATTGATTTAAGAAAATCAACCTCGGGTTATATTTTCATGTAAGCTGGTGGAGCTGTATCTTAGAAAAGTGTCAAGCAGGCCTTAACTGCTAGTTCTACTATAGAAGCTAAGTTCATATCGTGTTTTGAGGCCATCTCGCAAGGTGTATGGTTGAAGAGTTTTATATCTAGGCTTAAAGTTGTGGACTCTATTTCTAAGCTATTAAAGTTATACTATGACAACTCAGCTGCGATTTTTATGGCTAAAAACGACAAAAGTAGAAGTCAAAGTAAGTGCATCGATTAAGTGGTTAGCTATAAGAGAACGTGTTTAGAAAAAGAAAGTGATCATTGAGCACATTAGCACTGAGTTGATGATGTTAGGAAAGTAAATCACGTTAATTACGTGATCT
>JANZLD010000237.1:88738202-88756920 GCA_026413575.1 Erythroxylum carthagenense
ATATACACCGTCGGAGAGTAAGTGAAGATGGGAGGGAGGAGAAGTTATACCACGCTATCGGAGACGAGGAGGAGACCGACGACCAGCGAGCGGCGAGCGGCGGCGAACGAAACGCCCGGCAGCAACGACGACGAAGAACGAAGGAGAAGAAGAACGGAGGCAGAGGATCGAAGAAGAACGGAGGAGAAGAAGGGCTGCGTCTGCGGGAAGAGGAGGAAGACTCACAGGCGCAGCCCTAAATAATAACCAAAACGACGTCGTTTTGGTTTAAACCAAAACGACATCGTTTTGAGAAAGTGAAGGGCGCGGTTTTCACCGACGCCATCACCGACGGAAAGTTACCGTCGGAAAATATTTCCACTTATTCAGCGACCGAATCGCTTTCGGTCGGAAAATAGTTTAACGCCACCCAATTTCTCCGACGGTTGCTTAATTTCGGTCGGTATTTTCAACGGTTTTGATACCGTCGGTATTTCTCATTTTCCTTGTAGTGGAAGGAGTTACAATTTTTTTTAAAAAAGGAATGAGAATGAAAAGTGAAAACTGAAATATGAATGAAATTACTAACTATATGTGTAAACGTTAAAAATGAGATTATAAAAGTTAATATTTATACAAGTGTTTGATATCAAATATTAAGAATGGTAATAATAATTTTTTTACTTTTATTTGATTATTACATGATTGATTTTGTAAATAATTAATTAAAATAATTTATACACCATTAATTAATAACAATTTTGTATTTAACAAATGAATAATTAAATTATTTTTAATGATTCAATAAACTATTAAATTTTAAATAATTGTGTACAATTTTTCTTATAAGAATGAAATTACAAAAACCATAATGAATGAACAGAGAGTTTCAATTGTGATGAAACAGAAAGAAAAATAGGAAAAAGAGTTGGATTTACCCAAGCTTATTTGTTATTTTAAATATCTGATTCTAAGTTATACTTATACCACATCTTACCTTGAAAGAATTATTTAAAATTTATTTAAGATATGTCAATCCTTGTCTTATCTACTGCTAAAAACCAAACATATCTATTCTCAGTATCAAATCGTACCTTAAAGGTGCAAGTTAATGAGCTAGAATATTGGTGTTACTATAGGAAATAATTGGCGTGAACGATAAGAAGATTTGCAAAACAGAAAACCATGGGTTAGATAAGCTCCTTCCGAGACATAAATCATAATCTATTTGGAGCATAAATCACGATAATAACTAGTGCTCGTTGAATTCTTACAAGTCTTGGCACTTACATCAACTCGCAACAAATTGTAATTGGATAATTATGTCTCAATAGTCAATACAACGTGTAGTGACTAATTCACGTTATAAGTCTGCTTCCCGTTGCAATACAAGTTGTTCTCAAATTCTTCACCAACTTATGTTTATTCAACTTCTCTTAAAAGTTGTTAAACTTCGCTTAGAATAGATGTATTTATTCGCCAAGTCTAGGTACTCAGTACGTATTGGATTGGAAATTTTACAATTGCTGTTGCCTGAAATTCATCGTGAGGTGGCTAGCTGTCCCTAAGAGGTTAGCCATCTACCCTCTCACCAAACCTTTTTATAGAAGAGGGTTTCGTTGGCTAGCTGCCATTTATTCGAACAACTCCAAATTAAAATTTATTCGAACATACTCTTGGTTTATTTTCAAATCAATCTACAGGACTTATAAAGTCTTAATCATCTTCATGATTGAGATGCGTTGATTAAGTGACAATTTCTGTCTTTCAATATTTGAATTCTTCACTTGCCATTTGATTTTTTTCATACAACGTAAATCACTTTTATATTTTATTATTGAAACAAAGGGCATGGATCTCTTTCATGTACTTTCTACAAATGCTCATCATAAACTTCACTCTTCGTACAATTTATGTTTAATATTTTCTATAGATGGGTGTCTTAGTTTAGTATGCTAAATTACACAATATGCACAATTAGATGCAAATGCACACCGTCTCTCATTCTTCAATTCGCTTACTTTATTGTTATTTGTAGGAAATTAAGTGTTTATTATAAGAATTCAATGTATAAAAACTACAACAACTATAATAACAATGTTTTAATAAGGATTTCATTGAGATGTCATATTTAAAAAGGTCTAAAACATATACAGTCTTATCCTTATTTATTAAGAAATTGTTTTTTATAGGCTTATAGGAAATTTTTTAAAGAAATGATTTAAAAAATAATAGCAAATACATTAAAAAATAATCGCATAAATAAAAAATAAAAAATCAAAATCAAAATCAAAATAAAGATAAAAATAAGGAAATAAATAAACAGACAAGAAAGAAAACAAATAAGTAAATAAAACAAACAGATAATTGCAAAAGAAATGAAAATACAAAGTAAATAAATAAAATAACTAAGGGAAAAAGTGTTATAAACAAAAGTATTAAGGCTAATTAAAATACAAAAAAATAGAAGGAAAAGATTGGACAAGCCTATAAAAAAAGAAAGATCTCCTTAGTAAGCTTTAATAGGGTCATATCATACGTAACTGTCTCCTTCTAATTCTTCTTGGTTCTTCCTTTACTTTTGCTACGGTCCCTAAATACCAATTTTTCACATGCTCTTACTAAGATGTCAGGATGTCTCCTCTTAATATATCTGAATTATCTAAATCTTGTCTCCCTTAATTTACCATCAGTATTAGCAATTCTTATTTTGTCTCTTACCACTACATTCTGACACTATCTTTTCTTATAAGGTTGCACATCTAGCGAAGCATCTTTATCTTTGTCATTCTTAATTTATGACTATACACATGTTTGATGGGTCAACACTCTGCTTACTAAAGCATGACTGACCTAATTGTTAAACGATAGAATTTTCTTTTTAGCTTTAGTGATATTTTCTTATCACATAAAGGTTCAAGACGTCCCTCCATTTAAGTCACCTTTATTTGATACAGTAAACTATGTTTTCTATTTGTCACTGCTTTATATGATAGATCCAAGGTACTTAAAACAATATTTTTATGATATATGTTAAGATATATGGTATGATATCTTACTAGTTAATTTTGGACATTATTTGATAATTGGACTTAGTTGTATTTGTGTGGGACTTTTTAAAGCTAAGGTTGATTTGATTTATAATCCTAATCAAGATGGGATTTAATGTATATCCTATTTTGGGTTAATGGCTATCTAATGAATCATATTTTTGGAATTTGAATTAATTTTGGCAGTTGTAATGCCGCTGGGATTCACGTGTGTATTGGACTGAATATTGTTGTTTTTTGGAAAGGAGTTTTGTATGACTTGGTAGTTGGGAATTCTAGGGAAAATCTGGATATGTTTTCTGAGCTGATTGTGTGAAGATAGAACTCTATCAACTTCAAACTTCTCTAAAGGATCACGTTACCTGAGCTAAATGTTTTTGGTGCTGCATTTTTTCTTTTATGTGTTGTCATTGATCGGGTGCTCTGGTAGTTGAGATTTCTCTTAGTTTTTACGTAACTTGGCTGGGTGATTTGTGATTATATAATGAGTTTTTTGGTGTGTGTAATGATTTTCTGTCACTGCATGTTCTTTCATTCTTGAAAGAATTTGAGGGCTGTCTTGGTTATTGATTGGGAATCTAGATAGTTGGTTGTTTTTGGTTTTATGTGTTCCTTTAGTGGCTGTTTTTATTATCGATGAAGTGGTAATTTTAGGACAATAATTGAGGGTTGTCTTGGTGGTTGAGTGTGTGTAATTCGGTAGCTGGTTTCTTTAGTGGTTTGCGTGATTCTTGTGGGGCTATTGATAAATGGAGTGTTGATTGTGTGGTTATCTTTTATGATTTGTGGTGTATGAAAACTCCATATGTTTTCGTGATTTTAGTAGCAGATATTCTTGATCGTTTGAGTGATTTTTGATGAGTTGATTGGAAGTTGATCGTGTGTCTTTTTTGTGGCTGTCAATAGTGGTGATGGTGTGCGTAAAATTCCAACAGGCATTGTGGATTTTGTAGCTCCATTGTTTGCAACGTTTCAGTGAAGAAATGTTTATTTTGTTAGTGATTTTTTCATATTAGGAAGTTGTGTTTTTTGTCTATTGTGGGGGAATTTTTAGGATGTCAACGATAGTGATTTTTGTGTGAAAAAGTTTTAACAATCTTGATGATTTTGCAAATTTATAATTTGTAAAGTTTTCGGTGGAAAGACGTTTATTTTGTTGGTGACTTTTCAGCTGTTATACGTGGGATGTTTTAGTGATGATATTGAAGCTTCACAGCAAATTCTTTTGATGGACAACTTCTCATTTTTTCGTTGATGAAACTACATTGTTAGGAAAGTTGTTTTCTTTCTCAATTGTCTTTGTTTACGTTCATTGTTATTTCAATCACTTGAGTTATTTTATTTCATTTTTTATTATCAAATATTATTAAGAAAATCATCTGATAAGGTTAGTACGAAGCGGTCATACTATTGGATGTAATTTTCTTTCACGAGTAGTAAGGATATAAGATAATGTCAATGGTTGGGTGAGTTGACTCTGTAATATCTTGAATAAAACTATTGTTATATCACAAGTGAAAGTAATTAAGCTGGGTGAGGGTCCCGCAAATATAGGCAAGGTGTATCGAAATGTGTTATCAAATCTCGAGTGTTGGTTTGTTTATTTTGCATTTAATTTTTCTATTTTTGTTTGTACTAAAAATAACCGCGGCTGAACCATATCCTTTAGGATTTTCAATATAACTTCTGTGTCAATCTTGATCTCCACATCAGATGCAACCCTGCTACTCAATAAGTTACACTTTATGTACTCGGCCTTAACCTTGCTCAAGTTAAAGCCTTTTAACTTTAACATATCCCTCCAAAGTTCTAGCTTGACATTAACATCTTTTGTTTCATCTACTACAAGAATGTTATCAGCAAACAACATATACCAAAGTACATCACCTTAGATATTCTTGATAAGCTGATCCATAATTACTGCAAACAAGAAGGGGCTCAACGAGAATCCTTATTGTAACTTGATATTAATAAAAAAAATGCTTTATATCCCTTCCTTTCTTCCTTACTATAGTCTTAATACCTTCATAAATATCTCTAGTAACTTGTATATAGGCGACAAGAACTCCCTTGGCTTCTATACATCTCCTAATAACTTTCTTAAGTTTCTTCTCATAAGTCTTCTCTAAATCAATACAAACTATATGCAAGTCCCTCTTTTTGTCCATATAGCATTCCATTAATCATTTCAAGAGATGTGTAGCCTTTGTCGTGAATCTCTTAATATGAAACCAAATTGGTTCTTCGAGATTGGTGTGTCCTTTTTTACTCTTTTCTCAATCACCTTTTTCTATAACTTTATAGCAAAGATGAACAGATTGATATCTCTATAATTGTTACAATTTTAGATGTTCCCCCTTATTCTTGTAGAGAGCAATTATGCAAAATATAACTATTTATGTTTATACACCTGTGTTATTATTAAGGTTAAAATCGATGCCATCGAGTTTCTAAAAGGTATCTTATTCTATAAAACTGATGCCATCAAGTCTCTACAGCCTAGCTTATTCTTTGGGTAGCAACACTTAAAGTCGGTATTTTGACTCATATTCAACATAATTAGGTTTGAATTATCCAAAATCTTTTTGAACTTGAATTGAAATATAGAAACAGTACAAAAATTCAGAAAAAGCCTAAAACTATAAAAAATTTATTGTTAGCTCGAACTTTTTAAATTTATCACTTCTAGTGGAAAGCTCATGCAAAATATAAAAGTTATGAAAAATGTTAAACCTCAAATTATGTATTATGACAAAAATTTGTTTGTTGATAAGAGGTTGAACTTGCATATCAAACTTTTAGAATTATTCTAAATCTTAATGTTTTAAAAATTGAATCAGATACTAAACTGATAAGATAAGAAGTTTAAAGTTTGAAGGTTCAATCGATACTAGATTGTCACAAAATCGACATACAATAAAGATTCAATAAAATTAAAGAATCTAAAATATGCTTGAAAAAAGAAATTATCATCGTCTCTTGAAAAAGTT
Source organism: Erythroxylum carthagenense (assembly GCA_026413575.1). Lineage (NCBI taxonomy): Eukaryota > Viridiplantae > Streptophyta > Magnoliopsida > Malpighiales > Erythroxylaceae > Erythroxylum > Erythroxylum carthagenense. Next base: position 88,744,222 of record JANZLD010000237.1, read on the forward strand.
AAAATTTAATTGAAAAATATTATTAAATAAAAACTAACTAGATTACTCATGAAAAAATTAAAATTTAATTGAAAAAATTATTAAATAAAAACTAACTAGTTTATTCATGTTTACAAAAATTTGTTATTTTATGAAAATTAACTGTTTAATTAATAATTTAATTAATTTTTAATAAAAAATATTAAAGTCAACAAAATCGAAAAATTAGATCAACCATACCCATTCAATTTCTTAATCATTGCGAAATCTAATCGATCTTTTTCCATACGTAGGTGTTAGGCTGTTGGGTAGTGTATAAACTAGACTCCATGACAATCATGTCTTCCATTACTGGTTCAAGTTCAACTATTCCGTCAAACTTTTATACAGTATCACCTTCTTCCCTCACTATTAAGACGTGGAAGCCACAGTTTTTGCACTAGTTACTTTTCTTAATGCCATTTTGCTATTAAGAAAATTGATACAAAGCGTCTATGTTAAGTCATATCCGCTTGCATTGCAATGGTTTATCTAACACTTTGTTTGTGTTGCATAAACAAGACATGAGATGCAACGTCATACATTTTCATTCAAAGTGTTTAGTTGTGTTTTAGGTAATTGGTCCAGGAATTCTTAGGAACTGTTTATTTTTACGTCTTTAATCACGATTGTTCATTCCATCACGCAAAATACTTCCATTTTTTCAAACTGACAATATGTTTTTATCTATCTTCTTTTTCCCAGGTTAGTTAAGAATTGTGCAAATAGCAAAATGTCATTACTTTTAGTATGAAATGTTATGTTTCAGTTCAGTCTGGGGTTCAAAAATATTTCTCTTACGTACAAGTTATTAATCTTTGTTGTTCATTATTTAATCATTCACATAAATGAGAGGCCCAAAGAGAAATCCAAGTCCAGGACAAAGGAAAGGAAAAGATCCAATCAGACTTCAACCCCTTCCTCTTGTAGCATGTTATGTTCTTGAATCATAACTGCTCATTTCCACCCCTCACCATTTTAATTTTAAATGAGGATGATGAAAAACTGCTCGTCTCAATTTAAAATTCAAAATTTTTAAATAAAGTAAAAATATATTTAGTCGAGGTCAAATTTAAGGGGGTGCTTGTTTAGGAGTAATGGAAAAAAAACGTATGGGTATAAAATGAAAACTCATATTTGGTATCAACAGAGGTAACATTTTCATTTCTCTATTTTCAGCAATATTTTAAGAATATGATTCACTGTTGACTATGCTCGATTCTCATTCTTTACTATATTCATTCCTATTCACATTCTTATTATTTTCTATGAACCAAAAGCTTTATAAAATTTTAGGTTTATTTAAACATAAATTTTAACCTTGAGTATAATCAAGCTCAATTTAATTTAGCAATGCCTACGAAATTAGCATAACTTATTGTCAAACTTAAACGTACTTCTTGATTTATTATCAAATCAATCAATTAATCTACAGGGCTTCTAGAAGTTTAAATTGAAGACTTTGATTAAGAGACAATCTGTGTTTTTTTCAACTTCTGTAATCTTCAGTTGACATTTGATTTTTATTAGTGATATAGAAAAGGAGTGGCCATGAAAATGTGGACCCACTAATAAATACAGAATCTAAAGGCATAGTAATCTTACTACTTCTGTTACTGTGCATTTCAGTTTCGGGAAATGTATGGACCAGAAAAAAGCCCCGTTCCATTTCACATTCCTTAAAACTGCCTTACCCGGATGTACGTACTTACCACTTCTTAACTCTCAAGTGCTATGGGCACTTTATATTACACTTCTGCCACTATCTCCCATTTCTTGTCCAACATTACCTCAAATATAAATCACTTTTAAGTTATTGCTAACTTTTCTAAAATTAGTTTCTTTTAATTTTACTTAAAGTGAGGATAAGTTAGCTTTTCATATTGTAATTTGAGAATTTGCAATATCTTTTTAAATTTTAATAACTCCATATACCCATGTGAAAGGAAGTCAAAGTAAATGCAGGCCGCAAATGTTTGACTAAACTGACGCTGCGTAGCTGTGACGTGAAGCGTTTGGTCAAAACCAGGGAGGGGAGGCCAATTTTGAAAATAAGTGCAGATATGGGGTCAATACTTAGGCGAAGTCATCAACCGATGACATAATGTTGTGAATCTCAAACCAAACGACTCTCTTATTCCGAGCATCTTTCGTTGTTTGTTTCTCGTCCAGGTTCTTTGGACCATCGCCGTAGAATTCTAGCTCATTCCCCAGATGGGTTTACTCGATTACGCCCAATCAGTACAGTGGGAGCATGAATCTTACCCTGCTTATGGTGATTACTTTGTTCTTCCTTTCTTCGCGCTCTTCTTTCCCTCTGCTCGCTTCTTTCTCGATAGATTCGTATTCGAGGTACTCTTTTTCTTTTCCTATTCTCTCCATTACTTCACGTCTATTTCCTCCTTTTTTATGGTCTACTACCTTATCTGTACATTTCTTTCCATCCCAACTACGATGTGGGTCCTTTACGATCTGACTAATTTTGCTTTTATGAATTTACCTGCATGGGATCGAATGATGTTTTTTTCTTTTTAATTTGATTATTTATATTTGTATTTTATGCTGTTATTTTATTTGTAAGACTCTGGAGTGAAATGATAGTTTGGTTCTCTTCCCCAGAGTTCAGATAGATTTATGGTTGCATATCACGATAAAGATGACTTTCTGAAGTTTGTCAATGTTCATTGCCGTACACTTTGGTACTTGGAGCTTATCTTTGATATGTCCCAACTACATACTAACTTAATGCATGAAAATGATCATACATGGTCTCTTTGTGAACTTTGATTTTTGACGTGGAAGAATGGGTGTTTGATTGTTCCGACAGTCTAGGTGCATACCCTGTATTTTGGGTATTGCTTGAAAGTTGAAAGGAAGATACATTTCTTTTCATGTTCTTTTAATGGACGAGGAATTGAATTTACAGAAGTGGCAGAGGGTTATAGTCCATGTTCACTGGCTTCTGTACATGAATGAGGCTATTTCTTACCGCTGAAGCTGGACTTCTTCTTTCTTCTTTCTTCCTTCTTTCTATTTTTTATTTTTTGGTATTTTCATTTTTTAGTTTTGAGTTTCTATATGCCTTTTTTCTTTTGTTTTTATTTTCATGTCTTATTGTTCACTAGAGATTTTTGTTAGGTCAGTCTGAAGTGAATGTGCATGTTACAGAAAGTGGCAAAAAGGTTGATCTTTGGAAAGGCGAATCGATCATTGGATTTTCAGGCAGATGAGAGAAGAAAAAAGATAAGGAAATTCAAGGAGTCAGCTTGGAAATGCATCTATTTTCTTTCTGGCGAGATCCTGGCTCTCTGTGTTACTTATCATGAGCCTTGGTTTAGTAACACACGAAATTTTTGGGTGGGGCCTGGAAATCAGGTCTGGCCTGACCTAAAAATGAAGTAAGATTTCTATGTTCAGTTTTCCGGTTATGGATGGTTGTTCAGTCTTTCATTTATTTGGTTAATTGCTTCTTTACTATTTTTATTTCCGTCAATGTGATGATTATAGCCCTATGAATTTAAGAAAGTGACTATCTGATGGATCACAGGTTGAAATTGAAAGGATTGTACATGTATGCTGCTGGATTCTACACATACTCCATATTTGCTCTTATTTTCTGGGAAACCAGGCGTTCAGACTTTGGGGTGTCCATGGGTCATCATGTTGCAACTGTCATTCTTATCATTTTGTCCTACATATTCAGGTGTGTGGTGGTTGAATTACTTTTGTAGCTCGTAAAGTTCAATTAACAAAATTGCCAGAAGAAGGTCTGCTCCTTTTCCTGCAGCAAAAAAAAGGGAAAGTGAGTATGTTTAGAACATAGAACACAGACATAAATATAATGGTGACCTGAATATGTAGGGAAGTGAGTGAGTAATAAGAGTATTAAATCATAGAGTTTCAGTATAAAATTTATGTTTCACGAGATTTTATTTTTCCTTCAGGTTTGGTCGGATTGGCTCAGTTGTTTTGTCTCTTCATGATGCAAGTGATATACTTTTAGAGGTTGGAAAGATGTCCAAATACAGTGGGGCTGAAGGACTTGCAAGTTTTGCATTTATTCTTTTTGTCTTGTCTTGGATCTTATTGCGCCTCATCTACTATCCATTCTGGATCCTTTGGAGTACAAGGTTTGTGTCATTTATTAGCCACTGAACTGCTTGGATCCTAAGGCAACATATTACTTGGGTATTGGTGTTAAAAATTTTCTCATTTATAAATTATTCTAAAATAGGGCAGTTTATAGTGATGAAATTATTATGGGAGGGGCACCTTAGAAGTCAGATTACTGGTTGTTAGCCTCAATTGTTATCCATTTAGTAGATAGCTAAGCATATTCCTTCATATCTAACTCGTGAATAACTGCCAAGAAAACCTGTCTTATGATTCTAGGAAAGGTGCTTCATGTATTTCCTCTGCTGTCATCTCAAGAATTAGTCATGTTACAAACATTATGGTTTTATTATGGGAGATATACTTGTATCTTCTCTGGAGATAATTGTATATTTATACTATCAGAATTGATTTTTTTTTTAATTTAAACGTTCTCCTGCGTTTGTTTGTTCACTTGCTTGTTAATGTATAAGATCTGTTTTATAATTCACAAAAATCATTCGCTTATTTTTTGTCTTTGGTGGCAGCTATGAAGTCGTCCTGACTTTGGACAAGGACAAACACCCAGTGGATGGTCCAATTTATTATTACACATTTAATACACTTCTATATTGCTTACTTGTTCTTCATATTTATTGGTGGATCCTGATTTATCGGATGCTTGTAAAGCAAATCCAAGCAAGGGGTCAACTTAGTGATGATGTTCGATCTGGTATGTGAAAATTGTAGATTACATAATTTTGTAATGTGATGAACTTTTAGTGATTGATTAGAGCAGGAAAATGATCTAAAACATTCAATCCTTTGTGCGGAAAACACACGTCAAGAATTAGAACCCAGTGCTTGCTTTAAGTCCACAACATCTAGTTAACTGATAATGTATGCAATGATGATCAATCATTTTAGACAGAGAGGCATATTGATAGTCTTCTTTTCGTAAATATCATTCTTTATATGCCAATTTTTAACCCCTTTTCTGCCTATTGACACCGTGCAGATTCTGAAGGTGAAGATGAACACGAAGATTGACCAGAACAAGTACAGTACACATCGGTTACTCAAAGGTGATCTCAAATTCCTGAACCATTTTGAATCCTCCCCTGCAACAGTAGAAACTGCATTAACTATTTGGTCCAAAGGATGATTGGGTTTTGTTAGTTATACTAAATTTAGGGAAATGATTTATCTGCCACTGATTGCAGATGGGGAACTAGCCATGGCCTCAAACATCTAAGATATTTAACTAAAAAAGCTGGTCTGATCAAATGATTGTGTTGCAATTGAATGTATTTTATGCAGATTTCGGATCAGAATCAGATGCTGAAGAGGACGATTAGTAATAACAGATTCATTCAATGATTGTTTTGCCAGAATGGGTTTTGACTGGTACACTACTTTTATGGGAACTTACATTCATGTAAAGATTGTGTCGCCATATTTGAAGACGTGAGCCCGCCACCAATTTTGAAGGTGTGCTTCTCTTTTAGCCCATAGGAAACTGTTTTTAGTCAGATTATCAAACCATTCTTAACCTTGTATATTGAATTGTTGATGGATATTAAGTTCGAATTTGTTATGGTTATGGTGTCTAATGATGGCTCTCTTTATGTCGTAGTCTTAACTCTTAACAGTTTTTTATGACCCATTAAAAACTCTTAAATTTAAACCTATAGATTAGCTCACTGTCCCTACATTGAATTGGGCTTATTCTGCCACTGAACCACTATTAATTTCAGCAACTTTTATATCGAAAACCCATTGGTAAAGAAAGTAGCTGTAGTCGAAATTGCTCTTGGGAATATCTTTCAGGTCAAAGAAACTTGTGACAATAAAAGGATTGGCCTTGGATCCACTTCCAAATGCATAAGAAAAGCTGAAAAGGAAAAAAGAGATGCAACCAACCATAGTGTCAATGGCATTGGCAAGCATAATATTCAGGGTGTTTTTGGCTCCGAATGAACCAGTACATAGCATGACAAAGCCAAGCTGTATGATGAAAGACCAAGTAAGCTGAAAATAGAAGGTAAGTGGTGCTGATAGAGAATGTCACACTATCTTCCTGTGAAACTGTCATGAATTTACTAAGAGGATAAACAGGATGGTTCTTAATATTTTATTTACAGGCTTGGGCCTTCGTATAGAATAAAAATAAATAAAATATAGATCTTTTTTATTATTTTTTAGGGAGTTAAAAGTAAATCTTATTTTGTTTCATTTTATTTTTTATAAGGATAAAAATATATCATATTTTATCATTTATAAGGATGAGTCTTGGACAAGTTCCCACCCTTTCCTTTCTCAAAGCCGGCTCCTATTGATATATATTTTAAATTAAAATTTAATAGTCTAATTTTGTATTGTCAAGTGACATATAAATGATAGTGTGCATTCTTTAATTGATTAGATAATATAAATATTTGATCTTATATTTAATAAATAAAAATACAAAATCGTTTAATTTTTTATATACTTATGATTTATTTTGATCGTTTAAAAATGTTAAAATTGAAGTTAAACGCCATAAAAAATTACAATTTATTTTATATTTTGATGAAAACAATAAAATTTATTTATTTTTTTAAATAGCAGTTTATAAAAAATGTTATGAATTACCTTTAATCAAAGGTTCACGTGCAGTGATCAATAGAGATAAAAGTTAAAACTAATATATATTATAAAGTTCTTCAACACATATCAACTTCAGAGGAATGAAGAGAACGAAGTACACCAAATTTGTTCTACTAGTAGTGTAACTTCTTTACAAAAGCTCCAAGAAATTGTTATGAGATGCGAAAGCCAAATATTTAAATTGAAAATAAATTTTCACATGAAGGAGAGTATTGTACTCTTTTTCATTTATTATCTTATTAGAGTTTTACACAATAAAGTCTTGACAAGGCCTTAAAAAGGGATAATTAATTCTAAAGTGCTCAATTTTTAAAAATTAAAAATTTTCAACTTTTAAAATCTTAACAGTTCAATTCCGAAGTTTACTTTTGTTATAATTTACTAATTTGACTAATAGAATTTTCGTTATTTATGAAATGTAGGTGCCCACTTGAAAAAATTCTCTCAATTTCAGTTTAATTATGATTAATATTTTTTAAATGCACATCTATATGTCATGAATAACAAAGATTATGTTGGGCAAATCAGTGAATTGCTAACAAAGCTAATATTATTAATTAGATTTTTAATGAGACATATTTTATGAATATGACATTTAAAGTTAAGTTAGAGAATGAATGTCTTAATTGAGTGAATTATCTATTATAAAAAATTATTACATAAAGTGAATAATTACCAATTAAAAAATACTTAACATGAAACAAAATTGTATAAAATTAATATTTAATTAATAAAATCACTTAATACTCATGATCATACTGTAGATTATGATTATCACTTCCTAACAAGGCTATAAAAAAGTATGTAATAGTTTTTTTATATACACATATATAAAAATTAAGAGAAACAATTCTCCTCAAGATTTGTCTTATTCTCTTATTTTATTTTATAATTACTTTTTTCATTTATTCAATATTATTTTTTCTTGTCCTTATTTTCCTCCACTTTTACAACAAGCATTGTTTAATTTCCTAACTGAGTCAACTCGTCATCTAGAGCTTATACATGTTTAGCATTATGAAACATGATCATTTCAAGCAATTACAATTTCAACATGTCTCCTCACTCATCATCCTATACATGTTTAGCATTATGTATATCAATTAAACATTCATCAATAATATTAATATAATTATCATGTCATTTGACTCTCTTGTACCCATTCAACTAAAATCTCCAACATCCAATTGTAGGTACCAATAAAAACAATAAAAATAATACTCAATTCTATAACTAAAATATCATTAATATATCAATCTAGACTTAACTTACAACACATCCAATACATTGAAATTTTGGACCTGATAGTTCATTATCGCATTATAATCACTTATTATTAGATGCGATGTAGTCTCCATAAATATAGTATTTGCTCATAAAACTGCGCCTTTGACATCATGCATTGTTTTAGCACTCGTACATTGCAAATTATGTTTGTCCCTTTTCAAGTATTATCTAGCATTAATGCCTTTTTTTTAATAGAAATGAGGGTTCGATGGTTTGAATATGTTAAAAGAAGATATCCTGATGTTCCAATAAAAAGATGCGAGAAAATAATAAGTACTATTTTTTCCTAGTTATTTACCCAGAGCAGTATCTTAGTTAATCTAATAATTGTCTTGTAATATTTGGTTTGATTTTTTCCTGATTTGTATATTTAATATTTACCATGTTCTATATGTACTATGCTATGTATTAAATTATATATATTTTGTAATTATTTTATGTAGAAGTATTTATTTATATTTTGTATGATCATTATTTTGTGTTATATGTGAAACTATTGAAAAAAATTTCTTTACCTAATAGGAGGTAAGGTTGCGTATTATTAGACATTTCTATATTTCAAATTTTTGCAGAATTTTTATAGAGTATTGTTGTCTGTACTTATTACATAAATTGATTTCATTATATCTTTTTGTTCATCTAATATGTGAATCCTTATAAATTATTCTCAGTTACCTATAGCAATTGAGAAAGAGGTTAAAGTCACAGATTATATGAAAATCATAATATAATGGACCTTATCAAATTGTTAACTTGAATCAGTAGGAAAAGTACATAACATATAATACATAATACAACTTTTTAAACCCCCCGAAATATTCACAATAGATATTTCCAAACAATATTTGTTATTTGCATTATAATTTTCAATGAAAATTATAATATGTCACCAATTATAACTTTCTTTTGATTACATATTATAATTATATATATGCTTTATTAATCATACACCTTTTAAGCATTTACTAATATGTTAGATTAGACTCTTTCTTAAATAATCTCTTTTTGAGAATAGACAATACCAATTTTCCTTATCAAATTATATATATATATATAGGAATACAGGATATTTTCTTTATAACTTAAAAAGACTTTATAGATAAGAATATAAGAAAGATTGGCTTGAAATTAATTTAGACGGGATAAATTTCTTTTTCTGAAAAATTAAATACACGATTAATTAAGAAAAAGAAGAGAAAGAGAAGTAAATTTATGCAAATGGAACGGTAATGCCGTCCGATATCCAAGTCACTTGCAAGCTGGCTGACCTACTGTTTACATTCCATAATCTTCCCTTTCTAATATGATATCCCATTGATGCGCGCTTTCCTATATTGTATGTGTATATATATATAGAGTCTCACCTATTATTTCTCCTACATCACGAAACCATGTCGTGCTTGATCTCATATTTTCTTTTCATTCTAGCCATTGCATCGGTCTCCGTTTCTTGTGCTTGTAGTTTCGACAAGCATGCAGAAGTACCTGAAGAAGGGTTCAGCGTAGAAATATTCCATCGAGATTCCCCAAAGTCTCCATTGTATAACCCCAAAGAAACTCCCTATCAACGCTTGGCTAGGGCATTTCGTCAATCCGACGAACGTGTCAATTATCATTTTTCCGGGAATTCTGTCTCTTCAAATGGTCCCACATCAGGAATGATCTTTGCTTCAGGAGCCTACCTAATGCGGATTTCAGTTGGCACTCCGCCTTTCCAAATATTAGCCTTTGCTGATACCGGTAGTGATCTTATATGGACACAGTGCCTGCCTTGCGTTGTATGCTCCCCGGAAGCAAATCCCTTGTTTGATCCAACAAAGTCCACAACTTATACATACCTCCCTTGTCAAAACAATGCATGTCCTTTATTGCCAGCGTATGCATGTTCAGCTAAAAATGTGTGTCTATACGGATATAGCTATCAAGATCAGTCCTATACTGTTGGAAATATGGGTACTGATACTCTAACTTTAGCTTCCACAACTGGTCGTCCAGTTTCATTCCCTGCAGGAATATTTGGGTGTGGAAGGAATAACACAGGAGTGTGGTATAGTAACCTGGTCTCAGGTTTTGTTGGGCTTGGAGGTGGACCACTGTCTCTGGTTCGGCAGATGGAAGTTTCCATTGCTGGCAAGTTCTCGCATTGCTTGTTGCCATTGCTAAATAAGGAATCAGGCACGCTGAACTTTGGCAGGGATGCTACAGTATCAGGACCAGGAGTCTTTACCACACCAATAATACCTGGTGATAAACCAACCTTCTACTATCTCAACCTACTTGCGATTAGTGTGGATAATACTAAAATAAACTATCCACCTTCAAATAGGGCTGGATTATCCCCAGAAGCCAACATCTTCATTGACTCTGGCACCACTTATACATTAGTCCCTCAAGACACCTTCACGAAATTGAGTTTAGAAATTGACAAAGTGACTAATGGCCAGCGAACCCGTGACCCTAATGGATATCTTCCACTGTGCTACAATGCTAGGACCTTGATCAATTTGCCTAAAATCACTGCACATTTCAAGGGTGGTGCAGATGTGCAGCTGAATCTCGCTACGACCTTCATTCAGGTCGCAGATGGTGTGATATGCCTTACTTTCAAACCTAGTAATCCTCTATACGGTGGAATTTTCGGTAATCTCGCACAGGCTAACTTGCTAGTTGGCTTTAATCTCGTCGAAGGGACCGTGTCCTTCAAGCAAACCGACTGCTCTAAGATCTAAGCTTTGTAGTTATTGTTATTTTTTAAATATTCTTTTACTTCGTATATGTCTTTTCCACATTTGCTCATTTTATGTATTAATTTAATAAAGACGTATTATGTATTGAAATGTAAGGAAATAAAATTTATTGAAATGTATTATTCACAAAATATTTGAAGATTGTATAATAAATTATCATAGAGATTTCATTTTAGAGAAAAAATTAATTATTTTAATTGATATTATTTAATTGAATCCTTAAATTTATGTTAGATATTAGCCCTCTATTATAATAATTAATATTTTAACCATATATTTCAAAATGGAGACATTCAAAGTACTCAATTTTAATTCATTACAATGAGGGCCCGAGCTTCCTGCTTAAAGGGCTCTTAAAAGGACATGTACTGTTTATAACAGTTTTGTTCAGTTGATGAGAATTAAATAGGATGAAGTTGTATATTTGGGATGTATATCAGTAGGACTCTTGGAAGATTGTCTGTCTCTGTTCCCAAGATGCAATGCTCCACGAACGTACGATCAAAATAGATAAAGAAGAAATACAACTGCTTTTTTTTTTTTAATGATTAAACGGAGAAAAACAAGACAAATTACACGATTAATATGGAGATGCTAATTTCAGCCATATCCTCTAAAATGATCGAGAGGTATCCTATAGGTACATTAACAAAAGTGGTAACTTTAGTCCAAAATTTACAGCAAAGTTAGCAAATCAATCAGCACATCCATTTTCTTCTCTGTAAGTATGTCGAAGTAAAACTACCTATTTGCGAGTGAATAACTCGTAATGTCCATGACTATAGGATTGAGCAACGTTGTTCGTTTAGGAGAGTTATACAGGATGTTCATTATCACTAAGGAATCCAATTCTAATTCCACTTTACAATATCCAAGATTCTAAGCCAGGTTCAAATCGGAAAAAAACTTCCTAGAGTTCAATAGAGACAGAGGAACACCAGCCAAGGTTCTGCACAAAGCCTCCAAGCTAAGCACCTAAGCTATCACGACCAAAGAGGATGAGTTTTTGCACACCCCATCTTTATTCAATCTTACTCAACCATGGGTGGGTTTACACCAGCCAATAAGTTGCTCACATCGAGGTCTATAGCTAAGATATGCTCTGTCTTGCCAGGTCAAAGCTTTGTGAATTCGATGAACATATTCTAAAACAAAATAAGCAGGAGAAACCGGCTAAGAGAACTGGGCATCAAAGAGGGTCATATTCCTCATGGACTATAGAAACCAACAAGCGGTACCAAAGATAAGTGACCAATCAAGGCCAAAAACCTTCTGATGCTTTTGAAGATTCAGATCGAGCCAATCATGAGAGTTTAGAGTTAAAAAAATCAAGAGAGACAGCTTGCAGAGGGAATGTAAGCCACAAACTAGGTGCTATGGGGCAATCACGCACAACATGTAATGAAGACTCTTCTATTCGGCAATGATAGCACTCAACATTAGTAGTTAGATGTTTGCAAAAACGTCGTTGATTATAGAGCAAACGATCTTGCGCGAGGAGCCAAAAAAATGAGTGAATTCATTGAGGGTCGTTCCAATGCCATACTGTCTTCCAAAAGCCACTAGAATAATAGTTAGTGTGCTCCATAATCATAGAATACGACTGTACAACAGTGAACTGATCAGTGCTCAATATTCCCATATCAGTTTATCGAGGCTTAGGTAAGACTTGGGAGGAAAAATGCCCGCAATGTACATGCAAATAGAAGAAGGAGCAGAGATTGGAACTCGTCCCAAAGCCAGTTACCTGTATTATCCACTTAGTGTTGAACTTGCAGATCAAGGGCTGATTGAGGAATAGAAGAATTTGCATGGGATATTAGAGGGCTCAAATCCTCACCCCAAGGATCCAGCCAAAAACAAGTTGTAGAACCATCATCAGTGACGGAGCCAGATATTTGATATA
>JANZLD010000237.1:88858663-88878354 GCA_026413575.1 Erythroxylum carthagenense
AAATATCAAAGAGACAGAACATAAATCGGACTAAATTTGCTTAATCTGCTAACCCCTAATTTGGGGTGTTACAGTGTCCTTGCTCATTTAGCACACAAGAACCTATATTCAAGTCAGGTTATTGAATTCCAATTTACAAATATCTCCATTGGTCTAGGAATCATTTGGATAGTTATATTCGTATGTACACACGTCAGTAGCTGAACAAAAGGTTTTCGGGTAGTGAGCTAGTCTCAGTTGGAGGTGGACAACTGTCTTTGGTTCGACAATTGGTGTTAGAATTTACAATAGACCTACAAGTCTATACGAGAAGGAAAGTTAGACCACATACAAGTCTAAGTGAGGTTCCATCCTAAAATTAATTGGTGATAGGTAAAGTAACCCACTAGATTTATATGTTAATCTTCTTTCCTCTCTTTCTCCAATGTGGGACAAACTCTCACTCTTTATAATTCAACACACCCCTCACATGTGAGTCCAACACGTGACGTAATTTATCATTTCGAGGTGTTAACGACTAATATAAGAGCAACCTATTCTGATACCATGTTAGAATTTACAATAGGCCTACGGGTCTATACGAGAAGAAAAATTAGACTATATATAAATCTAAGAGCTTGTTTGGTTCAGCTTTTAGAGGCTCCAAAATTACTTTTTTCCAATGCAAAAGCTATTTTTAAGAAAATTGAGTGTTTGGCAGTAAAATCCAAAATCACTTTTTTCATAGAAATGACTTTTTCAGAAGCTAAAATACAACTTTTTGATAAGCTCAAATTTAGTATTTTTCAAAAAAGTATTTTTTCATGTAAATTTTTTAGATCAATTAATGATCCTATTTTTAGTCCCTTTTATCTTTATTCTTTACACTTAATTCCCATAATACCCACAAACACATCTCCACGTTTATTTTGAGATTTATATAATATTATTTGATTTTTTTTATATGTTTTAATATTTATTTTTAATATTAGTTTTACTTATATTATAATCTATATCAAAGATTTGGTTAAATATATTTTTATTTATGGTTTATATGGTTTAAAATTATATAATAATTAATATATTATATTTTGCATATTGTTTAATATATTTTAAATAATTTTTATATGCATAAATAATTTTTATTATAAAATAAAATATAGTTAAAATTAAAAGTGCTTTTTATTTTTATGTTGCTAAATAGTTTATTATATAAAGCTCTTTTAGAAAAGATCTTTTTTAAATGATAGTCAAACAGTCAACTGACTTCTTAGAAAAGCTCTAATGACAAAAGCTCAACTGATATAAACTCATCCAAGCAGATACTAAGTGAGGTTCCATCCTAAAATTAATTGGTGATAGGTAGAGTAACCCACTAAACTTATATGTTAGTTTTCTTTTTTCTCTTTTTTTTTAAATATAAAACAAACTCTTACTTTTTATATTTTAACAGTCGGGAGATACCATGGGTGGCAAGTTATCGCATTGCTTTACGACATTGCCAGGTAAGGGCATCAAGTATATTGAATTTTGCCAAGAATGCTATAATTTCAGGAGCAGGTGTTATTACCGCACCAATAATACCTGGTCCTGCTGAAAAACTAACCTTGTACTATCTCAATCGACTTGCAGTTGGTGTGGAAAATATTAGAATAAAGTATCCACCTTCTAGTAGGACTGGATTTTCCTCAGAAACAACTGCCTCATTGACTCTCGCAGACTTGTTACATTTGTCCCACCAGACTTCTTCACGAAACTGAGCTTAGCACTTGACAGAATGACCGCCGGAATACGAGTCCATCACCCGACTGGACTTCTTCCACTGTGCTACGGTGAAACCACAGTAGCCACGTGGCCTGCCATCACTGCACACCTCACGGTTGGTGCAGATGTGAAGCTGGATGTTTCTGCTACATACATTATGATGGACTGTGGTGTCATATGCCTCACTTTCAAACCTACTGCTAATCCTCAATATTGGGTAACCTCGCGCGGACTAATTTCCTAGTTGGCCTTGATCTCAACCAAGGGACTGTGTCTTTCAGGCGAACAGCCCACTGTTTGAATACGTAAGCTGATTAGTTACTGTTGTTCACGTCTTTCTTGGCTTTCTAGCCTTTTTAACATGTCTTCTCTGCAAATAAAATGGTTCAACTCTAAATTTCAATTTAATCTGCTGCTTTGTATTACCTAAAAATTAGTAAAATGATAATTACCAAAAAAGTTACTTTTCCTATTGAAAGATCACAAATTCGAATCGTGAAAATAATATTTTTATTAAAAAAACATACAGTTGATAGACCTTTTCCTAACCTGACAAGGAGCTGAACTGTAAACGTAGAAAGCATAATTAAGCATCTGATAGTTAAGAACTTGAAGTACGAGTAACTATACAAAACAGAGTACGGTTTTAGTTGAATGATTTACATCATAAAGCTGGACCATTCTCCTGAAGAATGTATAATAAACAGGCAATGTCGTCTCTTTTGCTAAGCTGTTTATGTTCAGCTCTAAATGCTCATACAACTATGTATAAATGGGCTACAAATTTTAATAAAAGGAAAGAAAGAAAGAGAGAGCAATAGAAACAGAGAAGACTGATCAGATCACCGCAAAATTTTCAAATGGTAAAGGCTGGTTTCTCTTAATCATTCGTGGAAGTAGGCTTGAAACTACCCGACTATACACTGCTGGGACCGAAATTTACCATCGGCAAGCAAATCAACAAATAAATTTTCAAGTCTTCGAGCTCCCGGACCAGGCCTCAAAATATCAGCGTCACCCCAAACAGAACAAGTAGCATTTCCAGGCTCACCTAAGCACCAGCCACCAGGCACAATTTCACCAGTGTTTCGTTTCAAAATTTCTTGGTCTATTAGATCAAGTACTGGATCATCAGACTTAAATTGAGTGGCAAAGGCTGCGCCACTTTGAATCATGACATCAAAGTCACTAGAGTTCAGGAACCGAGCTTCCTGCTTAAAGGGCTTCTCCAAGGACAGGTACTGTAGGTTATGGTTTATAACAGTCTTGTTCAGTTGATGAGAATTGCATAGGATGGACGAGAAGTAATTTGGCAAGGATGAAGGTGTATTTGCGAAGTACATCAGTAGGACTCTTGGAAGATTGTCTGTTCCCAAGATGCAATGCTCCACAAACGTACGACTCAAAATGGAAAAAGAAGAACCTGCAAGAGAGGTAAAACCGTTTTTTTTACCTCACCATTCTCAGTTTGTTCCATAAATAATTGGATCATTTCCATTAAAAAGTCGATCCCATCAGAGCCAGGCAATTTCTACTCCAACTAAATTACAGAACTTTTAGAAGACAGAGCCTACTATGTGACTTATTTTCCTCGGACATGAGTTGGTCAAGGAAGCCAATAAAACTACCACCACCCACTTTTCAGTGATTTATGGTTAGAGCCAAATGTTAAAAGCATTTAGAAAGCCATTCTATGTCGCCCAGAAAAGCAGGAAGCACTGCAATGGGATCAAATTAGATAAATGACGAAATATGATAGCTGTCGTGCCACCTATTGTTCATGTATAATTTGTCTTCACACAACAACTACATATTTGGCGTGCCACCTATTGCTCATGTATCATTTGTCTTCACACAACAATTGCATCAAATAATATGAAATCATCTTCATTGCACAATAAATGCCAAAGAATAAGGGCTTCCATGGTGAAATTAAGTGAAGAAGTGGCACTTCCATGTTGTATTAATAACTAAAACAGGATAAAGGTAGGTTACAGTGATGTTTCTTTGACCGTTTGGTCGTTTTACATCAGAATTCATAGTGGTTGACTGGACAGCTCTATTTGAAAGACCTGGAAACCAAGCAAAGTATACTCTATTGATCCTAACCAAGTTCTACAAGGAAGATACTAAAATTTTTGCCCTTAGAAATATGGTAGCTTTTAAGCACAATTTTCCCGTAGCAAAGTATACTCTATTGATCCTAACCAAGTTCTACAAGGAAGATACTAAAATTTTTGCCCTTAGAAATATGGTAGCTTTTAAGCACAATTTTCCCGTAAGATACCTAAGTGCATTTCAACCTAACTATGAAACAGACACGTCCTAATTTATATATTGACTCTGGGCTCTGATAGAACTCTAGTTTTTTAGCACTAGAGTAAGTCTGCATTATTGAATGAAACAGTACAGTGGTGATTCTAAGAAACACCCCCAGAGCTGAATGCTCCTCAGAAAGAACAATCCTCTTTCTGCTTACAATAGCTTTCTCCCCCCTTCTCCTCACCAACCTCTCAGCCTCAAAACCACCTAGTCCGAAACATTCTGTTTTGCCAACTCAGCCACTAACTAACTAACTCCCCTCTACACCTTTCTTTCTCCTCAAGTATACTCTCCATATCCTAGGCTTATTCCCTGTTTTGTTATTCTCCCCCTTTCCTAAATTATCCTCACCCATATCAGTCCTAACAGGCTCCCATCCAATACATACTGCTTTCCAAGCTCATATCAAGGGGATGAAAAGTCAATTATATACATCCTCAGTACATATTATACCCAAATTTGGCAGGAATGGAGCGGCAGTGAAAGTTGGAAATATGCATCATGATGAAGGGAATAGCTACCTCTAGTTTAATATCTGAATTTATATAAACCATATGTAATATAAGCTTTTGACCCTCATGGTCTCGCTATCTATTCACAGGAAGGCACCTCAAACTTATGACCAGGTAAGTACCAGTAAAATTAAAAGTAGACATACCACATGAGACAAAATATACATGAATGAGTTAAGATCTATTGATGAGAAATCTCATTTGCTATGACTCAAATGATACTTCGGTTTTCTCCTAGCGAAGGCATCTCACAGAAGACTAAAACCTTCACTATCATCCATAAACTCCGTACATATCTTAGATGGATCCATGACTCTTAGCATCTATTCAAGGAAAAGCAGCACTCTTATGGTCGCATGCATGGTAATTTATACCAGGTTGCTTTATTTGACAAAAAGTTACTGCAACTGCAATATCCAAGCAATAAATGCTGGTGATTTGAAAAATTGTTGATCACCTGGAATGCAACTGTGACATAAACAGGGCCCCAAATTTCCAACTACGGCCAACAGATTGTTGGCGCATATCATAGACATGCAATATAAACACTTGTATTTGCAAACTTGTCTTTATTCCCAAAACTGGAAATGATTTCTCCTGAAAAATGATAAAGAATGGAAGAGTTACCCATCGAATCCATTTTCTCAAAATTTTAAGTCTCCAACTCTCTACAGAAGTTTATCTCATAATGCTCATAAATCTTGCAGAATATACTATAGCTAGCTAGTAATCAAAAGCTGTCTCAAAATCTCTGGTAATCCCTTATAGATTCTGTTTCTTCGTATAGCCTATCTTCCACATTTTATTGATTTCCCATCCAGCTTAACCATGCTTCAAAAGAAAAAATCAAGAAGACTAGGTTATCTTGCGTCCACATAGTACCCACTCCATGATCTCTCAAACAGTTTGCAGTTAACTTATTCCAAGTAACAGATCCAGGTAGGCAAGGTATCCATTTTACCTGCATATTTTGTAAATTCTACCATATATTTGGTATCAAACAGATGAGCCCATGGAACTTAACATATACTTTGGTCAAACAAATCTTCCATGCTTATCCACTATGTCAGCAAAATCACCATAAGCCTCTGAACTAGCCACTATGGAATTATATGTTCCTGTCCTACAGTAAGATCATAGTTCAACTAGTTCCACCGCCATGTAACATATGATAATGTATTAGCACCATGAATGAATTTGACTTTTACTGCCTCCACAAACTAGCATCAGATCACAACTAAAGTGGAATGCTTTCAAGTAGGTATACTTCAAGAGCTTAGTGCTGCACAAGCAGTTGTCCTACTACTATTAGCAAATGAAGTAAATCTAACTCCCTCGAACACTGATAATATGACTATGCATAGTTAGTGTAGCCTCGAACACTCGGATTCCCCAACTACATTCACCATCATTTGTTTTGATCACTTTTCGTATAAGACTATAAGAATTTAATTATTCGGAACCACAAAAGTGAGATTTATGTCTCTTGAATAACAGATTAATTATACTCTCGTAGTGATGAGTGATTACTTGCACATATCGATAAAATATGTTTAGGCAGGTCCATACGAGCAGGTTTAAAATATTTGCAGAAAACACCAAATTATTTCATCAGCAATTTACTACCATGATTTCATTAGCAGTTGGTTTTCCTTTTTATGTGAAAAAAGTGGCTCTCCAAACTAATTTAGTAGTACTATATTCTTTCCCATTTGGACAAGTATTGTTGATATTCTTTACCTAGACAAAAAATTTTCTTTTGAACACAAAGCTGTACCAGGAAAGGAAACATACCTGTAAATATTCTGAAAGAACTAGGCAGCTCCCGCTTTTGAGTAGCATAAAACATCTGAGTTTTCTCCAATAGATAAAGTCCTGGGTCAACAATTATTGGCTTCAACTTTCTAGCTCTGCAATAATCGACACTTTTAGTTTACATCCCATGGTGAGAAGAACACGTTATCTTGACGATAATATAACACACCAGAATCAAGGAAAAAGAAGAGAAAATATATAGAAGAGTATCATACTCTCTCCAGCCAATGTAACTCGTATGATTCACAAAATTATGATCTTTGGGCAAATATGAAAAAATGTGAAGCAGATCTGCGAGACACAGAGAACTCAAATAAGTAACTTAATAAAGAGTTAAAGAACATGCCAAAACCACAATGACGGTGTAGTAAAACCCAATATCAGGCAATCAACCTACAGAAAATGAACCACATAATTTGAAATCAGCCTGTAAATAGAAAACGGAGTGAGGAAAAAATGGTTAAAAAATGTTACCATCCTGAGTAACGAGGGGATAATCTTTCGCGCCCAGATTAACAAACCAATGCCACTTCTTGGACAACCTCAACAATATGGCTGCGCCATGTAGTGTGGCTGAGATGGTTGACGAACCTTTTGGGTAAGCGAAATCAGCTTTCCCAATCAAGTTGACATTCTGAGCAGCTTTAAAGACGGGAACGGACTGTAGAGTGAGAGCTAAGCGATCACGTTCACCCTGCGAAGCAAAGAGGTCTAGGTGGATAAGGTAATGGTTTTTGGGGTGGTAAGTAGCAAAAAGGAGCCTCAGAATCCTAGCGGAGTCGCCTTTGGAGCCGGAGATCAGGTAAGCAAAAGAGGGTGTTGGTGGATCGGATTGGATGTTGGTGAAAGAGGGTCGTTGGGACGGGAAGAGAAATGGATCGAGTGGGGTATCGATGGTGGCGGCGGTAGAGGTGGAGGCGGAGGCGGAGGAGGAGGAGGAGGAGGAGAGAAAGAGGATAAAGAGGAGGGAGAAAAAGGAGGTGGCTGCTATGATGGAGAGGGTGGTTTTGGTGATGGTGGTTGGAAGCTGTTGGGGTGATTGTGGGATTTGCATTTCAGGGTATGTGTTAGTGTTACGAACAGAGAGCTCCGAATTCCGATCGCCTTTGTTGTGTGTCCGTGTCTGTACTTCTGATTAAAAAGCCATTGTCTTAATCAATGCTGTCATAATAAGCTCAGCGTGCTTTCAGGATATTGTAATTGCGAGCATCAGGCTCTTGATAATTTATTATTTTTTAAAAAATAAGAGAATTAGTCAATTTACAAATTGTTTTTCTCTACAAGAGTCAGACCTATCTTTAGCGTTTGATTCTCTAAAGCTGAATATGAAATTATTAATAATAAATAATTATAATAGAAAATTTTGGTATTTTATAAGAATTTAAGAAACTCGTAAAAAGGCTTTGGTAACGTTGAATCTTCGATGGATTGGCGCTTGGAGACTTCTTTAGTAGCCTTTACCTACTCGGTGATGAATCATTTGTCATATATAACTTGCTGTTATATTAAGCGTCCTGACTTGACATTATAGCATAGAGCTCCGCGGATCTATTCCGTCTTTGTAAACAATATATTCCATTTCTGACATCACTAGTGCTTCTTCTTCAAAAGGAGGTTAAGAACGTAAGTAAATTTTTTCTTTCTTTTTTTCGTGGCGTGGGTCTCAATTATAGAAAGGTACATTTAAACCATTCATATCTAAATTAATTCTTACTCAAATTGAGTAGATTTTTTATAAAAAATAAAACTCTAATCTTAAATTTTAAACAATTACGTATATAAAAAGAATTCAAACTGACGACCTCACCTAAATAAGGAGATACCGTTATCAACTTACCTACGCCTAAGGTTACCTTTTCATTTTTAAGCAAAGGAGGGCACGCAAAGGCAGTGACCTCGTGAGGAAACCGAAGACGTAAACCTCAAGCAGAAACCGGCAATGGAACAGCTCAACGTATCCGACCATATAGAATGGGCCCCAGTTGCATGGACCCTTCTGGCCAAACTCCGACTTCAATCGCCGCTGGTCCAGTGCATCACAAACTTCGTATCCATGGATATCGTGGCTAACACTCTCCTGTCTGCTGGCGCATCCCCAGCGATGATACACTCCATTGAAGAAATCCCAGACTTCACACCTCACGCTCATGCTCTATGTATCAACACGGGTACTCTCTCCCCGGACTGGCTACCTGCCATGAAAGTCGCAGCGGAGGTGGCCACCGCGTCAGGGAGGCCTTGGGTTCTCGACCCAGTTGCTGCTGGGGCTTCCGGTTTCCGGATGAGGGCTTGTTTGGAGCTAGTGCAAAGGAAGCCTACCGTTATTAGAGGGAATGGGTCTGAGATAATCGCCCTCTCCAAGGCTTCTGTGGGAACCACCAAGGTATAATCAACTAAACTACTATTTTATAATTCTTTTGAATTTTCAAATCCTCTGTTTTTATCAATTTTGTTTGTCTTTGATCCTCTCCGTGTTAAGGCACTACATAGAGCCAGCGCTATATGCCATTTGTTCTGCAGTTTAACAAACTAAAGCCTGATGGGTTGGTTGGTTTTGGTAAAGCTTTAGACATCTCGTTGTCTTTCTACCTTCCGTGAAGAGTAATCACCTACTATCTTCTTCATTTGCCTTTTCAGAAGGAAATATAAAGTGTGTGTGTGTATATATATATATATAGATATAGATATATATATACAGATATATATGTGCGCCATGTAATTATTGTTTTCCAATTGATTAGAAGTAGGTGAAAGCTTGTGCTTTCAGACCAAAAAGGAAAAGAATGCTCGCAATAAATAATTTGAAGATCATTTGCTTATCTGAATCCACCAGTTGTAATTGTAAACGTTTATCATCCAAAATCCATTGCAAGTATTGTTGTCGTTATCTTTATGTCCTTCATAAGCCAAATTGATGATTGAGTTTCAACGTGAAGGGAGTTGACAGCACTCATGAATCAATGGATGCAATGGAAGCTGCAAAGTCTTTGGCTCAAGCAAGTGGTGGCATAGTTGCAGTATCAGGAGCTGTTGATGTTGTGACAGATGGGCAACACGTTGTTGGCGCTCATAATGGGGTACCTACTATGCAAAAGATTACTGCTACAGGATGTGCAGTCACTGCGCTCATTGCTGCATTTGTTGCTGTTGACCCTTTACATGCTTTTGAAGCAACTGCTTCAGCTTTGTCCATATTTGGTGTTGCTGGTGAGATGGGAATGGAGATGGCCAAAGGGCCTTCTTCTTTGCGAATGCACTTGATTGATTCTCTCTATGGACTTGATCAAGCTGATGTACTTTCACGTGTGAGGATTACCAGCCTTGATGAAATCAGGAGTTCTGTTAAGTAGGATGCCTATAATAAATGCCATACTTGGGTTGTTTGTATTAGATGTGAAGAGTTATCTATGAAGTTGTATATAGAAACATTCCTTGTCTGACAACCTGCTCTATTGGAATTTAACTACTGGAGTATCTATCTCCAAGAATCAGTTCCAATCCTTGCATGGATGACTGAAAAGTATGCTTCCAGTTTGGAGTTTAGATCTTTGAATCAATGAAATCTGGAGCCTTTCTTGATAGTGATAACGTGTCTCAAAACTGCTTAATTTGATGTTAAATTGAGTTGATATCCTGAACGAGATTAATATTGTGAAGCTTTACTATAAATTGAGCTATAATTTGAGTTGGATGGTATTGTGAAGCTTCACTATAGAATTTACTTTTTATGCCTATAGTTTTCTATATTTCCAAACTGTAGGTCTAGCCTCAACCTGCAAACTGGCGGTGCAAATTATATTGAAGTAGGACATTGGTCGATATTTAGCATCAGTTATATCAGTTCATGATACATCTCGATGTTCAACAATCTCATTAAACCAAAGACAGGACACAGGAACCATATCAATACTGATTCACACTTAAACAAACCGGGAATATCTTCAGATTCTGAATGTACTTAGTACTTTAGGTGGACTGTTATCCTCAGTAGTGTCTCTGCACCATCTATGAAATGCTGCCCAGTTGGAATGAGTTCGCGCAGTTCAGCAAACCCTATGGAATTTTTGAACTTGCCTGTTCCACCAGTCACTGACAAATGTGACATGGTGCTACCTATCTTGTATACGCCATAGAAGTTAAGACTGTCACCGAACTCTCCTCCCTCGAATATGGCAGTAAATGCCATCATCTGTGTGCTTCCCTCTGCAGAGCTAGCCACATACACACCCTGAGCTTTCCCAAGTTGCTGAGTTCCTACCTCGGGGCTGGAGGTCAAAATATCGTCGATGACAGTGATGGTTCCAAAGCCTAGTCCCAACCCATCTGGTCCTAGTTGGGTTTGAATCTGACCATTCTGAGCATTAGGCTGCCCAGCAAATGCTGTACCAGCCAAACCAGTTCCAAGTGGAATGCCATTGAGACCATTGACAGTTGGAATTGCTCCGTTTGCATTTGGAATGGCTACTCCGTTCTGGGGGGGAAGGAAACCTATTGGCCTGGCAAATGGAACTTGACCGGTATATATGTTCCCCAGCAAGCCAGTTACTGGCCTAGCAGTAGGATTACTGCCACCAAGAATGTCGTGCATATAGAACTCAAAAACTGGTTCACTTTCTGGAGCAGGATCAACAGCAGCGCCAAAGACTGATAAGGATATTATAGTGAGCAAGACAGCAGAGGAAATGGATGTTGAGAATCGCTGGAACATCTCGTGATTTTCGCTGTTGACGATAATTTTCCCCGACATTCAGGAATTCAGAAAGTGTGGAACTATGGATGAGTATGCCAGGAAGATGTGGACTTTGGCATTTATAGAAGGCTTATGCAGTAACTTGCATGGAGCAGTTGCAAAATTTGGAGATAATGAAGTTGTTGGAGCTGGTGCAAGTGATTCTGTTAGGTATGTCATCTATTCATCATCTCTCTCTCTTACACTCCTGTTAATTCACCTATTGATCATTTAGTGAACTAATAATTTAAAACTGCTAAGCAATTGGCTTGATTTTTTCCCTCAAAAATGAATAATTTTTAGCTCACTGATAAATTAAGATATAATAAAATTGAATTAATTACATCAGCTAGCAATCGATGACAATCTTTCATTCGAGGCTAGGACAAGCTTAGACGACTGTCACATCAATGCTTAATTCAACTCAAGTTTCATATTAACTCTGTCCAACTTTATTTGGTAGAAAGTAAAAGAAGATTATGGTTTGCATTATGTGGTTTGGTGTGGTAGACTCAACTGAACCAAAAACATTCCTTTTCTATTCCAGAGGAACGAGAGGTGACCATCCACAGATGAGCAAATCATCCTGGCAAAAATGATAAATGATGTAGGAAAATAGAATCATGGCAAGGCTGTATCATCTGTCCGCCTCAGTGAATCCTCGTAATTCATGACTTGGCCTGCTTTGGCAACAGGGGCCATCAATTTCCATACTGTAGAAGAACACAGAAAGACAAATCAGAGTTTTTGAGTTTTTTTCAGTTTTACTAAAACAAACTTTAAGGTAAGTGTCATCTTATAAATCTCAAGCTACACAAACTTCTCAGCTTGCAATGAAACAGGTAAAAAGCAAGCATCTAGTGAAGAAGATGAGATATTCCTCTCTCGTTCAATCAAGTAAACCAAGTTCACTTACAGTATATAGTTGCTGCAAGCCACTCGTTCACTATTTTAACCCATGTACTTGCCCAGCCAACATCTATGCTCCATCTTGAGCATTGAAAGAGATGATACATACTCAGTACGTAGAGGAAAACTTTTTTGTTTGCAAATAATTAACAATTCAGTTTCTTACTTTCTTGCTGAGTTCTTGAGGTTCCAACTGATGAATAGCATTCCAAAATACATGGCCCCCAAAGCAAATACAATGTGAAAAAATCCATAGTCATATGGTATATCATCCTCTTCTTGATCTCTATTTTTGCCGAACTGGCCAGCATGCAAGGGCAGGTTATCTTAGTTACAGTCAGGCAAAACAGAACGTACAACAGTCACAGTTCTTCATAAGACAAACGAAGATTATCTACCTGAAATGACTGCGAGTCAATTCCGGTGGAAAATGTCGCCATGACAATGGCACATATCCCAAACAGGAAGCTCTGGAAGTGGACAACATATATAACAATCAGAGACAGGAAATGATTAAAGAGAAGCAACCATTAAGACCTTGAGAGACCTAAGTATGGGGCCAGAGATCCTATTGTCACATATTACTCCGGCCAATTTTTTCGTGTCTTAAATTCGGTACATCAAAAGAGACACTTTTATCATGCAAGTGAACGAGGTGGTACCAACTCCAGGTTAGTTGTGTGTATATGTTCTCAAAGATAAGTTCAGTCAAATCATACAGAACATTTAGACAAATGACAATTTCAAATTTTGGTTTCTGCAGTAGGTAGCAGAATTTCTGTGGTTGTATCACAATTAAATACGAGAATGTATGTACTAAGTGCATTTTATCTTTTATTCACTCTGAATTGAGACAATCCTGCAAAATATTGTATCTCTTCGTTTGACATTATCCGTTTCCACAGAGACTGGTAAGGTATTCATCATCTCATGGAGAGGGAAAAAGAATGACTAACTCACAAGGATTGTCGTCCAATCAGTACTATGTGCATTTGCTTCAGATTTTTTGTTGCATTTGTCATTTGCAGGTTCACTGAAAAGAAATGGTGTTTACTGGAAGAGTCAGACCTCAATAGATTGATCGTAAGCCTCATAACTTCGAAGTTTTTGCATATTCTTCGAATATAAATGATAGCCTACTGGTTAATCGGATCTTTTGGCAAAATAAAAGCATTAATTCAGTCTGGATCCTAGAGCAACTAATAGCAGGTTTGCCTCCTTTCTAATTTTCGTACCTTCTTATGGCAGACCAGCAGAGGAAGACGAGGTATGACGCCATAATCCCTGAAGACAAAAGGCCTCTATTGATCTAAACAATGTGGCACAAGAAATAGTCAACTTACTATGCAAAACTAACATGAATTCGGCCACAGATAGCCAACGTTGCAAGGAGTTCATTTGAGGAGTATACCTTGGAATGCAAAGACACAGCCATCATAACTGCAAGCAGAACTGCAGTCCACGTGATGAAGAATATGTTGAGAGAACATTCTAGTCGGCGTCCATAGAAAATGTACATCACCACAATACCACATACAGAAGCCAAGTAAAAGATGGTTGACATGAACAATCCAAAGGAAGCACTGTAAAATGGACAGAAAATCAGTCAGTTGTGTTAAAAACATGTTAGTATTGGAATATCTACTAAATACAGAAATGTATATGCAATAAAGCTCATTGAGAAATTGTTTTCCAATCATAATAATATTTTGCAGTTCATGAGAAGCTAATACCTTTTCTTCCTTTCATCACCAGGCATCCAGTAGTTGTTCCACCATGTGATAAATTCAATGATACTTACAAGTTGGAGGACTAGAAAAATCCTGTAGATCAAAAGAATATGTTACTGAAAAGAAACCAAAACTCAAGGCTTAGTTCTTCTGGAGAAAAATTATGCAGTTCAAATTCTTATGTTGCATTAATAACCATTTGAGACTGAATCTAAGAGGGATATAAACATGGTTTTCGATATTACCCTGCACCAATTCGAGCAAGTTCACCTGCAGAAAATTTTGGTTCAAATAGTCAGTTCCTCTATCTGGAAACTGATCAACTCAAACGAGTCCAGTAACAGATCACTGTACGTATGTAATGGTTTAAAATATAAGATTTTTCTTAATTTCTCTACAGGCTTCACTTACCATATAGCTCAACGTACGTTGCAGAAAGGAAGAAAGGAATAGTCATCGATATCATCAATAACAACAGCTTCAGTGCCCACCAGTTTGAATGCCAAGTATTGCGGATTTCATTCAACTTTTTTGTTTTTATGGTTGTGCTAAACATAACCAAGAAAAATATCTGAACTCAAAACATCAAGGAAATATCTTTGAAAAAACAAAATTTTCTCAAGCTTTCTGCCCAATTCCACAAGCTCTCTATTAGTTAGGAGTAACATTGTATACTACTAAACTTTTCCGGACCTTGCCTGGCTGAATTTTGATTGAGTATTCTTGTTGTTGTTGATATGCCCAAGAGACCATATCTTTAATTAAAGGATACAAAGCAACCTAAACTCACACGAAGAACTCCTAGTGTATGAGAACAATTTTGTCCCCCAATTCCACAAGCTCTCAAAACTGCACACACACAAAAAGAAAAAACGAATGGATCAACAGCCAAACAGATAGAAAGAAATTCAGTGTTACTCTTGCCCAGTCCCAACCTTGTTTTACTATCCAAGTAACATGCAGGATAGCATTGTATGTATATAAAGATTCCTCAGTTGTCGAAGGACTCATTCTAGTTATTGTAATATGAAGATTTTGTGACTCAACCTTCACAGTTTCTGGCCAATGCCTAGTAACTCTAAGGACCTATGTAAGTTTACCAGAAAATGATGCTAAGGTAGGCGAAGGGAATAAACGCTGACTTACATTTGAACACAGATAGAATCTTCTGTCCATAATCACGAAAAGCCCAAGCCTTCAGATTTATTATCAAGAAGATGATGCCATAGACATATCGAGCCTGCAAAGACTTCTTCTTTGCTAACAAGTAGTCAGACTCATTTTGTTCCAATTGAAGAGCCAATTCTTCCTGTACAACCTCAGAGTTGCCTGATCTCGTATTGACTGAAACAGCCTCTGGTTTAGTTGAGACAATTTCCGGACCCATTCCCTAATTTTGAACAATAAAAAATGCTGCACCTAAATTCTCATGCTGTCACCATTAATACTGCCAGTAAGATTGCCATCTCAAAGGGCCATTCATATCAAACGAAATGCAGATTTTCCAGTAAACAATAACCACTGTAGTTTCAAAATCATTTACATGGTTCAATTCCATTAATGAGAAATCAAGCTCACTCAGTCCCACTGTTATCTTCTTCACTTAAAGCTAAGAATATGGTCCAAGTTTCCAAACCAACCCTGCAGTTTGATATATTCTAATAAATATTCAACACCTACCCACCAAGTAAATAGCAGCTTGTTTAGCAAAGGAAATTTTAAGGGATGGAAGGTTTACTAAGTTTACTTGAAGAGATGAATGCAATCTACATATCCACTGAATTTTTAATCATAACGGGCGGAAGACTACTGAGCCACGACATTAGGAAAAAGAAAGATATTTGCTTGTAAAGCAACCAAGTGTGACATTAATGACGAGTGTACAATGTCAGTAACAGCAAGTCAAGAGAGAAGCAGGAAATAAACAAGGAAACAAGCATTTAGCAGAACCTTTCATAGCCTGAAGACGGTAGCTTAACCTGACTTTCCTTGGCAGAACTGAAGTTCCTTCATAACTACGTCTACGTGTTTGCACCTATGAAAATGGACAGAATGATTATTTACAGCACCTCAGTCTTTAGAGGCTCTTATTGGGGTCGTACCCGTTGGATGGATCATTAAGGATTCTGATAATGTCCATTTCCATAACATTATGAGACAAAATAAGAACTTGTTAGTCACATGCATTAACCCTTTTGTGATACATTTCATCACAAAACGGTCTTTTTTTAATTACATACTGTCCTGTCTCTCCATGTCTTTTTGACTTTTGTTCACAACATCTTTCGTAGTCACAGCTCATTTCAACAATTTTTTTTTTTTTTTGAAAGGGGAGCAAGCTTTCGAGCAAATGGTGGCTTGCATGTTTCTTCTGGAAGTGGAGCGCCGGCCAGTGTTTTGGTCAGCAACTTGTATGCTTTCACATTTTGGTTAATTGAATTACTCTTCCTTTTAATTTTAATTTATTTTATTTAAAAGATTGTAAAAACATATTGATAGATGTACACTTTTAAGTTAAAAATGAGTTTTTTTTTTAATTGCCCACAAGATGGAAAAGTATCTTTAAATTATCCACATTCAGATTAATCTTTACTTGAACCGGATAGGTCATTTACGGAATGTAAAGCTCTGACCTCAAGTTTTAAACAGTTACATACATGAGGATAGTTCGAACCCGTGATCTCGCTTAAACCAGAAAAGTTCTTTAGTAACTCATCAGTACCTTGAAATTATGAGATAATTGATTGATTAGTTTGTTGGCAAAGACACCTTCGTCTACAAGTTCACCGAATTCAATTAGTTTTGTCTAAACTTGGAAAGTTTCTTCTACTTCTAAACCGTGTAGGACCAAATTAAATATATATACTAATCAATTAACACGCTCCCTCTAAGCTTCTCAGTAACAGTAGACCGACGGATGTGGGATGGGACGGCGCTCGAGGCCACCAAAAGCTGTAAGCGACTAATTAGCAAATACGCTGATATGTTTAAATACAGCAAATCAAAATCATAGTCTGAATTAGAATACTAATTGTAAACATTCATGGTATTGACAAGTCATGTTTGGTTTGATTATCATACAGAAGTAACGATGATATTATTATTATTATTATACACTTGAATCTTCTTGCCCTTTTCAGCTTGAAATTGAATACCATCACATCTCAAAATAAGAAATAGCCACTAGGTGGGCAAACTTGTGGAGGTGAAAAGCCAAGTAATAAAAGCGAGAATTGAGTTTGTTTCAAGTAGGTGTGAATGTTAAGAGGGTGTAGCAGTTAGCCGCCTGAGTAATAAGCTTTCTCATCTCCTTCTGTAAGTTGCCTCTCCTTACTCTGCTCAGAAGTTAATTAATAAAAGGAATGAAAGCATCGTAGACGATGACTCCAAATGTCAATTATACAAATACAATCAACCCATACGTACCTTTTAGGTTGCGAATTGAATAACACGTCAGTCCTGAGTCCACATAAATAAGTTGATAACAATTAATAATGACTAGTTTTGCTTTCAAGAGGTAATCGAATTAGTAGACTTTGGGTTCAAGTTGCGAAGTTGTGATTAGGAAGTTGTTTATGACCTTCATTATTTATCAATAGCGAATACACATTGACATTGTAAATGTCGATTACATTGAACCATCATTCAATTCTGAATTGTTATTTCTAAGAAATCATTCAATTAGTTACTAGTGAGTTTTATAAATAATTTTGAATTGATAGATAAAATGTGACTCCCGCATTGTAAGTTAAAAGAGGGATCTTAATTATACGCAATCTTATATTTGTATTTTTTCTATATCATCTGCATGCACATATTTCGTGCTTCTTATATAGGTTGTGATGATGTTATGATTCGAGATGGCTCAGGCCTTCGCATCACTACTCTTGGACTTTTAATCTATACAATATCTTCTTTTTGCCTTAACATGAAAAAAGAACCTTATTTATGTGTATCAATTTGGCAGCACTAATCATGTTTGTATTGAATTCTTACCTATTAGTTTTCATGAGAAGGATCTAGGCACGACGGCAATTCTTTTAATAAGAAAAACTAAGATGATACTTATGAGTGGACTGGTGTGGAAACTCGGGATAGTTTCTATCAATAATAGCAAGTTTACCTTGAGCACTATTGCTTTGATGAATAGAGTATGAACGATTGTAATGAAAAACTACACCAGGTAAATTCTCATAAAAGACTAGAAGGATCACAAACGGTTTCACTTAAAACTCAATATTTTAGATAGATTCTTAGGCATATAATTTAATAGCACAATAATTCACTACAATTATATTTGCCAATAACTATTAAATAGACAAATAAAGAACACTAGAATTTAACGAGGTTCGGCTAATTATACCTACTTCCTTGGATACTATTAAATTAATTTTTTACTATTTTCAGGAAATAATACAAGTGAAATATTACAAAAGGATATATGAAATTTTTGTCTTAAGGAAAGACAATTTTGAGATATTTAATATAAGTGAAAGAGTCTTCTTTATATTTCTTCAGTATGGGAATAAGTCATAACATTAACATAGACGACCTCTTTTTTCAAAATTGTATTCTTATTCCTTGTCTTTTCCAACATCAAAACCACTTCATCTAATGAAACTCTAGATTAGATCATTCATTCTTTCCTATTCTTTAACATATTATGTCCATATTTTCTTTACCTTATTTTATGTCATAAAATTTTATTGTAATGGATGTTTAAGTGCTTAAGTGCTTAAAATCTCCCCTTGGAATATAATGATAAGATGCCCCTGTACTAACTAGCCACTTTGAATTTGAGTGACTAATATAGAGACACTCACTAGTCACACAAATTAACGACATTTTATCATTTGTGCTTGATATCGTTGCTACAGTGTTGTTGTCATCTACATCCTTCAGGTTGACTTGCTTTTTCTAATCTCTCTTACACTCGTAGCAAAACTTCTTTATGTGACCAAATTCGGTGCAATAATGATATGCTCTCTTTGATCACATCCAAATAAAACACACCATCCAGAGTGGAGTTGTTGATAGTCATAAATAAAGTTTCCCAAATATTCGGGAAAGAACAAAACAAGAACAATACTTGTAATTCATCATTAAGGGCAATTTTCATAATGGTCAACTTGTTGATAATGTCTTAAAAATTACTGTGATGCTCCGATACTAATTTTCCAGCTTTCAACTTTAGGTTTACAAACCTTTTAAGCAAGAGGCCTTGTAGTGAGTGGTATTCCTCTCATAAAGACCCTTCAACTTCTTCTATAACTTAAAGGAATCTATCATTTCAGATATCTGATTAAAGATACTGATATAAATCCACTGTCTAATAGTTCCCGAGGTCTTGGCTTCATCTTCTCCTTCTCTTTATATGTCATCTTCTCTGGTTCAGATGAGACATCGTCTTTTACACTTTTGTCTACATCAATTGGATCATAGAGATCTTAGCAATACACGATATCTTCCATCATTGGTCTTTATATCGAATAGTTGGTTGATATCAACTTCATTACAGAGCTATTGCCACTCTCTATACCTGAGGCTTTAATACCACTTATTGAGACTCTAAGAAAAAATACTCACAAGATCTCTAAGATCACTCAACCAACAAAAAATACTCATATAATAAAGATGATTTAAAAATTGTGAACATATAAGTTTAATGTGGAAAACCCTTAAATGTAGAGGTAAAATCTATAGGAAAAATAAAAAAAAATCACTAAATCAAATAGTAAGATACAAATAATAATGGTTTTGAACTCTCTCACTCAAGAAAACCTCTCAAGATAGCTACGTTTAATCTCTCAAAAACTTCTCTCTAAAGTTCACTTATGTTAGAACCCCTCCCTGATGCGACACGTGTCCGACGTCCTGCATGACATCTGGACGCGCCTCCCACGAGGAAGGGATTCCTCACCACTAATTAAA
>JANZLD010000237.1:88887479-88898845 GCA_026413575.1 Erythroxylum carthagenense
TATATAAAATATTTTTCGTTTACAAAAAATTGCTACATGTAAAAAAAATTTAATATATTTTTATTTAAATAATTTAAATATTCAAAATAAAAAATAATTTTATAGCAATCACGTTAGCATTTTTCACAGCTAGCGTGCTATATGTCACACATTAATAGTGCCGTGATGAAAAAAATGATGGAAGAAATAAATTATATTATTTTATAAATATTAATGTGTAGATTGATATAAAAAGTAACAATAACTGCTATTTTAGATCTTATGCGAAATATTAGGGAGTAAATCACATTTTATCTTATAATAACGACAAGGTAAAAAAATTTATAATTACCATGTTAGTGTTCATAAAATCATAATTGTAAAATTAATATGTTATATGTCACGTATTAACAATACCTATCTAACATAATTAATAAAATTTATTCAATTATTATTTTAATTAAATATTAAATTCTTCTCTTTTTAATTATATTTCAAAATTTTTAATTTTAAACTAATTTTTACCCGTCTAATAGAAATTATTTGATGTTTAAAACATTAAAAAAAGTCAATAAAGTTTTATTTCGATACGTTACTTTTTGCATGATCCATAAAGTTTCCAACTGGACCGACCCAGAAAAAGTTTATTTCGGGCCTGATAGCCCATCGACTGCTATGACTCCATTTTTTTAAATATCTAATATTAGTATATTACTGTCTTTTTATCAGTCGCTCGCTGGTCATGGCTCCTTCGGCACTCACTTCCTCATCCAGTCTTGTTAACCTGTTATTCTACGTGAAGAAGCCTGTGTCTATTGTCCTCTCCCGCCCTAACTTCTTCAATTTCGCTCTCCCTACCGTCAGAAGAAGAAGAACTTCCTCCCTATCCTCTGCATATTCTCAATCTGATAGCAATGGGGGCGGCGGAAGGTCTGGTGCGTTGTCAGCACCACCACTACCACCAGCTGCTGAAGGAGAGGATAATACTGTGGAGAAGATAGATGTAAACCCTCCAAAAGGAACTAGAGATTTTCCTCCGGAAGAAATGCGCCTCCGCAACTGGCTTTTCCACAACTTCAGAGAGGTGAGTGTCTTTCTTTCTTTTTGTTTTTGTTTAATTTGTTTATTGGTTATGATTTGGTGTTGTTGTTGATTTTGGTTTCTAATATTAGGTGTCCCGTTTGTATGGATTCGAGGAGGTTGATTTCCCTGTCTTGGAGTCTGAATCTTTGTTCATTAGAAAAGCTGGAGAAGAAATCAGAGACCAGGTTTGTTGTTGCTGTGCCCTCTCTACCTTTTATCTTTCACCTCTTTCCAAAATACGCTGTCATAATGTATAAGAAGAAGAAAACTATTGTTTTTCTTCCTCTCCTCTAGTTATACTGTTTTGAGGATCGTGGAAATCGTCGTGTTGCATTGAGGCCTGAACTCACTCCATCTTTGGCAAGACTTATTATACAGAAAGGGTACCCTTTCACTGTTATTAGTTTTGAAACATTCTTCCTTTTCATATTTTCAACATTCGTTTATATCTATTTGTGAATTTTGTATCCGCAGAATTTGATCCTCGTGTTTCTTTTCTCCGGTCCAGAAAATCGTTGTCACTTCCCTTGAAATGGTTCGCTGTTGGACAGTGCTGGAGATACGAGAGGATGACCAGAGGACGGCGACGTGAGCACTATCAGTGGAACATGGATATTATTGGTGTTCCTCAAGTCACAGTAAATACTATTCCTATTTATGCGTTAATTCTTGAACTGTTCTCATTGTAATCCCAACGAAAAGATCATGGCTTATATGTGCTTCCAAAAATTTCAGTGAATTTAGAATTTTTCTGTTCTTTCAACTCCCTCTTATTTCCTCTTGTACTAATGTTTCCTCATGTGCTCAAACTGTCTGATGCCTCGCAATTAGCACACAGTTTTTGAGTGACACACATAAGAAGCGGCTAATATGAAGTACATATGAACTTTTGCCTCCAAATGTTGTTATCTAATTTACATCAAGTTTTTGTTTTGAATTTATAGTGTTGATAGTTTCTGGAAGCTTATCGTTTAGTGTCCTTGTCCTCTCTTTATCATTTAGGCTGAAGCAGAGCTTATATCTTCTATGGTCACATTTTTCAAGAGAATTGGAATTACAGCATCTGATGTTGGTTTCAAAGTCTCTAGCCGTAAGGTATTTGTGCTCCTTTTACAGTTCCTCAGCTTTTTCATTTAGGAATCATATTATTAGTACAGTGGTGTATATTTCCCAAAAAAATGTATTACATTAATGCTCAACGCTTAAAACCCTGTTGACTCTCTCAATCTGCCAAACGCCCAAACCCAAATGTCTGTGAATTGTGCGGGTTAGGAGTCAGTTGGGCAAATATGTGCTTTAAATTTTTGACTTGCTAATGTTGGGCAAGCTGTCTACCGTCACCCCTACCTTTGAGTTTCTAAGTAATGCTTGATGACAGACCAATTCATTTTATCTACTGAAAGATGTAATGGTTGTGTTGTTTGAGTTACTGAAATGCCTCTTACAGAGCTTTTTATGCACCCAAAGGATTTCATGAAGTTAACATGTAGAGACGTGATAAGAATTAAACTAAGGCTAAATACAAATATAATATAGATATTGCAGAGCAGCAGTTGATGGATCATGCAGAGAGGCTGCTTGCTCATAAACTAATTTTAGCTGACATAAAGTTCAAATATTGTTATTTGGCACTGGATTTTTTTCCTTTGATAGTCTCAGCATGCAGTTTGAGACTCATTCTTGTTTGAGAAATTTGAATTTTGGAACATGCAAGAGAAAGCCTTAGAGTCCATGACTAAAGATGAATTG
Source organism: Erythroxylum carthagenense (assembly GCA_026413575.1). NCBI lineage: Eukaryota > Viridiplantae > Streptophyta > Magnoliopsida > Malpighiales > Erythroxylaceae > Erythroxylum > Erythroxylum carthagenense. The sequence continues at coordinate 88,890,291 of JANZLD010000237.1, forward strand.
CATTCCTACCATGTTTATTGTGTCAGTGTATTTTCATTATGCTAATATTGATCTCAAACTATGCAAGAATTATCTGGGGATTAAGTGCAAATCTGAAAATAATTGCATTCTTTTTGTTACTCGCAGGTTTTGCAGGAAGTATTGAGGCTTTACTCTGTATCGAAAGATTCATTTGGCAAAGTATGCATAATCATAGATAAGGTTGGTTAATAGTGCTGCATATTTATGTAACTTACCCATTCTCTGTTGCTTTTGGTAGTTTTGGCTGATTAATTAAATGTGAGGTTATTACGTCTCTTGGTACTTGCAAATGGCTAATGCATTTTCAATGTGAGTTTGCCTTATTTTCATCACATAGATATGTACTGATGGTGCATGGTAGTATTTAAACAGATTGAGAAGATTCCAGTAGATGAAGTTAAGAAAGAATTGAAGTCTGTTGGTATGTCAGACATGGCTATTGAGGAGCTACTGCAAGTTCTTTCTGTCAAGTCCTTGACTAAGTTAGAAGGTTAGAATTAAATTTTGGCTTGAAGAGTTCCTTTCTTTTCTTTCCTCTGGTCAAAATTTGGAGGTTACTTTTGGAATGAGAAGGATTGCATTTAATTTTTTCTGGCACAATTAATAACAGAGAACCATCCATAGGATTTTGTTGGAACGTCTAAAAACATTTTGTTTGCTTTTTCTTATTACCTTTCTTACTATTCAAGTACAAACTTACACACGTACCATTTCATTAATTCTTGAACCCCTAAAAGAAGTTACATTTCATTTATATATCCGGCAGGCTACAAAAAAGCTACTTTCTGTTGACTGATGTCTGTTTCTGTAGCCTAAAATGATCTTTTGGTAAGTTTGCTTTATGTGGTACAACTGCTGACTTCTGAAGATAATCTTGGTTATAAATGTAGAGATACTTGGTAGTGAAGGGGAAGCAATAGCTGATCTTAAACAACTTTTTTCACTCGCTGAAAAGTTTGGCTATTCTGAGTGGATTCAGTTTGATGCATCAGTTGTTCGTGGACTTGCTTACTACACGGGTATTGTCTTTGAGGTTAGACTTGTTACATTGATCTTCTCACGTTTGATCAACCAGATATTAAAATCTATTGATTGATGGAGAAATTGATTATGTTAATTTGTTTCGGATGTTAAAACTTATGATTGTCTCAAGCCCTACTGTTAGCAACACAAACAACAAGGCATTTGATAGCCATGTCAAGAAAGCCTTATCCGGTCTACAAAATTACTGCCTGCATAATGAATTATAACAAAATGAAGTCAGTACCTGTAGGGCTGTGGCCTTAAATGACATAATTTGCATGTTAGGACGACCATTATCTTACACAAATTATGGAAGAAGCAACTCCTGAAAATTTAGGTTTTTGGTACTTGGGCCTTGTAAATTTGTATACTTAATATTATGGCCTGCATACAATATAATGCATTTCTACTTATAATAAGCACCTTGAACAAAGTTGTGTTCCTTTCTCTTGAACTTTTTCATACAATGGAAGTCTTTGCTTGAATGTTGTGTGATCAATGCTATGTGTTATTTTATCATATCATTTAGAGTTTAATATGGAGATTACTTGTAAATCCAATTCTATAGGGTTTTGATAGAGAAGGAAAGTTGAGAGCCATCTGTGGTGGTGGACGATATGATCAGTTACTTTCTACTTTTGGAGGTGATGACATTCCGGCTTGTGGCTTTGGATTTGGTGATGCTGTCATAGTTGAAGTAAGTGAGAATGGCCTTTTACTTATATTTGGCTAGGTTAAAATGATTTGGCATCATGTTCTAATATGCTACCAGGCTTATAGTTTCCACAGCTAGCTTGGCCTCCCTCATACTTTTACATAATAATTTCCTGAAGTTCATCGACATGGAAAAAGATCTGTACAGCATAATTCATGTATGTTTTGCATTTAGTTTCATCCTTTTGATGCCTTAACCCCAAAAAAAAAATAAAAAAATCAACAAACTTGAATTAATGTTCTGATAGTTAACCTTTCCTTTGGTAGAATTTGTTCCACATATCAGTTTGTACTGATCTTGAATATTTGTTTTACTTACACTTTCCTTCTTGTGATTTTCTTTTATCTTTTCCTTGCTGTTGATTGTTGGTAGCTACTCAAGGAGAAAGGTCTCCTGCCAGAAATCGGGCTTGAAGTAGAGAACATTGTTTGTGCTCTTGATATTGATCTTCAAGGGGCAGCTGCCACAGTTGCTACAATACTTAGAGACAAGGGGCAGAGTGTTGATTTAGTTTTGGAAAGCAAACCTCTCAAATGGTATTGAATTTCGGCCTTTTAGATACAACACAAGGTTGTGGCTGGGAATGGGCATGGGCATGTATGATTAACTTAATAAGATTCTTTTACTTGCAATCTTCAGGGTGTTCAAGCGGGCAACACGCATAAATGCTCGGAGGCTCATACTGGTTGGCAATACAGAGTGGCAAAAGGGTATGGTTGGCGTAAAAATTCTCTCTTCTGGGGAACAGTACGAGATTAAACTTGATGACCTTGAGTGATCAACGTATCTAATTTTGTGATTCTCTTAATTTAATCTTTCTTCCCAATTGTAATACTTTGACTAATTCTTTATACATACTCGGGGGACATGTTTTTGGGTCGGAGGTTTTGTTCATTTAATGCTCAGTCTCTTGTATTTTTGTATCTGTTAACGATTTAATGTTACATTTCGCTATATTAACAAAATATTTTAAAAATAAATGGATTCCGTACACATAGCAATGAGATGCGAACCCGGTCCAGCGTTCACCATTACACTCCACGAATGTGTTACCACGTGCCTCGTCCCAAATGGGCCTAACTCCCTTCAACAGAATCCTACGATGCACCCAACGCCACCATATTTCTCCCGTCTTCACTGTCTCTGATTCGTTCGGTTCAGAGTTACAAAGAGAGATACAGAGAGACATAACATTAAAACCAAAAGATGACGGAGGCGGTGATCAGGAAGAAGCCAGGAATGGCCAGCGTTAAGGACATGCCGGTCCTTCAAGACGGTCCTCCACCCGGCGGCTTTCCTCCGATCCGCTACGCCAGGAGGATCCCTAGCAGCGGCCCTAGCGCCATGGCCATCTTTCTCGCTGCTTTTGGAGTTTTCTCCTATGGCATGTACCAAGTCGGCAAGGGCAATAAGATCTGCAGGTGGGTTTTTTTCTTCATTTTTTTTCTCTTTTTATATGTTGAGTGATCTCGGTTGATTTTGGCCGATTGCCGAAGTCTTTTATGGTTTGTCTTCTGGTTTTGGCTGTCTTTTGTTTTTGGTGCTGGAATTGGGATGTTTCTGTTGCTAGTATGATTACATTGAAGATTTTTGCTACTTTATCTGCATTAAAACCTCTCTGTCACCCTTTGTACTTCGCCATAGTTAATTTCACTATGAGTTTTCCTTTACTGTATAGGTTTTGTAGTCTGAGTGGTGATCGTATTCAGAAATTTACGCCGAAAATGGTGGCTTTTGGTGGTTGTTTACATTCTGCTGTCTATGTTTAATTTTTCTTCTAAAGGTTTTGTTGTTGCTTTCTGTAAAATGGCGGAATTTCAGCAATTGTTTTCCTTTTTAAATTCTTTCGACGAGAGAAAACAGTAAGACCGGTTGGTTTTAATCATTTCCTTGATTGAAATGGCTAGAAAATGCAATTTTGTTGAGTCCATTCTAATGTGGTATAACTACAGATGGCCATCTTAATTTCATTTTAGAAGAGTCTATTGGGTTTGAATTTTGTGATCTTTTAGAAAATAGCCGGGCTCTACATTTTGAAGAATTCTGCTGACACTACTGCCTTGAACTTCATCATATGACTAAAGATTTTATGTTATTAAGTCACACGCATATGCTTTTGACTTCAAAGGTATGGGATTTTTGGTGATTCCAGAATAAATTAATTAAATGCATGTGATTCACTTCCTTTGGATCTACTAAATTGAAATCTTACTCATTTGCTGATTTCACATATTAAGGTTTGTTTGTCGTATAGATATAACTAGAATAGTGAACAGAAGTAGAACATGATGGGAGTAGCTGTGAAAGAGGAAACTATTTTTGTAAAAGATATCCTTTTCAAGACATTTTGGAATACATTCCAGTTGCTTCATGCTGGTTTGGCTAATATGAATGGTGCTACAGGAGCTTTCCTGGCGTTTTATACCTGTAAGAGCAAGGTTTAACTCATCAGAATTTTCCAATTCCATTAGATAGGGTGTATCTGTAGAAGTTATGATGCTATGGAAAGCTAATTATGTCAAAACCACTTTGTTGGGACTATGGGAGTAACAGCTCTTCTATATACAACATAGGCGAAGGGTTTGAAAGAACTGGTAATCAGTTATTGAATCTCAACAATGTGCTCCATAACCATGGACGTTTTCAACATTTTCTTTTTTGTCCAAAGGAGAATCTGTGTCTTGATTAAGAAAAACAAAAAGAGTTTGTATCTGGGTAGAAAGTTCCTGGATATATCACCTTAGTACAATATTGCAATTTCTTCAGGAGGATTACAAAAAAAGGTCAACCAGGATTATAGTATTGGCTATAAAGAGCCGTAAGTGGGCACTAATACTCACTTCCCTATGAACATTCTTAGAATTGGATATTGGAACTGGAAGATATTAAACTGGATTAGGATCTTTTTACCATATCCATGAGTAATTGAATGATGTTCTCCTAGGACCACCACTATAGAGTATCCTTACTAACACTTGCCTAAACCTAGTAGAGGTGGAAGAGGGAGCTTGATCTTCCTTTCTCGCTGACCAATAATGACTTTGAATTGTTGTCATATTCCGCTCTTCAATAATGAGTTTGAGTAATTTACTATCACTGGTATTTTGAAATAAATACTAAAAGCAAGCAAACATTTTCACTGTGGATAATGCACTTTCAATGTAGTTCAGATGTAATTGAAAGCACATCATGAATCACTACTTGTTGCCCATGATTTCTAATTTCTGGTAGTCTAGCTCACTTTAGACGAGAACAAGGTTCATTCATTAAGTTATGCTCTAGTTGCTGGGGGTGGCTTTAGCAAAATGTGAAACATAATTTGCATGTCCGGAATCAAAGCTTCAGAATATGCTGAGGTTGCAATGACTATTGTGCTTTTCTTACTTTAAAGTCAAATTACTGCCAATGATGCTTTAGAATATAAGTATTGTTATAGATATTTTTTGGATAACAAATAGATTTGAGAATTGCAATAAACTTTCAATACTGACCACTGCAGTCTTGTGCAATTGGTGGAGAAAGCTTAGTGACTGTGATGTAGCGAAAGGGTAGAGAAGCAAAATTAAGATGTAAAAACGAAAATGAGACTGAGTTGGCATGGTTTTGACAGTTAGCTTATATGATAATTGAGATAAGATGGCAGAAAGGTTGCTCTTACTTACCAGAAAAGAAAGCTTATACTTGACTTATCTGCAACATGACAAATTAGCTCATGTCTTCCATCGTTAGTGTAGGGCATGTGGATGTGTTTCTGCCAAAACGTGAATCAAAATTGATCACCAATATGATTTATGATACTTAAGTTGATTGAATTGAAAATAATAGATAAATTTCGGTATTTCAAAGGCAGGCCATCTTCTGTTTCCATAAAAAGCCTGTAGAAAATAGCTTTAGTTGAAAACTCATGGAGAAACTGAGGAAGAAAATGTTAAGCAGAATAAGTCTTTTGCGTACATGTGTTTAGCATGTTGAATTATTAATAATAGCTGAGCTACGGCCGTGGCATTGGGCAGAAGGCTGATGTTTAAGGCCAATAATCTCCCCGGAGCAACAAGATTCATTGCGGGTTATCCCCTGCACCGGTCTCCTTGATGATCAATTGTAGAACTCCTCTTCAGATTTTTTAATTTTGATGATTTAATTTTTGGTCAACTATGCTTTACTCACAAGTAACTGATGATTTTGGATTGATGCCAAGATTTTCTGCGGGGAGTCTAATGGAAGATCATGAAGAGGGAATTTGTAGTGATATTGATATGCACTGATAAATTTGAATACTTTACTAAAACTATGTGTTCACAATTGCTTGGACTGTTTTTGTTTTCCAGGGCACTTAAGGAAGAAAAGTATGCTGCACGTCGTGCTATACTGCCTGTACTTCAGGCTGAAGAAGATGAAAGGTAGCAAGCGCAATTCTTTTTGTTGTCGACATATGCTGAAGTTGCACTGAATTCGTGTTCTTTCCCTTTTCCTACCCTATTTAATTAGATTTGTCAAAGAATGGAACAAGTACCTTGAGTATGAGGCAGAAGTAATGAAAGATGTTCCTGGATGGAAAGTAGGCCAAAGTGTCTACAATTCAGGCAGATGGATGCCTCCAGCAACTGGTGAACTGCGTCCAGAGGTCTGGTGATGCTGCTTCATCTGTTATTTCCTTGTGCCCTGTGTTCAATTGCCAGAGTCAGTAATGTTTCTTGTCAAGTTTCTTCTGTTACATGGGCTCATTTAGTTTCACATGAAATAAAAAGTTTGGCTGATGAAACTGGCGATTGCTTTACCTACTTTTTTACTTGAAAACTTTGAACATGATGACCTTTTGATTATTCATTTCCTGTTGGAATACTGATAGAATGAACTCTAGCTAAGCTTATGATAATGGCGGTGAAGTGAAATTGAAATAATGTGGCTGGTTTCACCTCCTACATAACCAGTATTTGAAGGTGTAATGAGGAATATGTTTCAATCAATTACACATCTATGCAATGCCAGAATGGTTAAATTGATCTTATATTAAATACAATTGACAAATAACAACGAAGCATTTATATTAATTAAGAAATGCAAAAAAAGTTAGGATATGATAAGAAACCAGAAGAATGTAATGGATCTGAAAATTTGTTATTACATAAAGTACATAAAATATTTTATACTATATCTTATATGATAAGTGGGTTCAAAAATAAAAAATATGTTCTTATATTTGTCAGACGATAATGTTTAATGGTCGTAGTTATCTGACAAGGGGACGTGTGTTTCATGACAATGTCGTAGGTGCTTGAATGGCTAAAGCTGCATGCAAAATGATATAGTAGCCAACTAGAATCCAAGCAGTTAAGTGTTTTTATTTGGAAACATGTACTGACAACTTCAATATCTATATCATGTTCGTTTAAGCCATATGTGTTGCCAAGGAACCAGTCAGCAGACGAAGTCCAAGACTGACAAAATCACTCAATTAGTAATCTTGTATAATTCTGAAGGAAAGATGGACAAGAGGCTCCGATGAGTAGATAATGGGCTTTCTTGAAAGAAACAAGGTAATGCGAAACATTAATGTGCTACACTTTGGTTGCGGTGGTCTAACATGGTGAATGGCCAATAGTCCCTCCTCCACCAAGTATGGTTATCTGAACTGAAATAAAACCAATTCTCAGTGACCAGCCAATAGCAATTCCCAGTTTTCTCACAGCTCTGGCCTTCTTTATCAGACCTGAAAACATCAATCTGTTTGAACTTGTGATTACCATATTCCATGGCACAATAAAACAGGCTGGTCCTCCAAATACTAATCTTGAAATGCCAACTGTACACATCTTTTGCTCTCAGGACTTGCAATCCCAGATCGTGGTCGTGACTAGACAAGCAATAATGGATCATTTGGCTCCATCCCGTTGACAATAACAACGCTGTACTTAAAACGAAAACCGAAGTACAGATCGGTCTTTGATTTTTCTAACCTTTCCCCTCCAGTGCAGAGCATCATCACGGACATAATCGTTGTGAGAAGGAAATTTGACGTTTGGGAGTGGCTATGTCCCATGATGTTTATGTCCTGATGGAAAACATAAGTATGTTTACTAATTACTACTAAATAAATAGGTCCACAAGGACAATAGATATAAATAACAGATACTTAATGGGAAAGTTAGACTTGACAAGATCGATTTGAGTCCGGCAAGAGAGAAGAGTGTTGTGATCGGAGAAGATTCCGTTAAATATATGAGGAAGGTGGCGAGTTTCAATAGTAGTAGTAGTATACGGCTCAAACGATGTAAGCCTTTCGGTGAGATACACTTAGGTCCCGTTTGGTTGACGAAAAAGTAAAGTGAATTTAGAATATGATTCATTGAAAAATAAATCTATAGAAAGTAAAGATATTTACATGTTTTGATACTTATAAGAATTATAATAGGAAAGTTGAGTGGATTCTTATTATAGTGTTTGGTATATAATAGTATTTTATAGAATATAACTTAATTTTGACTTGTGTTTTCAATTATATTCTTACTAACAGAATAAAAATTGAAATCGTTAAATAAGAAAAAATATAAACCTAAAGATTGCCAATTGAAACTTTTAAGCAAAAATATTCAAAATCTAAATACCAGTCGATACCGAAAATTTTAAAAAATAAGGAGAATTTTTTGCAAAATTTTCAAAAATTTTGAAAATTTCCTTCCCTTCCTCTTATCTCTCCTTCTCCCACTTTTTTTAAAGCTTTTTAATTAGTTATTTTATTTATTTCAACTTTTATAATTATTGTGAATTTTTAATTTTTGTTTTTAAAATAATAATA
>JANZLD010000237.1:88919248-88944456 GCA_026413575.1 Erythroxylum carthagenense
TGTTATGACCTTCCCGAACCTATTCCAAAATTTCCAATCTCAAATTCCAATTCCCGAATTATAATTATATTTATTAATAATTATTAAATTAATTTTATATGTTAAATTAAAATTGTGATTATGTCTAATTAAACACAAAATGAAATGAAACGTGAAAAATAACAATTCTAAAAAATAATTCAAAATTATGATAAAAAACAAAAATTGGAATTATTTTCATTATTTACAATAAATTATTATATATAGATAATTATTATATATATAGAGATAATTAAAATATAATAAAGATAAATATAAGCTAAAATAAATAAGATATAAAAAAGTTAAATTAAATAAATTAAAACTGAATAATGTTACAATGAATTATTTTGTAATTTTAAAAAAATTTAAAGATTATTTTATAAATTTAAAAAATTATCTAAAATAATACTTGATATTAATTAGTATCAATATAACACCGTATTAAAATTCAATCCGACACCAAATATGAACCGGTATTCATAACATATTAACATTGCTTCCCGACCCTTATATATCTTATAAAAAAATTCAAGGTCCGAAGTCTAGTTCATAACTTCACATAACCAACATATGGAAAAATCGTGCGTACAGTAAATTAGTAATTAAACTGGAGTTTATTATCGACTATATAAAATCCGAGTCTCTTTTTATGCTGATAAAGAATAGCCGCGTCTTCAATGCCCTGAGAAAGTGGACCAAATAGTAAAAAAAATACTGGAATTTTGCAATTTCTTAGTTTCAGACTTTCAGTGCTCGGATCCCAGATCGTTTACCGTAATCCAAGCTTCTTCGGCAGTTTGATCAACACTAATCATGGCGGTAGCAGCTAGAGTTCCTCAGCTTACTTGCTTCTCTTCAATCCGCAGCACCAAACGGCTTTCCATTCTCAGCCCACCTCCTGGCGTCAAGGTGAAGAGAAAAATTGGAACGAAACAAAAGAAAATCAATATTGTAGAATGTTTTCGTTGTTGTTGATGTGTTCTCTCACATGGGTTTGGTGCTAACAGTCATGGATTGGAACGAGTTTTGAAGGACGTGGCAAAGATGAGATCAGAACAAGCGTTGGTTGCACTGCCGACCAGTCAAATTTGTATGTGGAAGGGCCAAGAAATACGTGTCCTTCTTCTGAGTCTGTTGGGACGAAAAGCGGTGGTAGTGATCCTGTTAAGGTATATGGTAGTGCGAAAATTCACGACTTCTGTTTTGGGATTCCTTATGGTGAGTGTGATTTGTTTGAAAATTCGTTTCTTTCCTTCTTTTAAAAAATATTCTTAAATCTTTGGATTTTAAGATTCTTAAACATGGAATTTATTCCTAAAAGCTAAGAGAGAAGTTCTTTCATTTCATAATTATGCCTTTTGATGGTTCTGGGGGTTAAGATTTTCATCCAATGTATGAACTGTAAGATATAGTTGTGTTGAAGTTTCTGGAATTAATTCGGCCAATGTATGAACTGGAAGTATGTAGTTGCGTTGAAGTTCCTGGAATTAATTCAGCCAAACTATGAACTGGAAGATGTATTTGTGTTGGAGTTCCTGGAATTAACTTTTAAGTTGTTGAAACGCCATGTTTTAGTGTACTCAGGGACTTGGGTACCTTGATCTTGCGAGCTGGAATCGGAGGAAATTGTTAGATTAGCTTATCTTTTGCATATACAGTTGATCTATTAGGCGATGTAGACTCTAGGAAAATAATAAATAGACCAAAGTTTATAAAACCATCCCCAATTACGGGAAGATGACATAACTTTGGAGTTTCCAATTTCCTTGGAAGCTGAAGCTGATCGCATTGGCATTATCGTGTTCTTTTGTTGGGCATACTGTCATTATGAATATTTGGAGAGATACCTGTTCATAATTGGCTTTACACAGGTGGTCTTGTTCTAACTGGGGGGATTCTTGGTTTCATACTCTCAAGAAATGCTGCAACCCTAACCACTGGAATGCTGTTTGGAGGTGCGCTACTAGCCCTCAGCAGTTTTAGTTTAAAGACCTGGAGGAAAGGGAAATCTAGCATGCCATTTGTGCTAGGACAAGCTGGTAAATGAATGTTGTGATTTGATTCATCTCCCAGTTGTCTTCTTTTAGCTCTGTCATAATTTCTTTTACGCTCATATTTTTATCTCCCCGTGCTACTGTCTGACTTCTTTAGAGAAAAAATGAGGTAAAAGAGGGTTATAGACAACTAAAATAAGAGAAATCAAGGGACTTATTTCATCACACTCATTTTATACTTAATAAGCATGTTGGAATGATTTTCTTTTCCCCTTAGTGACTAAATTTGTGTTGCCAAGATTTATGAAAACTAAGACTCTTCAGCCTGGTCCAGATATATGCCTTGCATCAGTTATGGATTTTGGCCTCTGATTAGTAAGATAAGGCCTTAATGTCCTTTTGATTCACTCTTATTCTAACCCTGACCTTGCAGCACTGTCAGCAGCCCTTTTCTGGAAAAACTTTCAGGCTTACTCATTGGTTAGTAATTCCATTCGCAAAATATTATTTACCTACTAGTTAGCTGATCTTTGTTCATGAAACTTTATGGTGTTGTGAAAATGCAGACGAAGAATCTATTTCCTGTGGGATTTAATACCGCCATTAGGTACCTTTATGCATTGCAATTATCTTACATTGACAAAAATATAAATATTCCCATTTTTACTATTTTAAGTTTTGTTTTCTTCATGGCAGTGCTGCAATGCTATTCTTCTTCTCATATGTGATGATTTCTGGAGGAAACCCACCACCAAAGAAGTTGCACTCATCATCTGCTGCTGCATCATTATCATGATCAGACTTCTAAGAGATACAGCTATAGTCTCAACTTCTACCCCATCCCTTCTTATCTAAGTGGGGAGAGTTGGAGTAATTTTTGATATGCTACTATGATCCTGCAGGGATCCGTATCCCTTTCTGTCATTAATAAGCAGATAAGAGAAACTAAATATAAATGTTATTGTCATTGATTGACAGGGATCATATTGAAATGAGTATCTGAGTGATGTTTTAATTTTATAAGTCCTTTCTTCCTTGTGTTTTTTCTCTAAGAAGAAACGGTTTAAATGATTTAACTGATGATGATAGAGGTAAAGTAGCGTTGCATTTATTCCCAAAGAAGCTGTAAAGATTCTTTTACTAAAAATCCCTGAAACTGTTAGAAAAGGATATGTAATGAAAGGCCATACATAAACCCCTGAATGAGAATAGTGATTTACATTAAATCTAAAGTTTTATTCAAAGTTATAATAAGCTAATAAGGAATAATGGTTAAATAAGCTCTCAAGTTTGACTTAAAATTCAATTAGATCTCTAATTTTATTTTTTAATCAACCAAATGAAATTAGTCCAAAATAATATATATTTTGTCAATATGCTTCTTAAATTACATTTTTATAATATCTTTCTATATTTTAAATATAATTGTTGACATGTAATTAAAGAGTTGATAAATTACATGTGGTCTATCGGAAACAATCTTGGACCTTTCCCGAAATCTCATATTCGCATTCTATAGGATGTTGTTGAGTAAAATGAACTTAAAAGTCCTTTCTAGTTGCACCTGTGAGTTTTCAAAGGACTATTTTTGGCAATTTTCCTAAATATCCCTTAAATTCTCATCTTTTAGTTTTGGCCATTATCTGAATTTGATTTCTTAAATTTGGAAGAGAAATTAAAGGGAATAGAAGAAAACTAATGCAGAATCCTCCGCTATAATAGTAAAACAAAGGGTGAAAGCAAAAACAACTTTTTGGCTTTACATTGAAAATACAACTGAAGCAAAAAGCTTCGAGAAAGAGATGGCTAGCGATGGCAGAGAAGGGAGAAGAAGAAGAATCATGGAGAGAGGGTCCGATCGCATTGCATTGATCACCGGTCAAATCCGAACACTTGATGCATCATCGCCGCCACCATCATCAACCCACAGTCATGATCAAACAACCACTGAATTTTACCCATCCAAGAACGATCGCTCCCTGAAATCTGGTAATTAAATATATTCTTCCCACCCTGTTTCATTTATAAGTGATGAATTACTAGTATTAATACCGTTGCTAGTCTGTAGGAATTAGTTCTGCAAGTGATTACCTTCATTTTCCTTATCTTTTGTTCGATGAGGAAAGGAATTGCAGATGATGATGATTCTGGATCCAAATTGGTGAAGGACAATGGTGATAACTTGGACAATGTGAACCAGATTGAAACTCATTCGACCAGCAATGTGACGAACGCAAGCACCATAAGCGATTCTCCTGTTTCCAACATGATGACAAACATAAAGGCATCATCATCATCCGAGGCACATTACCGTCACAAAAGGATTTTCTGTTCCAAGCATATAAACTCCTGCATTATTGCATCCGAGAAAACTCGGGCCACTTGTTCCCTTACCCTTGCGTTGATAGTGCTTGTCTCTTACTTGGATGATTCTTTACTTGGAATCAACATATTGAGTTCTGAGAGCATGATAGTCTCCACACCAATTTACATACTTCTGCTTACCGATGCAACAATTGTGGTTGGTCGAATCTTTGTGGAACGAGCAAGTAATGCCTCCAAGGAGGATGTTCCTGATGATGGAGGAATGTTAAAGAAGGAAGATCCAAACAACTGGACTGATGCTGTTAAACTGTTGGAGAGAGGATTGGTAGTGTACCAGGCTGCTCGCGGGATCTTCATTGACTGCAGTATTTACTTAGTTGTGGTTATCTGTGGCCTCTCTCTAATCTGAATTCACCATCAGTTTACTTGTATGAGTCATTTTAGCTCCAGATTATATTACAAATAAGAAAGGAATAATTGTGGGAGAAGAGTCTGATCTCAAACTCTGATATGGATTACGATTACATTTCAAATAGAAGTCTTTTCTCTACTTGACAAGTTCACATGAAAAGAGGAAATGGTGGATCTCTTACACCACCGACTTGGCCTGAATCATAAGAGTTGGTTTGAGGTTTGAGGCGTTCAAAACGTTACCTTTAACAAATTTATGCAATATTTTAAAAATAAAGTTAAACACCTAAGATATAAATTTTAAGATTTAAAAATTTCAATCTATATTTAACCATCATAAAATTGAGTAAAATTAAATAAATTTAAAGAATTTAAAATATGATTGAAAGAAATCCTTATTAATCGGAGAATTTGAAATTTAATTAAATTATTAAATAAAAATTAATTGATTTATTTTAAATTATAAAAACTTATTAATTTATGAAAATTAACCTATTAATTAATAAATCGATCAATTTTTAACAAGAATTATTAAAATAAATCAAATCAAAAAATTAAAAATCAAACTAAAAAATTGGACAATTCAATATTTTTATAATTAAATCAGTTAAATTTTTTATCATTAAATTTAGGTTGTATCATAAATGCAAAATATAATATTGAAAATTTTTTACATTAAATTGAAAAAATATTAAAAATTAGACAATTTTTAATACATTTTCTCTAAAAAAGATCAAAACCAACTAATTCAACAATATTTACTCCTTATTCTTCCTGTCATAAACCAACTAATTTGGTAGCGATTAGTCATTCTTTCTATAATAAATTGCTTATTGTGAAGTTTTCAAGTGTTAATTTTTAAAAATTAACCGATTAATTAATAATTAGTCAATTTTTAATAATAAAAATTATTAAAATAAATCAAATTAAAAAATTAAAATGAAAAATGAAAAATTGGACAGTTTAATGTTTTTATGATTAAATCGGTCAAATTTTTTCATCATTGAATTTATGTTATATTGTAAACACAGAATATAATATTGAAAAAAATTACATTAAATTGAAAAAAGTCTTAAGAATTAGACATTTTTAATACATTTTCTGTATAAAAAAATTATCAAAACCAACTAATTCAATAATATTTACTCCTTATTCTTCCTGTCATAAACCAACTAATTTGGTAGCGTTTAGTCATTCATCCTAAAATAAATTGCTTATTTCAAGTGTTATTTAGCTTCTGGTTAAATCTTTGAAAATCCCTCTCTGATTTGTATTAGTTATGTTATAATTTGGGAAGTTGTAAAATCATTAAAAGAGTCAGTCCTGTTAAGTGATCTATCTAACAATAGAAACTCCTGATATGTTGGGGAATTATTAGTCAGAAGAATAATGTTTCAACTTCTGCTTGCCCTAATGGAACTCAGTTCAACCAACCAAAGCTGTTTTATGACAAAACTTGCAGTGGCCGCTACACGCAGCAGCAGTACGCTGCCTAAAAAGCATATGCAAAGCCACTGTTCTTTACATACCTTCTTATTAACACAAAAACATGCAGTTCTACACCATATTTACAGAGAAAGTGACTAGTCATGTGAAACAAGATATATGACAGGAAATATTTACATGACAATAAGGAGTGGACCAGTCCCACGTTCCTTGTAGGCATCAGGAACGCTGGAGTAGCAATAAATGCTATTCGACATCTCCCAGCTCCAGTCCTGCTTCCGATGAACATACATCCGCGGCCATCGATTAACCCTCACATAATGCTCCCGGATACTTCCCTCACCATCATAACTAGTTATAACTGAATAGCAGCACTCATGACCACTCCATATCTTGTCACCAGGATCTGCAGTTAGGCTACCATCTGGATGGAAGTAGCGACGCATCACAGGACCAGTGCCTTTCCAATAAGGATCGAGATTTTGCCAATATTCTGGAGCTGCCTGAGGCCAAATTATATTTTAAGACAATGTTGTAACAGTTTGTCTCCATAACAAAGAGTCTGTAACAATTAAAACTACACAAGTAGACGTTGGTAGCAAGTCACGGTGGACTTATTTGTAGCCAGAGTTTGGTGGAAGTGTATTTTATGGACGTTATGAGGAAGAAACATACCTTGGTAAAATGAAACTCCCAAACATGATCACAGAGATCATCCCTCATGATACGATTCTGAACAAGAACATTGAAAAGAAAACATCATCTTCATTAGTACGTCCAAAGATTAGGCACTCAATAAGGAATTTTTATCTTAAGAGGTTTCTTGCACTCACACGTTGGCCATCCATAACAGAAAATGAATAAGCAGCCAACTTTGATATTCCCTGGGCTTGTGAAAAGCGAGGTAAGTGTGCCTTCCCATCCCACAATTCTTCGCACTGAAAAAGGGCAAGCAGCAGGTAGATGTCAATTCTCAAAGAGCAAAGAAAAACAAGTAAAATTGCACATAAAAGAAACGCAGGATAGCTATTAACGAAAAGCTGTGTGGCATTTTCCAACACAAGGTTCTTTGTGCAATTTTTTTATCCACAACTCAACATATACAGCTTTAACTTGATATGGTATTTAAATTATATACACCAAAGCTAATAACTAAGTGGAAGTTAACCCCACAATGGGTAACAAAGTTTTAGACCAACCAAGAAACCCTTCTCATAATGGCACATTCATGGACTCATAAAACCAAAAAGGAACAAAACAGAAAGGAAGAGACAGATACTAGCATTTACCATTGCCCAATTGCTATTCTAGTATTTCTACACAATTACATGAAGAATCTGGGTAACCATACGGATTTGGCGAACCAAAGAACTAGGGCTGAGTTCAACTTCATTAACCTTGGCTTCCATAATTTCTCCTTTCTTTCACTTTCTGTTTTAAATCCCTTTGGATGATCAGAGTGCCTGCTTGGGGTTTCAGATGGGATGGGAGAGGAATATACTGAGGCACGTGAATTCTAGCTAAATTATTCAACATTGGCAAAGGTACAAAGAAATCCTGACCCTAACCTCTTAATAATGAACTTAATCAAAATGTGTCACCTTGGCCTCCACTGAGATATTTTAAACATTCCTTTTCAGTTTAAAGTATAGTTCAATCCTTATATTCATTCTTGTCTTTTATCCCAATTATTGATGTTCCAAAGACTAATTATCATACCTTGTTTTTTGTGCAATAGGGTACCAGACAAGATCTATATTTTGTTTTTATAATGTTATTGCACCTAATCTAGGCCAATCAGTTTAATTTTCTTGATTATAACGTCATAAAGGTTCCTGGTATACAGATACCAAAAATAGGCTCATGCTGTAGTGCATCATACACCGAATGCAGCAAAATACAAGCTAAGTTTCAACAAACCACAAATTGAGAACTCCACTTTTGACAAGACTGAATAGGAAAACCAGAACTGAAGTTCTGTATTTTTATTCCTTGACTGATACATTTTAAATACGAAAAATACACCAGTATAGAATCAGTATCCTGACTACTTATCTCTACTAATCTGCAGCACCCTAACTACTCAGGTGCTGATTTATATTATCCTACATCTAGGATAAGATTTTCCTATTTTATTGGAATCATTATCTACTAGATATCAGCTTTCTTAATTAAGTATGATGCAATCAAAACAACCTCACCCCAAAGGTATTTTGGTGCATTCATTGCAAACATAATGGCCCAAGAGACTTCCAGTAAATGTTTATTTTTTCTCTCAGTAATATCATTTTGTTGAGGGGTGTTAACACACGTAGATTGGTGAACAATGCCTTAAGAAATTTTCCAAGGACTTCATTAAAAAACTCGGTACCATTGTCAGAGTGAAGTATACCAATGTGTGTGTGATATTGAGTTTTAATCATTGTGTAAAAATTTTGAAAGATTTGAGCAACTTCAGATTTTTCACGCATCAAATAGACCCAACATAATCGAGTATGATCACTGATAAAAGTTACAGACCATTTTTTTCCAAAAAGAGTTTTAACACGGAATGGACCCCAAACACAAACATCACTATGAATTAAGTAAAATGGTTTAAAGGGCTGATATGGTTTTGTAGGGTAAACAGGCTTATGATTTTTGGATAAAATGCAATACTTGCAATGAAGTTTTGAACAATCCGTAGATTTAAACAAATAAGGTAATTGTCTTTTGAGATATGAGAAATTAGGATGTCCTAATCTATTATGCCAAAGCAAAATCTGTTCTTTAGCAAGGGTAGAACAATTAGAGTCACGGGCTAGTTTGTTCACAAATAGCATATTACAAGCTAGTTTTGGAACATGAGGGACAGATTTAAGGCAAATATTGGAGGACGGAGTTATTGAACCCTTTCCAACTGTAGTAAAAAATGATCCACCTACTTTATGGATTTTTTCATGGCCAGAACAAAGAACATAAAATAAATTAGAAGAATTGGTCATATGGTCATATGCTCCTAAATCAACGATCCAAGAAGCGAAATTGTATGGAAAGAAACATGATAAGGCATTAAAATCACAACTAGTTTGCGCAACAGAAGCATTAGGGGCACTTGAGGATTCAAATTTGAGTTTCAGTAGCTTCAGGATGTAATTAATCTGCTCTTGAGAGAACTATCTAGCATCTACCTCATGAGCTGATGGAATTTTACTTGATTCATAGTGAGCTGAATGAGTTTTATTAAATTTTCCTTCATACGATCCGCTTCCAATTTTTAGGCTTTCCATGGAGTTTCTAGCATGTTTCACGGGTATGACGAGCTTTATTGCAATAGTCACACCAAACCCGTGACTTTTCCTCGATCTTCTTAGTACGGCCAGTAGCATTCCCAGCAACTAAGGCAGTGTTTTCAATTGCAAGTGTAGGAGTTCGTTTGCCAAGCATCACAAACCGTCTACTCTCTTCCCATCAGACTTCTGCAAAGACTTCCCTAATGGATGGAAGTGGTTGTTTTCCAATAATCCTGCCTCTAACTTCATCAAACTCAACATTAAGTCCAATTAAGAACTTAAAAATTCGGTTATTCTCTATTGCTTTTTGAAAATAGTTATAGTCATTAGGGGATTTCCATTCACAGTCATTCAACAAATCTAAGTCTTGTCACAAACGTTTCAGAGAATTAAAGTACTTAGTAAAATTGTCCTCATCTTGGAGGATCTCACCCAATTTGAGAGTTAGTTCATACACTTGTGACTGGTTTATGAATCAGAATACATCTGATTCACGTTGTTCCATAGCTCCTTAGCTGTGGGGTAACACATATAGTTGGAGCTAAAATCCTCCTCAATAGAATTTACCAGCCACATCATAACCATAGAATTTTCAGCATCCCATATTCCGTGTGCAGGATCATTAGTCGTAGGTTCCTTCTTGTCACCAGTCAAATATCCAATCTTGCATCTACCATGGATGTACATTCTAACCGATTGGGACCAGTGAAGAAAATTCTCTTCATTCAATCATATAGTAGTGATCTGAACGGAATGAGAATCTGAGGTAGTATTATGAGAAGGAGGTGTTTGAATAGATGGATAAGAGGATTCAGCAATGTCGGACATGGTTGACATAGATGGGTAGGATTAGAGACGATAGGTAGCGGCTAGGGTTTAGGACTGTTCAAGTATATCGCTGATACCATGCAGAAATTCTAAACAGATGTATATTATTTTATATTGCTCAGTCAATATATAGGTACAAGTATATATAGAAATAAACAGGGCTATTCTAGGAAACTAACAATTGTACATAATATCCTAATTGATTTGGTTTGCTAACTTTTAGGAGTCAATAATATCTAGGAGATATCCAACTGGATATTTCCCAACACCTAGTTTCTTTTTCCAATTAGTTGATTTTCTGTTTAGCTTCCAACAACTTTCTCTAGTATGCCACGATTTTTTACAATGGTCACCTCAAGGGTTCTGTTTTTCACTACATTTCTCTCTTTCATAGTCAGCTCCTCGAATCACAAGAGCTAAACCTTCACTCTCTACTATGGTTTCAGCAGCATTCTTTAACATCACTTGTCTTCTTGCTTCTTCTCTCCGTACCTCTGAAAAGACTTCCCTTATGGTTGGTACAGGATTTCTCCCTAAAGTACGACCTCTCACTTCATCCAAGTTTCTATGCAATCTGGCCAGGAAGACAAATATGCATCCTTTTTCAACTTTCTTCTTCAACTGAGCACTATCATTTGGATTTACCCAACTTTCTTCAGCAAAAAAATCTAATTCTTGCTATACAGATACCATTTCATTATAATATGGCGTTACATTCCTCTCAACCTAGCTGCATTTTCCATATTTTGGTGTAAAATTCAAATAATTATGAGTGGTTGTCCAAATCTGAATATATTTCCTTAATTGCTTCCCAAACATCACGGGCTGTCGGCATGAACACAAAGGGCTTCCCAATAGCTAGTTCCATAGAATTGATTAATCAGGCAATAACCATTGAGTTTTCTGAATGCTACTGCCGATATCAAGGATTGTTTGTAGCTGGTTGTTCAACCTCACCATTTAAATATCCAAGCTTCCACTTGCCATCGATCACCAAATCTACGAACTAAGACCATTCAAGGTAGTTTTTTCCATTCAACTTCTGAATGGTAATTTGAAGGGAGTTTTTCGACATAGAAATCAGTGCAGGCATGTTACTTCCTCTTACTGAAGTCGCCCCGCTATTGTTATATGAATAAGTTGAACCAGAACCCACCCATGGTTGTTTTGAAATTCATGATCTAATTCGAAAGCTCTGACGCCAAGTTGACATAACTGAATAGGAAAATCTGAAATGAAGTTTTGTACTTTTATTCTTTGATTAATACATCTCAAATAGGAAAAATATAGTCAATATAGAATCAGTATCCTAAACAATTATCTCTCCCAATTTGCAACACGCTAACTACTTAGGTGCTGATTTATCTTATCCTGAATCTAGGGTAAAATTTTCCTATTTTATTGGAATCATTATCCATTAGATATCAACTTTTTTAATTTACACAACATCCACTAATAATTATGACAAAATATAGAAGTATCCCAATGTAATGAGTTAAAAACCAAGTCTGCCTTTGATTACTATAAACTAGGTACCTTTTACAATCTATAAGCATAGCATAAACTAACCCCTATATCAGGTGCAAAAAGCATCTCAAGCAAACATCAACTAGCATGGCACCTCTATTCATATCATCAACAAGGGATGGAAATTAACTGCTCCTTAATTAGCTGCACCAAGATGCAGTTCATATATTCCCAAGATTAACTAATATTACATGCACCAGCTAAATCAAGCTGGACACACATTAATGTATCAAGTACATAAATAAGGTTATTGGGCCTTTAACCAAGCAAACCTACACAAAATAAACAGAACTAATAGTCCTACAAGA
Source organism: Erythroxylum carthagenense (assembly GCA_026413575.1). Lineage (NCBI taxonomy): Eukaryota > Viridiplantae > Streptophyta > Magnoliopsida > Malpighiales > Erythroxylaceae > Erythroxylum > Erythroxylum carthagenense. The sequence goes on from JANZLD010000237.1 coordinate 88,931,381, forward strand.
ATCTTGATTAAATGATACTTGTGATTTTTTCAGAATAATCTTGTGTTATTGATGTAGTTCTAGAGTTTAGTTTAACAGTGTTATTGTTTTAGATCATCTATATATAAAACAAAACATTTGTTTGCAACAATTTTTGTGAATAGTACATATCAGGAATAAATTGATTATTATTAGAACACCATATCAACAATTTTATGAAATTGCATAATACTATATTGACAAGTGGATCAACGTCAACACTTATTAATAACAGATGCCTCCAGGACATACTGCAATAAATCGAATAGGAAATCAACAATTCGTACTCCAGCTGTCCAAGCAGGACAATCCATAATCCTAGGTGGGGTGGTATCAGCTTGGATTAACTAATTTTAACAGGTAAAGCTAAGTTCATGTATTGTTATGGACTATCGATAGCTTCAGAACATAGATTATAACCCTGATAAGCAGATACAGTGCGCATGCAAAGGTAAAGTCTTCTCTCAAAGTTCAAACCGATGAAGCCTTGACAACAATTAATAATTAAGCACGCACTACGACTGCGAATGCCTCATAATAGATCCACACAACAAATAGGTAACTCCAAGTTGATTAAGCATCACTAAACGAGCACATCGAAAACCACTCAGTAATGCCAAATTAAGAAACCAAGACAGTCTCATCCCTGTAAAAGACAGAGCCCTAAATAATAATTTTTTTATGGAATGACCGAGAGTATAGAAAATCCCCAAATTCCAAGCAAAATAATAGAAGAACAACAAATATATCAGTGAATCAAGCAAGCTACCAAACTCTGAAAATCACCTAAACAATCTGGGAACTCTAGAACACAATGAAACCAGAGAAAATTAAGAAAAGAAAAACCTTGGAAGCCCAAAGAGTGTCACTAGAAGCCACGCCGTGCCAAGACCGACAGACGACAAGGGATAGTGCCACGCTGCGTGCGTCAAGGTTCCCCAGTATCTTCAACATCAGGTCCCTCCCAAGCACCTCCAGTGGATCCCGTCGAAAGACACCACCGCCATCTTGACCACTAGCTTGACCTTCGTCAGCTTCATCTTTCTCCATGCTCCTCCTTTTCCTCTTCTTCCAACTCCTCTTCAACCCAGATCCAACGCCGCACATCCTAAGAAACGTCTCAAGGTCCATACTTACCCCCTCGGGCTCCGAGAACTCCTGCGTCATCGGAGAAGATGACGGTGAAGAGGCGCTGACAGATTGGGTCATTGCCAGTAGGACTAATTGAGCACTCCTCCCGTTAACAGTGTGGCGTATATGTCGTTTAACTCTAAGAGAAGCACACGATACGGGCAGAGTGAGTGATGAATAAAATAAAATGGCATAGGTATAGGTTGACGTGTACTGATTGTGATCGCAACATTTATATTACGTGGCCTCTGACTCACGTCCATTTCGGCATTTCCTCTCTGCAAGTGCTTCACCGACTCACCGAGGGTTTACCTTTTTGTTTTTATTTTCCTTCAGTCAATGCTCCACCTCAGATTTTCCATTCATTTTTTCAATTAACAAAGCCATTAATTATGATTATACAACTAATTTTAATGTTTATTTTTTCTTAAACATTCATACTTAAATTAGATACTATTAATAAAAAGTAACACTTTAGTAAAATTTATGCATCTACACATTTAATTAGAAAAATCAGGATTATTGAATTTACTTGCATTAAATTTTTAGTCTAATAATTTAATTATGTGGTGAGAGAAAGACTACAGGTGGTTAGTATTACTAATAAGTTAAGAGAGACTAGGCTTAGATGGTTTGGGCATGTCTGCAAGATGTCATCTGATGTTTCGGTACGCCAAGGTGAGAAAATAAATCTCACTAGCTACAAGAGGAGGAGAGGGAGACCTTACAAGAATTAGAGGGAAGTGATAAGAAATGATATATCTGAATTGACCCTTACTGAGGCCCTGGCTAAGAATAGGACGGTCTGGCATGACCGGATCAGGGTACACGACAACCTTGAAAGTCCTCGGGCCTAACCTCTAAAATACAAGCTATCGACCGACAGCTTTAGCCACAAATTTCTGACGCATAGATGCAAGATGTTTCTCTCTAACACCGTAGGGTGGTCTTACCCGCCGGATCTCGCAGTGCAAACCCCCCACGTAATAAGCAGCAAGAGGGGCCGATCTTCAACAACGTGTCAGGTACTAATCGATCTGGTCTCCTTCAGGTATTTTCTTTACTTATTGTTTATAAATTTATTTACTAATAGTGGTGGAGTGCCAAGCGTTTTAATTTATTTACTCCTTTCTTCAGCATCAACCCTCTTTGTAAATTTTGCTTTTGAAATTTATTTATTTACTGTTGTCGAGTGCCTCGCGGACTCTTTTAATCCTTTATTCAACATCCACTCCCCTTTTGTACTTTCTGCATGTGAGTTTAAAGGAAACAACCTCTCTATATTGTAGGGGTAAGACTGCATACTATCAGACCTCTCAAGACTCTGCTTTAATGCGGGACTTAAAACTGGATGTAATGATGGTAATGATTTATATATCTTATGAATGTAGAGGTACTGATATGGAAATATTAAATTTCTTATTCGATGATAATATCGTAATTATACTCTTTTAAAAATATTTTATGAATTTTTAATTAAAGAAATATAGAAAACTCCAATTATCTATAATTATTGTTTTTTAATAATTTAATTTAGTTTCAATGGATTTACAATTCGGATCGATTTTCTTAAAATATTAAAATTTTAAGATTATTTATATGTATTTTAAATATTAAAAATTAAAATTCAAAGAATTAATAATTATATTTTTAATTTAATTTCTTATCTAATTTTATTATCATTTTTAGATTCGAGAAGATGGACTTTCAATTTCTTACCTATAATCTTTTTTTAATTCATTTTAATAAAATTGCTAAAATATATTTAAGAACACTTGACGGTGATCAAGTACCAACACCTAATGTTGAGCACTCCCAGGATCCTTTACAATGTATAGGAGCTCCGATGACTACATTAAGAGCCGAGAGAGTGAAGAGGGTTTTAATAACACTTATATTCGAGTTGCAAGATCAAAAGTATACTAAAGTAGAATAAATTGGAGTTTCAAAAATAGTCAATATTTTGCATTGCTTTAATTCAAGTTTAACAAATGAAAGCTCACCAAGTGCATGACTAGCATCAATTGAAGTCCCAAAGTTCTAGAACGTACAGAATTCAAACAAGTTTACAACTGTTCAACATTTTCAAGATTGTTTCAATATTTATTTGAGGCAATAATTTAGTTATATTAGGAGTCAAATATTTAGTTTCATTATTTTTTTAGGATTTTCTATTTTAGTAAAGCAAATAAGTTAATCAAATTGTAATAGGATTATTGTTAGTAGCTAATTGATTCTCTTTCCTATTTTTATTAGAGTCATTAGTTGTCAAAATAGAAAAGGATAATATGGTTCCTTGTATTATTAGGATTCATATTATGTCATTAGGTTTTCTTAAGCCTATATAAAGGATTGTACCATATTTTGCTATTCATACTTGGATTAATAAAAATTGTGTGATTCTTCAATTATGAGGAACCTCGTTCTTAGTTCTTTACATAAGAACTCAACCTGATCTGACCGAGGAAACTCGTGGCAATCAACCTATGATTTCAGTTCTAATTGACCTTTTTTGGTTAGGGTTAGGCTTTCATTCATTATAACTTCAGTTCAATACATCAAGTTTGTATAGGGTTGGGTTCAAAACTGATAATCAAGATAATTTTTTGGGTTTTTATATGTGATTTTTAGGGTATTAAGCATTGTTTGCTTAGGGGTTCGTATTAATTGGTATCAAAGCTTGGGTTATCTTGAAATTTAAGTACTATCTATTTGTTGTTTTCATGTTTTCGTTAAGTTTTGTAGGTTTCTGTTAGCATTATTCTACTTCTAATCTTCAGCACTTTTGTTCATAAACCCTGCAATCTTGTGTTGATTTTGTTATACATTTAGTTTATAACTTTATTCTTACTAAGAACACAATTACGTTAAAAAAGAGGTATTAGGTCAAAACAAAGAATTCAACTTAATATTAAAAAAGGATAATTTGTATTCCAAACAATATTTGGTATCTTATTGAATCACTATTTTATTGACATAATCAACCTATTTCTGTTGTTTCTTTCCATACTAGTTAAATTCTGATGGTGAACCCCACTTCTTGTTTTATTTGCATTCTCAACATTCTGGAATTATTGTCTTGAATGGCACCATATTCCTTTCTTGCCTTTTTTTTTAATCTATTGAAATGGCGTAGTTTGGTTGTTACTTGTATAATCAATAGGATCATTGATCACGTTGTTGTTAAAAGCCCTACAAGAACATGTTGTTGAGTGGAAAAAGGTATAGAGCGTGACTGTATTATTGGGTAAAAGCCAAAGAATTTGAGTGAAACATAAAAGATCATTTTTTTTAGCATAAACACATAAGGGAGTGGAAAGGAACTTTTATTTTCACTAATATTTTTTTGCAACTTTCTTTTATTAAAATTACCAATATGAGTAGTGAAGGAAAGGAGGATGTTGGGTTAGCTCTTACAATTTTCGTAGAGGCGGTACAAGGCCAATTTCAGGCATTGAATGTGAGGTTGGATAGCATGGCATCAGCTTTAAATCTCGAACTTCCCATAAATGATTCTGAAGAAGAAAACGAAGAAAATTCTAATTGTGAGGGTAGTAGTTCCCGAAGAGGGAAATATAGTGTGTCTAAATAAGATGGCAATATGGGGAGCAAAAAAATGAAAATTCCTACTCTTCAAGGCAAGAATGATCTCAAACTGTACCTAGAGTAGGAATGAAACGTGTAACACATTTGTGATTGCCATAATTACTCTGAGGAAAAGAAAGTGAAGCTAGCTGTAGTAAAGTATACAGATTATGCTAGTATTTGGTGGGATCAACTTTTAGTAAGTCAAAGGAGGAACAGAAAGCAATCTATTCAGTTATAGGAGCAAATGAAGTCAACCACAAGGAAGAGATTCATCCCTACATACTATTATATAGATTTGCATAGGAGGTTGCAGACTTTGCATTAGGGTTCCATAAATATGGAGGATTATTATAAGAAGATGGAGGTAGTCTTGATTTATATTGAAGTAAAGGAGGCTCAAGAGGTTACAATTGCAAGATTCATTGCTGGGTTGAATAGGAAGATAGCTGATATCATGGAATTGCAACATTATATAGGGATGGAGGAATTGTTACATAAGGCTATCTAGGTAGAAAAGTGGTTAAAAGCTAAAGGTAGATATAGTGGGACTTCTAGTTTAGCTTGGAATTCGAATTGGAAGGTAGCTTCAAAGCTGAAGGAGGAGTTGAAGCAAAAGTATTCAGCTACTACCAAACCAAAGGGAAAAATTGAATAATCAAGACTAGCAACTAAGCCACCTAATGTCAAGTGCTACAAGTGTTAGGGTTTTAGGCATATGGTTGCTCAATGTCCAAATAAAAGTGTTATGATGATTTTAGACAATGGTAGTATGGAGAGTATGGGCTTGAAGGATGAGACTTCTTAGTTATCATCATTGGAGGATTGTAGTGACATTAAGGTGGAAGAACCTATTCGTGGAGATTTGTTGGTTACTTAAGGAATGTTAAACATTCAGCCTAAGAAGGATAGAGATGAGGGGCAATGTGAGTATATTTTTCACACTAGGTGTCATGTGAATAATAAGGCATATAGTATGATTATTGATAGTGATAATTGCAATAATGTTACTAGTTCCTTATTAGTTGAGAAGTTGAATTTTCCTACCTTAAAACTCCCTAAACCTTGTAGGTTGTAGTGGCTAAATGAGTATGGTGAAATTGAAGTGAAAAAATAGGTCCTAATGTCTTTTTCTATAAGTAGCTATAATTTTGTGCGATGTAGCATCTATTTGTGCTGGTCATATACTCTTGGGTCATCGTTGGCAATTTGATAGAAAAGTTACATATGATGGATATAAAACTTGATATAGACTTGTAATGAATAACCACTTCATTATACTTACACCTTTAAAGCCCTTTGTGACCTATAAGGATTAGTTTAAGATAGCAAAAGAGTATAAATTGAGAGAAAAAGAACTAAGTGCAATTGAAAAGGAAAGGAGTGAAAAGAAGAATGAAAGTGAAAAGCGAATTGAGAGATTGCAGCAAAATGAGAAAAATAGAGTGTTAAGAGATAACAAAAGGAGAGTTACGAGTGACAATAAAAGGAGAGTTGAGAGTGAGTGTAAAGAGAAAAATATGAGAGTCATTTCTTTGGCAAAAAAGAGTGAGATTAAGAGTGCAATTTTGGAAAGGCAAGAACAACTTGTACTTTGGTACAAGGATGTTCAGTTATCTACTAATGATCTTAACCCTTCTTGCCTATTATTGTTTTGTTATTATTACAGGAGTTTGAGGATTTATATCCCGAAGAGTTCCTACGTGGGTTACCACTTATAAGGGAATTAAGCATAAGATTGATTTTGTCCTAAAATCGTAAATTCCCAATAGACCGACCTATATGACTAATACTAAGGAATCTAAGGAGATCCAGTGGCAAGTTGATGAGTTGGTTTTGAAATGGTGCGTGAGAGAGAGCTTAAGTTAGTGTTCAATTATAGTGATCTTAGTTTTAAAAAAGGTTGAAACGTGGCATATGTGCAACGATTATAGAGACGTTAACAAAATCACTAAAAAGTATAAATATCTCATTCCTAGATTAGTTGATATGCTTGATGAGTTGTATAGTTCTTGTATGTTTTTAAATTTTGATTTGAAAACTGGTTATCATCAAATAAGAATGATCGAAGGTCATGAATGAAAAATTTCCTTTAAAACAAAATATGGTTTATATGAGTGGTTGGTTATGCCTTTTGGTTATACTAATGCACCAAGCATTTTTATGATACCGATGAACCAATTTTTGCATGCTTTTATTGGAAAGTTTGTTATATTTTATTTTTATGATATTCTGGTTTATAGTAAAAGCATAGATGAGCATGTTGAGCATTTGCTTGCTATAATTGGTGCATTGAGAAAGCCTAAGTTATTTGCTAATATAAATAAGTGTTCATTTTGCATGGAGTCTTTAGGGTTTTTAGGCTATGTTATGAGCTCCTAAGGTATTAATGTAGATGAGGAAAAGGTTCGAGCAATTAAAGAGTGCCCGCATCTAGAAATGCAAATGAAGTTAGGATTTTTCATAGTTTAGTAAGTTTCTATAGGAGGATAGTTAAGGACTTTAGCTATATAGTTACACCTCTAATGAATTTGTTAAGAAGAATGTAGTGTTTAAGTAGGGTGAAGGATAAGAGAGAGCATTTAATACATTGAAAAATAAATTAACTAATACATCTTTGCTTGCTTTATCTGATTTTAATAAATCTTTTAAAATTGAATATAACACATCAAGAATTAGTATAGAAGCTATTTTGTTATAGGAATCTAAGTTAATTACATACTTCAATGAGAATCTTAGCAGAGCAATGCTAAACTATCTTATATAGGATAAGGAGTTGTATGCGTTGGTGAGAACATTGCAGACTTGGTAACATTAATTATAGCCAAGGGAGTTCATAATACATTCAAATCATAAGAGTCTCAAATTTATGAAATTACAAGTGAAACTTAACAAGCGACATACTAAATGGATGGAGTTTATAGAAACATTCGCTTATGTGATTAAGAACAAACAAGGTAAAGAAAAAGTTGTTACATATGTGTTATTACGAAGGTATGCATTACTTAATACTTTGTAACCTAAACTGATTAGGTTTGAGATGATTACAGAGTTATATACTAACGATGTCGATTTTCACCAAGTATGGGATGTGTGTAATAAGGGTGCTTATAATGAATATTTTAGGCATGATGGTTATTTGTTCAAAAAAGATAAATTGTGTGTGCTTGATTGTTTATTGCATGAATCGCTTGTAAGAGAGACTTATGGTAGTGGTCTAATGGGTCATTTTGGTATGAGTAAGACTTTAAATGTTTTGCACGAGCATTTTTATAGCCTAATATAAAATGTAATGTGCAATGATAAATGCATCACATGTAGACAAGGAAAGTTTGAATTCAAACCGCATGGGTTATACAAACCATTATATGTACCTAATGAACCTTACATCGATATACTGATGGATTTTATGTTGGGTTTGCCTAGGTCACATTTTAGCAAGGATAGCATATTTGTCGTTGTCGATAGATTTAGTATAAAATGACACATTTTATTGTATGTTCCAAAGTGAATGACACAACATGTATATCTTATTTGTTCTTTGGAGAAATAGTACGATTGCATTGACTACATAGGACTATAGTAAGTGAATGAGACATTAATGTCCTTAGTCATTTTGGTGTATTTTATAGTCTAAACTAGGAACTAAATTATTGTTTTCTACTGTTGCACATCCTCAAACAAATAGTCAAACTAAAGTAGATAATAGGACACTTACTATAATTTGTGTGTTATTATCTAAAAGAATTTAAAATGTTGGGAGAAATGTTTTCCTCATATTGAACTTGCCTGTAATCATTGTGTGCATGCTACTACTGATGATTCTCCATTTGAAGTTGTTTATGGTTTTAATCCCTTAACCCCTTTAGATATTTTATCTTTACCTATTTCTGAGTGTGTAAACTTAGATGGTAAGAAGAAAGCTGAGTTTGTTAGGGATTTACATGCTAAATTTTGAGCTAACATTGAGAGAAGAAATGAGCAGTATGCAAGGCAAGCAAACAAAGGGCAAGTTAAGGTTTCTTTTGAACCTGGTGATTGGGTTTGAGTGTACTTTAAGAAAGAGTGATTTTCTGATCAAAGAAAGTCTAAGTTGCAGTCAAGAGGAGATGAACCTTTTTAAGTTTTCGTGCTATTTTTAATGTTACTAATCGAATCCTTTCGAGAAAGGAGGGAATGAAAGAGATCAAGTACTAGCCCTTAATGATGAGCACTTTCGAGAGCTTTCATAAGGCATAGCAGGTCCAATAACAAGATCGAGAGTTAAAAGAATAAAGGAAGTTTTACTACCACTTGTATCCAAGATCAAGAGCATATCAAAGTTGAATTAATTGGAGTTTCAAAATAGTCAATATTTTGCATTGCTTTGAGTGAAGTCCAACAAGTGCAAGCTTACTAAATGCATGTCTAGCATCAATTAAAGTATGAAAACTCTAGAACGTCCAGAATTCAAAGAAGTCCAGAATTGCTCAACATTTCCAATATTGTTTCAACATTTATTTGAGTCAATAATTTAGTTATATTAGGAGTCAAATATTTATTCTGCTTATTATTTTGGATTTCCTATTTTAGTAAAGCAAATAAGTCAAATAGATTGTAATATGATTCCTATTAATAGCTAATTGATTCTCTTTCCTATTTTTGGTTAGAGTTATTAGTTGTTAAAATAGACAAGGATAATATGTTTCCTTTTCCTTTTCCTTTTCCTATTAAGATTGCTATTGTGTCATTTGGTTTATTAAGTCTATATAAAAAGTTGTACTCTATTTTGTTATTGAGACATAAATTAGTAAAAATTATCTGCTTCTTTAATTGTGAAGAGCCTTGTTCTTAGTTCTTTACCTAAGAACTCAATCTGACTTGATTAGAAAAACTCGTTGTAATTAACATATGGTTTTAGTTCTAATTGGCATTGTTTGGTTGGGGTTGGACTTATTATTCATTATAAGTTCAGTTCTATACAATAGATTTGTATATGGTTTAGTTGAAAACTCATTCTGCAAGACAATTATTGGGTTAACTTCTATCATGTGATTTTCTTGGGTCTTAAGCATTGTTTGCTTAAGGTTCTTATCACTTTTTTTTAATATAGTTTTCTCTTAATTTTCCTTTTTCAAGACTTGTCTCTTTAGCCATTATCCCAATCTCATCACCGTAATATCACAATTTTCTATTTTCTTTAAACAAATAAATTATATTACATTCTTTTTTCCTTTTCATTGGCTACGTGCTTTCTCATGCATCATAAATATTACAAAATAAAATAAGAAGAAGACCCGCGTAAACGAACACAGCACAAGCACACAAAACAAAAGAAGTTGTTGCCATTCCATGGACTTTATTAACATGAATGCATGTCATAAGATTCTCAACTCTCTCTGTTCAAAGTCAGTCACACAGTTCCTACTATCATTTCTCTCCGACGTTTAAGGGCGGCCACCATTTTCTCACGATCTGGAAGATTATCTTTGAAAACTGAGGCTTCCTTGAAATTCCTGATCCATGAGCTCAAACGAGGGAATTTGTGGGGTTCAAATACCTTCACTCCTCCTACTTGTTCCATCACGTCCAACCAATGAGCAACTCCTCCGTAGGCTATGTCCACCATGCTAATATCATCTCCCATCCAGAACTTCTTCTCTCCTGAAATGTTTTCCTCTATAGTTTGAAGAATTTCCAGGCTTTCCTTCACTGCTTTCTCCTGTTCTTCTCCTTTGGTCCGATAGATTGGCCAGAGAGTCGGACCCTACAATAAATTAAAGAAGATTGTTGAATCAAACTGCATCCTTTATTTATACTGTCTGAGGAAGGACCTCAGGACCTACCTTGTCTTCAATAAACTTAATCAAGAATCTTGCTTTAGCTCTATCGTAAGGATCACTGGGAAGTAAGGGATTGTGTGGCCACGTCTCGTCGATGTACTCGAGAATGATCATGGACTCGCATATGGGTTTGCCGCCATGAACAAGCACAGGGACCTTCTTATGTACTGGATTGTACTGAAGAAGCAAAGCACTTTTGTTGGAGAGGTCTTCTTCAATGTACTCGTATGAGATGCCCTTCAGTTTGAGAGCCCATATGACCCTGCAACTATAGGGACTAATCCATGTTCCGATCAGCGTAACCTCTTCTTCCATACTGAGTTGTAGGAGTCCGGTTTGCCCGACCTTCCTTTTATAATAAGGGGAAGAGTGGTCAACTATTGCCCGTGGAGCCCAAACTCTATGAAGTTTAATAACCAAAGGTCGAATTCAAACTGATAAAACTCTTGATTAAATCTCCATTCTGAAATTAGGTATACCATACGTCATGCATGATGAATAGCTCAATCATTGATTTCCTGGTGTCAAACTCTTAGCTTCTGGGAAGGTTGGTCAGGCTTGTGGCAAATAAAATTATCTTATCAGAGATCTTCGATCCGTTGAATGTTTGACTTATTTAACTGGGAGTAGTTGCCAAACCTAATTTGTTAGATCCAACTGAAATTAATCGACTCAACTACATGTTTAGCCCACCTCTTAAGACTGAAATTAGTGGACTCAACTACATGTTTAGCTAATCTTGTAACTATAAATTGATGATCACGTACAGCCATTTGGTGTGCAAATATACTGTACAAATTCACCTCTTCTCTTTCACATGGTATCGGGGTCTTTTGTCCGGGGCTGTTCGAGATTTGTTGCCATCTATCACTAATTGTTCTTATTATCTGATTCCGCCACTTGTAATTTATTCTCATTTCCTCTGTTAGTGGCTTTAAGCTAAAACTTAACCAAGTTGACAGCTTTTGTTTGGGACAAGCGATTTCCTTGCTTCTGCTTTTTTTCCAATTCGCTCGGTTCGTTATCTCTCTCTCTGTGCTGTGGCAGCCCCTAGTATAGCAGTAGTCCAAAAATTGTTTATGTCTAGTGGCGATCCTATTCGGCCTGATCATGTCTCTATCGCCCTTTACACTGCACTCCGAGACCGTTAATGTACTTGGCATCTACTTATGATACTCAGACCAGAGTTTGAATCTATCAGTAGTGCCCTCTTGCATCTCAATACATTATCAAACCTTGACACTGTGATTCGGGAATCACTTTCTAAAGAGACTTGTCTCGACACCTTTTATGTAGAAAAAGTAGTACCACCACTGATGTTGTTACGGCTACTTTATCCCTGAAAATCCAAAAGGATCTACACTCCACTCCATTCAACGGAAGATGTCACATAACTCCCTTGTCATGGGAATTCACGAGTTGCTTGCACATAATTGGGGCGTCAAAACCTGGCACATTTATAGGGAAAGCAACCGTTGTGCGGACTGACTCGCCTCCTTAGCCATTAATTTTAAGCTTGGTATTTCCATTATCACTAGTACACCTTTCGGGTGCCTCCACATCCTTCTAGAGTATATGGTTGGGATCTGATTTCCGAAACTTACCTTGTAATGTTCTTTTAGTTTTTCTTTCCTTGATACAAAAAAAAAATCCAAAAGGATCTTGTTTCGCAAAAATCTAGTTTAGCCGCAGTTTCTTTGAACTGTATTTATGGATGTTTAATATAAAGTAACTGAGTCAGTAACTATAAATTTTCTAACATAAACGAAAACTGAAAAATAAAAACCAAAATAAACAAATAAACATTCTAAAATTTTTAACATAGTTTGGCACATCTTGCATACGTTTGTGGGACTCTTATCTAGCTTAATACTCTCGCTAACTACAATAATTTTATACAAGACTTTATTGAGCTAACTCACTTAATTTTTGACAATATCTCTCGTCTTCACAACCCGTGAAAGCAAATTATACTTAATAGTACGACCACCTTGTACTAACCTCAACCAAAGATTTTCTCAACAGTATTTGATAATAAATGATGAAAATAAAATAACTTAAGTGATAGAAACAATAATGAACATAAACAAAGACAATACTTGAGATAAAAAAAACTCTCCTAAATATGTCATTTCATCAATAAAAGAATGGAAAATTGTCTACCAAGAATGTTGTTGTACTCTTTCGATCTTATCACCGAAACACTTCACACGCAGCAACAGAAAAATTACCAATAAAGATGAATGTTTCTTCACCGAAACGTCACAAACAAACGGTTGATGTTTTAATTATGATTTGTTGAAAATTACACCATCACCTAAGAACAACAGCTACAAAGATCACAAAAGCTTGTGAAGTTCTCGTATATCACATATCACAAATAACAGCCACCAAAACTACCACTTCATCGATAATGTGCAGCCCAATGTAATCACATAAAAAATAGAAAATTTAGCTACCAAAATTGCACAACCTCAACAACGAAAGCTACACAACAATGGTCATTCAAAGGTCGAAAAG
>JANZLD010000237.1:88955898-88966261 GCA_026413575.1 Erythroxylum carthagenense
CATCTGTAAACAATTATAGAACAATTCCATTTAATTCGGATAATAATTTCAACACATCAACAATAATTACGCCCAAAATATATGCAATTAAAATGACTTAACAACAATGGAGAGATAGAAGCGAAAACCATCTCTAGAAAAACATGGGACTAGACCCTAAATATCAGCACAAAGAAGCTGAAGAGGTTTGGAGGTTGGGACAGGATCCTCTATCCAATTTTATGGTGTCTTATTTTGTCCCATAAATCTCAGCCATTCATTTATGCTGAATCTACGTTCATTTATGCGGGACCCATACGGGACCCACATAAATAAATGGCTGGAATTCATGGGACACAATAAGATACCATAAAATTGGATAGGAGATCTCACTTGAGGAGGCTTGGGTTCTTATTGAAGAGAAGGGTTGTTGATGACTTTTGGCTAACCGACAGTGAGGGCAAACATAAGTGTGGCATGTATGACTAGAGATCAAACGATGCTGATGTAAGATGCGAGATACAAAACGAAGAGATGAGTGATCTAAATGTTGATGCCATTGAGTAGCGGTGGTTCATTCACCGATGTGAGTAGAAGGAGAAGATAGTGTTGCAGGCGCAGGTGGGAAGACATAAAGTCCATTAATGTTGGGACTGATGAGGAGGAATTTCCTGATCATGGTGTCCTTTGCACAGAAAAAGGAAGAATGAAATTCAAAAAAACAATTATTATCAGAGCAGAATTTATAAACAGAGACAAGATTTTTTATGATTGAAGGCACATGAAGTTATTGAGTTTGAATGAAGAAGAAGAAGAAAGAAGTGTGGACTCACCGATATTCTGGATGGATAGTGCAGTCCCATTGCCTACTCGAACCTAATCACCATTGCTGTATGATTGAGAGGTGAGGATGAGGTGATCAAGATTATTAGTGATGTGGTGTGTTTCGACTGAGTCTGGGTATCATGTATTATCATGGTAGGTGTTTGTAAAATTGGTTGAGAAGGAGGGAGGGGCCTCATATGATAGGAGTGATCGAAGCGGTGCCGACCTTGGAGGGTGACATGACCTGGTTTTCCACATACTTGGCAGGTGGAGTGAAGATTGGAGGACGGTGGGTAGGTGTTTAGTAGATTTGAGTAGCTGCTTTAGGGTGGTGTATGTGGAGAGGTAGTATGATGACCTCCTCTGTGATTGGAGCAACCCTAGTGTTGTTGTTTCTGCCAAACCTCCCTCCTCGTGAATAGCCTCGACCGTTGATCACGTCCTCTAGTGGTTGTTATGTTTACAGAGGGGTCATTGGCTCTGTTTGAGTGAGCTAATATGCTTTCATGGACAAGAAGAAGTTGGAAAAGCTCTTGAGATATATCTTGTGGTGATGGATGTCACAAATGATTCATAAGCAGGACCAAATCCAGCAAGGAGATATGAAACAAAATCAGGATTAGGTAGAGGGCCACCGCTGGTGGCTAAAATATCAGTCACATTGGAGAAGAAATCAATGATGAAGAGATCTCCTTGGTTTAAGTTGGCTAATTTAAATCTGACTTGGAACTGTTTAGCTTGAAATTTTGAGGTGAATAGAGAATCAAGAGAAGTCCATAGTTCATGAGTAGTAGTGGAAGAAAGAACATGACGCAGGAGAGATTCAGAGATGGAGGAGAAGAGGATGCTCAGCACAAGTTGATCGACCTTCTTCCAGGCAGAACATCTTGGATTAACAATAGGCTGGTTAGGAATAAATTGAGGAGTAAGACTTCCATCGAAATATTCATACAAGTCTTGACCTCGGATATAGTCACTGACTTGCACTTTCGAAAGAGGAAAATTTTCGGTGGTGAGCTTGCCAGTGACTACATGGAAGAAAGAAGGTATAGGTGATGAGTGATACTTAACAAATGTGTCAGCCATTGAGTGAAAACAGGATAGGACGTGTGTCCTAAAGGCTCTGACACCACATCATCAAGAGAAAGATATTGGAATAAAATATGTCATGTCATTTTATTGTTTACGGATATTTATAAGGTCCAGATAAAACAGAATTTGTTACGTGAATATCAGAAAATGGTTCCCTACAGTTGTCACGTAGTATTTTCTTTTACATTAATACTAGTTAACTTTAAATTGTTATATTTTTACCTGATGAACTTGAAATTTTGAATAGATTTATAAATCATACCATGAGATGCTTTAAGTGGAAACTAAGATTTAAAAAAGAAAATTTATGCTCCATCTACAATTGTTATGATTATAAATGGCGGAAGGAATGAGTCTTGACGGTACTTACTCCCAGCCAAGACCAGAGAACGGCAGTAAACAAGCAAACTACTGTCCCACCACCGGCATCAAAGACCGTCGGACTGATTCTGAACGATAAAGCATGTGCAGCTTCTTACTAAGATCTTTAACTCTCTCTCTTCAAGAAAACCTTCTAAGAGCACAAAGTTCGATCATTCTTCGTCCAATCCCGACGCAAACCAACATTAATCAGCTAACCATATACTCTCATAAATGAAATGAAACAATTATGCTGTACCAACTAGCTACCGATATTTATCCCACTATTTAAAAAACTGAAAGACTATCGACTTGGGAACAACCATTTCGATTTTCTGCAATATATTCACTAATGTGGATTCACTCCGCCATAACGGATTCCTTCCTTTTGTCTCCATTTTCAGAATTCTTGAAGTGAGGTTCACATGGGAATACAAAAATACTGGATGCAGCTAAAGAAGGCTGAAACTCGGCCAAGTATCTTTGAGAGGTGACTGTAACTCGAGGCAGTTGTTGCAAACCAGAAGTAAGTGGTACAATCTTGTAGCTCAGAATGTGTTCGGATTTGGGAAGGATAAAAATAGTGTCACTATGAGACCCAGATAACAAAAAACTTTGAGAATCTGCCAACGAGAACCTGACTTCTTGGAGCAATTGTGTGTGATTCCGGATTTTAACCTGGTATTTAAAGGGCTCCCCAAGAATAGCGTAGGGAGGAGACTCCAGATTGACAACCAATGGAGATATCTCAACAACTATTTCCGGGAGTTCATGTTTCGTCAAGATCCAACCTACTGTAGAAGGATGATTATTAGTCTCTAGATTTCTCTTCCATCTTAGAGAAACTGCTCCCAGCTTAAGCTTTGAGGCTTTCAACTCAGGAACGATGGTGAAAACCTTCCTGAACTCTTCTCCTGGCATGAGTTGGGCAGACCCTAAGAGATCACCACTATGTTGCAAGGTAAACTGTCTTTCGTTGTCATCATTATCCTCGACAGAGATAGATTGCAACTGCAATGGCACCTCACTGCAGTTCTTGGCACTAATAATTAGTAAACTTGATCCATTCAGAGGCAGAGACGCTAGTTCACCTGCATCCGACGAAGGTTTGATGGTTGAGAGTAGCAGTGGATCCTGTCGAAATGGCAGCATAAACATGTGGCTAATTTGAATAGCATTCTTTCCTTCAATTTGCAAGCTCTTGTGGACATGAACTTTAGGTGAAGTCAACTCATTGCTATCTGTGAAATAACCTAATGATACAAAAAGCATAACAGGTTTGGGTCGATGCCACTTGATTTCTAGATTACAGGACCATGATTCTGCATTTCCCAACTTGGGAACAGAAACCAAGCCAAAAGACTGCTGAATTTTTGTTATCTTATCAGCCCCCACTTGAGATTCATCCTCTTCATCCAGTCCAATAACACCTAGAAGCTCAACATGATGATTCTCCATCGAAGATGGTTCTGCCTCCCTTGGGCTGAACAACCCTCCTCCTCTTACATCTACCAGATTGATTTTTAACTCTCCAGAAAAGATAGCATGACCTTTTGAAGCCACTGTAACAGGAACCATGAAACTTTCTCCAACTAATGCAGGGCCAGCAGAATCTAAAATAAGATCAACTTGTGGATCAGGTTCTTCAACCTGGGAAGCTTTTTGACCAGAGAATGCAAGAGCAGGATCCTTTGTTGGAAAAGTTTCGACACGATCTTCAAACTTCCAAAGAGGTAATTCGTCCATTGAAGCAGGACTTTCAGCTCTGCAGCAGATTGTGAAATGTGGTCCCATCTTGGCAGCAACATAAATGCACTCCAGCTTGCCACTTTGCTCTGCACAAAGACATAATAGTATATGGTTAGTACAAGTGGCAGAAATTTGAAAGACATGTAAAAGTTTAATTCTGTGATCCATCAACTAGAATCCAAGTCGTGCTGCAAGAATAGGGGCCTTCAAAGGGAAGGACGATCATTTTGAAATTAAAACATCGTGACACAATCTAACATGAAACTCTTCTTCTATTGGGAAAAAAATAATTCAATTGATAGCAACAGTTCTTATCGCACATAGAAATTGCAATGGGAAGGAATAATTAACTTATTGGTGTATACTCTCTGTGAGTTAACATAATCAGCCACGAGGGACTGGTTTTCAGCAAAGGATTTACTAGAATCCCGAATTAATTGGCATTGACTGGACATGTAGTCATTTTAATTGCAGTACAAAGGTTTCTGTTGAGTCATATCTATATGCTGGCTGGGCAAATTTTCTAGCAACATTTTTAATAACTTGAACTTCTCCCAAACATACCCATGAAACAGTAATTTCTTAGAGAACCACTGTTATGTAAAACCATGATTTATCTATATGCAATCATACACACAGGATAACAAATTCCTAACAGTTGAAACAAACTACCCAAATGAATTGTGAGTTGACTTTACAATGTAGCATCAGTTTGTACATTAACACCAAACAAGGGGAGAAATAATATACTAATATGCCACAGATGAAACTTTGTCAATATGATGCGCAGTATTCACATAATAAGATCAAAAGATAATAGATCTTACTTGCAACAAAATGTTCACAGAGTTTCTAAATGATCACCAACCATAGTATAAGACTAATACTAACCAGACGTAACAGCATAAGTCAATCGCAGCCATTTGTTTGTAACAAGTGCCAGAGAAGGAGCACTTTCAACTCGTGGGCCCTCCTGGTCATTGGTCATTCGAGCTGATTCAGTTCTTTCAGAATTTATGATGGTAAAGTTGCATTCTGATTGATTAAACTGAATTTGCAACTGATCAATGTTCACAGTAAGAGGCAAGTGTGATAGAAGAGACAGTGTGATCAAGGCAGGGACACCAGGCTTAATTATCTGTTCATGAAAAGCAACAGTAGCAAGAAGTGCAGATCTAAGAGGACTGACTAGATCAATCTCAAGACGCAGGGGACTATCTCCAGTAATTTTGAGATCATCATTGTTTTCAGCTGTTGCCCTACTTGCATCCCCACTAACAAGCCCAAAAACCTCATTGTGTATGATTTCTCTCTGGGAAAGACTCGCAGGGCCAGCTGGACCAACATCTTTTGATCTAAAAGAGTGGACCTCAGTATCAGATGATATTGGCAATGCAGCCATTTCAAGAGAGTACTCTATAAACTCTTTCACTGTACCCGATTTCCTAGAACACTCTTGCAAGTAACCCAAGACATCCCACAACAATGTGACCCACCCCTCTTGTCTGTATAGACTTGCAACACCATCAAGTAATTGTTTTGCATTGTTGAAATCACCCGTGGCAAAATGTTCCCTAGCCATTTGAAAGCCACAAAGAGAGGCCATCCTCAGAGCCTTAAGACTGTTGTATGATTCGTAAGATTTTTTAAGAAGAGCAATAATTTCAAAGGAATCTTGATATCTCTTCCCTTCAGTAATAGCATAAGAGGTGTATTCTTCATCACTCAGACTGCAAAACAATAGAAAACATGAATTATTGAAAATAAAACATTGCATGCCAAGTTAATTGTCAAAACTTACGGTTGCATCACATATGTATCCCCTTGCTCGAGTAATCGAGCAAACTGACCAACATAAATCGAAGGGGTCACAGATTCAGCACCATTATCAATCTCCCCATCAGTTTCGGATATAGACACAGCAAGTTCCAAATATTTTCTTTTCTCCTTCAGGTAGTGTGCAGCCAACTGTAGTGAATCACATGGGAAATATAGAATTTGATTCAATGTTTCAAGTTCCCAAACAAGAATATGCATAAGTGCTCAACACAATGAGATAAAGATGATTCATGCAATTAGTTTGCAAATGTTTAAGCCATAACTGGTATGCATGCCTGACCAGCTTACATTTGATCATTCAACCTTCAAAAGAATGTTTGTTATTAAGAAATCATTACTACAAATGCTTACGCAAATGGGTGAGGCCCAAGAATTAATTGTATATTATTTTAAATGGCCCCTCTCGAAAAGTGTGGACCAATAAAATACATCATAAAATCCAGCAAAAGATGAGAGTGACACAACTTAAACTTGAGAAAGAGGTCACACAAGATTCTGATACCATGTCAGGAAACCATTCAATTCAAAAGTTTAAATTGATGGGTGAGGTTCAAGAATAGTATATATACATGCCTGGTATGTATAGTAAAAATTTAAATCTAGTACAATAAGGTGAATTATATCAGAAAATTAGGTGTGGTTTTAGTAAGAACAAACTCTAAAGATTCACGTATATGGAATCATTGAGATTGAAAACTATGGAAGCATATTCAAACTTAGAAGGTAAGTAATTAATATTAGCAAAGACTACAGCCAGCAGACTTTCAAAGAGGCAAAGATTGCAGTCTAATTTTTCATCAAAACTTATAAATAAGTTCCTTTCAATAAGGCATTCATGCTAGCAATCATAATGACTGTAGAATCATTTATCAGATGCACAAACCTTCAATAAGAGATACTGAAGCCAGCATCAACCAAAATTTTGCCAAGTGCGAAACTATGATGCACTTAGTAGAGACTTTTTAAAGAAAAACATAATGTACTAGCTTATTATATAAAAGAAGAGAGCTGAATTTCACTATTCAACTTGTTTATTTATTAACTCTATAAACTGGAACAATTAGATTTGCATTTGATAAGACCTAGACATCAATCACAAAGAAAGATCATTCTGTTTGGCTAACCAAAACCTCCAGCATTATCTAACCAATAATAGTAGCTCACTTCGCTATGATATTTAAAATTGCCTGTACAGATTCCTTTTGATGATCGTGTTTTTGTGAGTCTTTAGATTCTTTCTCGAACTAAAAGATGGAGTGGAAGAACTTAAAAGACAAAACATTCTAACGTAGGCATCAATTTTCAGAACATAGTAAGTTGTTAAAATGCATGGCCACTCACCTGATAGTAATAAGCAGGTTGAAATTCCCACTCAGTCAAAGGCCTCTCTCCAGTGCCCAAAAGTGGATTAAAATTGCTAGGGAAGGCTTTTGAGCTTGTTTCAAGTAACTCTGCAAATACCAAGAACTGTTTGCTCATCCATTCCCAGTGAAGAAAGGTTGCTTCTGGTGCTCCCACAAGCCTCCTATATGAAACAAAATGCTGGCGGAACCAAGTCACTGCCTCTACTACCTTTCCACCATGCAACAACAAAGTTGAAATCTTAAAATGCAATTGCTCTGCAACAGCTTTTATCTCAACCAAACGTTGAATAGCTGGCAACCTGTTGGTTGTACCAATCATCTGCAGACAAACTTAACGCTGTCAATTAATAGAGAAAATTGCAAACAATTTCTTTTAATTTCCCATCAAAGATGAATTTCATAGAAATAGAACCTCTCGCAGTGTATGATACGCATCCTCGTAAAATCTCAAAGCTTCAGCCCAATCCCTTCGGAACTCAGCGTATACAGCAACCTAGAAATCCATAAATGACAAATTCAGCCTCTTGTACAGGGTTTTAATTTAAATAATGACTCAAATGCTGCAGTCACTAATGAACATACTAGAATGATTAGTAATCAAACAAACACCAACAAGCAAAAATGTCTATAATGGAGAACCCAGAAAGTATTCCTACTCCTCAGGGAGGCTTTTCTAAGTGCTGATAACAGCCACATATACTGGCATAAACATCTTATCCATCATGTTACAAAACAAGGTTTTGCTAGTCATTATTAAAAAGGATTATATTAGATCAAGAACTTCTCTAGATTTTGGAAACTCATAATGCATTTGTATATGCTCCAGTGAATAAAATAAAATACATACTTTGAAGCAATACCGAACATGTAACTCTGGAGAATTGAAGTTCTTCTTTTCAACACGCGTTTTAATCCTACGGCCCTCATCCCTGTAATATGTGGTTGCTAACTCAGCAAGCACAGTCCCCAACCTGTAGAAATGTTGTTCAAGACAATGATTATGATGGTCAGGCCAATCAGAAAGGAAAGGATACCAAGAATTACTCGAATATAGAAAAGAGAAAAAGTGAATAAACAAACTTTAATTCCTCCCACTTGACTTTGAATTCTATTTCAATTCTCATACTTAGATTTTTATTATGTGAGACCTATACAAATGATATGATTTCAATGTGTTGCTCATTATCGACAACAAAACTAAGGTTTTTATCTAACATAGATACATCAAATACAAAATTGATACTTTCAATTAGATTTATTCATTTATCAGATACCAATTTAAATTGACATATTAGAACCTAATTATAGTCAGTCTACCAAAGGATTTACAAAACCTCATATGGACTACAATTATCACTTTGGAATCTATGAGGCATATGGACTACAATTATCACTTTGGAATCTATGAGGCAGTACAGATGACGTCTTGCTCCCACGCTGGTTATAATCGTAAATCTGAAAAGCTTTAATATTTCATACTGTTTACAACACAAAATTCTAACGGTTCTAATAGTCACATAATAATAAGTAGGACCTCAAGAGTAACATTAGAGTAAGAAAACTGAAATAGGAATTGAAGTCAAAAACCAGAACCTTATTTCTCTAAAGAAAATTAAGAAACGGTAGCTTGCCTGCTGAGGGATTGCTGAAGTTGTGAATCATCACAAGGATTAAAGATAACCAGGAATTTGGAGTCAACTTCAGCCCGTTTGCGTAGAGCAATCATCCTATCTTCACTAATTTCAGCTGTATTCTCCAGCAACTCAAGGGTTGTTAGTATTAGCATCAATAGATTGAATAATGGCACCAATTGTAACTGAGAGAAGCAAAAGATTACCACTGGAAGACGATTGCACAGCAACGACAGCCAGTTTGATGTTCTTTGAACGAATCTCATTCCTGTAAATCAAATGCATTGGTGAAACCATAAGCTTAAGAAACGGAGGGATAGAAGAGAAAAATAGCGGGAATAGATAGCGTACTTGAGATTCTCAAGGTCAGTGCAGACCTGAAGCCACTGAGCGGGGTCACCAGAGATGTGATCGGAAGAAAAGAGAGCGGCAACGACAGCGGGAACTCTAGTGCGATGCTTGAGAAACCAATCCTTCTTGAGAATACCAGAAGAAGAAGAAGAAGAAGACAAAGGATCCGTAGTGGGAGAAGAAGACTTGTTGTTGTTACGGTGGGAATCGGAGAGCAGAAGAGAGATCTTAGAGAAATCAGGCAAGGCGAGGGTGTTGATAGGAGGCTGCTCCGAGTGAAGATAGGTGGAGAGCATGTGATGGTGCTCCGAGCACCCCACCAACGCTATCAGACTCACAGGTGGGCTCCTCAACTCCTCTGCATAGTCTTCCATTTTCCTCCTCCTCCTCCTCCCCCAAGACCAATCCTCTCAGGCTCAGCAAGACTTTGTTAACAATTTTCAGGTTTCATCCTCATCTTCGGCCACGATTTTATTAACATTTCAGAATTTTAGTTACGTTTATGTTGGTTGTTCGTGAATCAAACGACGAATATATAGATCTATAACCTTTTTCTTTTTCATCCATACGTGTTTCGACACAAAAGGAAAGAAGGTAATTTCATATTAACTTATTAAGCCTACAATTTAAATATATATTAAGGTAATTATGTTGTAAGAATAACAAAAGGACGTGGGAAGCTAGATCACCAGATTTGGAGCAAGGATTGGGCTTGGACCTTTCTTGAGACATGCGTAAGCCCTTTAATAAAATCTTTTTTTGAAAAATTAAAAAATTTCATTAAATAGAGCCAAAATTACATAGCGAGGAGATATGGTCTCGTTTGGGAAAGCCACTTAACAATTGAACTCAAAAGTATGCAGAAACGACATCGTTCAACCAAAGCCACGAACTTTAGGGTATGTTTGGATGTGAGTAAAGCGATAAAATGGAATGGAATGGAATGGCCCCAATAACCCAGGCCATTGTTTGGGAGTCTATTTTAAAATAGGATGGAATGGTAATTGATGGCTTTGGAAGTCATCCTTTGCCATCCAAATTTTAATATTTTGTGACCCCCCAAATTGGGGGGTCAAGGATGGAATGACATGGCTTATTTTTTAAACTTTAATTTAATGACAAAAGTACCCTTAAAAAATAAACAAAATTACAACCTCAGTCTAGCAAAAACCT